>CM042244.1:59219487-59224487 GCA_023566225.1 Romanogobio albipinnatus
TGATTGGATTATGAGCTTTGAAAACAGAATCGTGATTTATTAAACATGTTCATATCGAGTGTGTGTGTGTGACTGTATGTACAGTGTGTGGTGTGGCGTGTCGGTTCCGCTGCTGGCCGGTAGGGGGCGGCATGGCTCACGTATACAGACGCATATACAGCACGAGATGATGTTGATCCTCCTCCAGATGTGAGTACATCAGCAGCGCGAGAGTTATAATCGCACACTTTAAAGTTCTGGAGAATCACACGCGCATGCTTTAAATAATCAACCTTCATATTCATCAATACAGCTTTGAACCGCCCGCTCTGATTTTGTTGATATCCGATGATTAATATTGATGTCAATGTCCCAAACTTACACCGATCAGGCATAACATTATGACCGGTGAGTAACACAGATGATCTCTGTTAGTGGGTGGGGTATATTAGGCAGCAAGTGAACATTTCATCCTCAGAGTTGATGTGTCAGAAGCAGGAGAAATGGGCAAGCGTCAGGATTTGAGCGAGTTTGACAAGGGCCAGATTGTGACGGCTAGACGACTGGGTCAGAGCATCTCCAGAACTGCAGCTCTTGTGGGGTGTTCCCGGTCTGCAGTGGTCAGTCTCTATCAAAAGTGAAGGACCAGTGGAGAACCGGCCACAGGGTCATGGGCGGCCGAGGCTCATTGATGCCCGTGGGGAGCGAAGGCTGGCCCGTGTGGTCCGATCAAACAGACGAGCTACTGGAGCTCAAACTGCTCCAGAAGTTAATGCTGGTTCTGATAGAAAGGGCTCAGAACACACAGAGCATCTCAGTTTGAGGAGTATGGGGCGGAACAGCCGCTGACCAGTCAGGGTGCCCATGCTGACCCCTGTCCACCGCCCAAAGCACCAACAGTGGCACGAGCATCAGAACTGGAGCACGGAGCAATGGAAGAAGGTGGCCTGCTCTGATGATCTCGTGGACGGCCGGGTGTGTGTGTGTGTGTGTGGCTTACCTGGGGAACACATGGCACCAGGTGCATTATGGGAAGAAGGCGAGCCGGCCATCTTCAAAGTGTGTCAGTGATTTTGTTACTTTGTCTAAAACACTCATTCACTGTAAACCCTGACGCTCAACATAATTCATCGGTTTGAGTAGCGCCAACTCAAATTAAACAAGTTCAATCAAATCGACTGTTATGAGTATTCAGACACATTTGAACTCATCTGCACTCTTTCATTGTTTTGAATGGTTTGTGGGTGGGTAAGTGGTGGTTTGGGGGTGGTGAAGTGGTGGTTTGGGGGTGGTTTGGGGGTGGTTTAGGGGTGATTTGGGGGTGGTTAAATGGTGGTTTAGGGGTGGTTTGGTGGTGGTTTGGGGGTGATTTAGGGGTGATTTGGGGGTGGTTAAATGGTGGTTTAGGGGTGGGTAAGTGGTGGTTTGGTGGTGGTTTGGTGGTGGTTAAGTTGTGGTTTGGGGGTGGTTAAATGGTGGTTTAGGGGTGGTTTGGGGGTGATTTAGGGGTGATTTGGGGGTGGTTAAATGGTGGTTTAGGGGTGGGTAAGTGGTGGTTTGGGGGTGGTTAAGTTGTGGTTTGGGGGTGGTTAAATGGTGGTTTAGGGGTGGTTAAGTGGTGGTTTGGGGGTGGTTAAGTTGTGGTTTGGGGGTGGTTAAATGGTGGTTTAGGGGTGGTTAAGTGGTGATTTAGGGGTGGTTAAGTGGTGATTTGGGGGTGGTTTGGTGGTGGTTTGGGGGTGGTTTAGGGGTGGTTTGGGGGTGGTTTAGGGGTGGTTTGGGGGTGGTTTAGGGGTGGTTTGGGGGTGGTTAAGTGGTGGTTTAGGGGTGGTTTGGGGGTGGTTTAGGGGTGGTTTAGCTGTGGGGTGGGTGTAGTTGTTAATAAAAAATGATTTTTGCTAAATGGAAATATGACAGGGTGGTAAAAAGTTATATCCATAAGCTTAATATATATATATATAATCATTTATTGGGTACTTTCAATTGGTAGGTGGCTGTCCCAAACCCTTAATAACTAAATTTCAACATTCAACTCAAAAATTTAACATTTAAAATTTAAATAATTTTTGCAAATTGTTTGATTTGATTTTTAAAAAGTAAAAAAAAAAAAACTTTATGTAATTTTCATGTCACCACTGAAACATAGGATGTTTAGTTATAAATAACACTTGAAATATTGTTAAAATATTAATTGTTATTGATTTATCTGTCATTTTTATTTTAAGAAAATAGCAAAAAATATATTTACAAGGTAGATGTAAACAAAATTTGAATAGGTTAATGATTTAACCCTTCTTATTAAATTATATATTATTGTGTTTCGGTGGTGAAAAATTTGGGGAGAGGAAAAATATTCCAAAACTGCACAAATACTAGAAATGTGTGCCTTGGATATTATACAATTAGCATAAATACAACATTTGTGTCTAGACGTTTGTGTCAACTACACTGCAAACAATTTCAAAAAATGCTGGGTTAAAAATAACCCAAATGGACTAACCCAGCGGTTGGGTTAAATGTTTGCTTAAAACAACCCAATTGCTGGGTGAGTCTATTTCCAACCCAACCCAAGCATTTTTTAGAGTGTATTTCAACTTAAAAACTTAAATTTTTAAGTTAAAGCAACTTAAAAGTACAAGTCATTTCAATTTAGATTACATTAAACCGACTTGAGTTGAATCTTGTATAACTTAAAAACATATGTTGTCATAACTCATTGATCCTAACCCAGCCAATAGGGAACGTTCTCTCAAGGTTATGAACAAACGTTCAGTAGAACGTTGCCACAACAGTTTTTATTTAGGCCGTATTTTAGTTTGTTCATTAAATGTTACTTGTTTCGGGATGTTGGGAACGTTTGTGTCACTGGACATTTTCAACAGTGCTGATGTAGAGCTGTTGTGTGGTGACCGAGCCGGTGTGTGTAGAGTCAGAGGAGAGCGAGCTCTTTAGCATCCGTGTGATTTATAAGCATCTCTCGTCTCCAGCTATCATCGATTAGCGCTGGGTAATTCCTGGACGCGGCGGATAAATATAACAGGCGCTCAGGTCTTCCAATAGTCCGGTGATTGATGGCGCGGTGTGCCCGAGCGCCGCAGCCCGCCTGACTGACACCAACCAGCGCTTTAATCCACCAGAAGACTCGCTGGTGAGCGCGAGCCGTCACTCAGAGGCTGTCCGCCGGCTGATTACTGCCGCTCGACTCGACTGGGAACCATCAAATGTGCTGGGGGAGAAGAAACGCTTGTCAGAAGTTCTGCTTGAATCCTAGAGTAGCCTACGTCTTATTTTTCTTTCAGTGTTAAGATGTAACACGCAGAGACATTATGAGTGAGTCTTTCAAACGGTGGCATCTGCATATGAATGCCTTCACACACACACACACACACACACACACACACACACACACACACACACACACACACACACACACACACACACACACACACACACATCTCAACTTGACACTAAAATCCATTCTAATGTAACAATTGGAGGAACAACTGAAAGCACACACTCCTGTATGAACACGCTAATAAAGGCCTGATGAAATGGCACCGATCAGGCATAACATTATGACCACCTTCCTAATATTGTGTTGGTCTTTTGCTGACCCGTCGAGGCATGGACTCCTCTTGACCCCTGAAGGTGTGCGGTGGGATCTGGCACCAAGATGTTAGCAGCAGATCCTTTAAGTCCTGTAAGTTGCGAGGCGGGGCCTCCATGGATCGGACTTGTTTGTTCAGCACATCCCACAGATGTAGATGAGGTCTCGATTGGACCTGCACCTGTGGGCGTGTGGTGGTCACATGACTGCACCTGTGGGCGTGTGGTGGTCACATGACTGCACCTGTGGGCGTGTGGTGGTCACATGACTGCACCTGTGGGCGTGTGGTGGTCACATGACTGCACCTGTGGGCGTGTGGTGGTCACATGACTGCACCTGCGGGCGTGTGGTGGTCACATGACTGCACCTGTGGAAGTGAGGTGGTCACATGACTGCACCTGTGGGCGTGTGGTGGTCACATGACTGCACCTGTGGGCGTGTGGTGGTCACATGACTGCACCTGTGGGCGTGTGGTGGTCACATGACTGCACCTGCGGGCGTGTGGTGGTCACATGACTGCACCTGCGGGCGTGTGGTGGTCACATGACTGCACCTGTGGAAGTGTGGTGGTCACATGACTGCACCTGTGGGCGTGTTGTGGTCACATGACTGCACCTGTGGGCGTGTGGTGGTCACATGACTGCACCTGTGGGCGTGTGGTGGTCACATGACTGCACCTGTGGGCGTGTGGTGGTCACATGACTGCACCTGTGGGCGTGTGGTGGTCACATGACTGCACCTGTGGGCGTGTGGTGGTCACATGACTGCACCTGTGGGTGTGTGGTGGTCACATGACTGCACCTGTGGGCGTGTGGTCACTTGACTGCACCTGTGGGCGTGTTGTGGTCACATGACTGCACCTGTGGGCGTGTGGTGGTCACATGACTGCACCTGTGGGCGTGTGGTGGTCACATGACTGCACCTGTGGGCGTGTGGTGGTCACATGACTGCACCTGTGGGCGTGTGGTCACTTGACTGCACCTGTGGGCGTGTTGTGGTCACATGACTGCACCTGTGGGCGTGTGGTGGTCACATGACTGCACCTGTGGGCGTGTGGTGGTCACATGACTGCACCTGTGGGCGTGTGGTCACTTGACTGCACCTGTGGGCGTGTTGTGGTCACATGACTGCACCTGTGGGTGTGTGGTGGTCACATGACTGCACCTGCGGGCGTGTGGTGGTCACATGACTGCACCTGCGGGCGTGTGGTGGTCACATGACTGCACCTGTGGGCGGTCACATGACTGCACCTGTGGGCGTGTGGTGGTCACATGACTGCACCTGTGGGCGTGTGGTGGTCACATGACTGCACCTGTGGGCGTGTTGTGGTCACATGACTACACCTGTGGGCGTGTGGTGGTCACATGACTGCACCTGTGGGCGTGTGGTGGTCACATGACTGCACCTGTGGGCG
>CM042244.1:59239487-59246987 GCA_023566225.1 Romanogobio albipinnatus
CACCACCACACCTGTCCCTAACCCTACCCTTAAACTTACCCACACCACCACACCTGTCCCTAACCCTACCCTTAAACTCACCCATACCACCACACCTGTCCCTAACCCTACCCTTAAACTTACCCACACCACCACACCTGTCCCTAACCCTACCCTTAAACTTACCCACACCACCACACCTGTCCCTAACCCTACCCTTAAACTTACCCACACCACCACACCTGTGCCTAACCCTACCCTTAAACTTACCCATACCACCACACCTGTCCCTAACCCTACCCTTAAACTTACCCATACCACCACACCTGTCCCTAACCCTACCCTTAAACTTACCCATAGCACCACACCTGTCCCTAACCCTACCCTTAAACTTACCCACACCCCCACACCTGTCCCTAACCCTACCCTTAAACTTACCCACACCCCCACACCTGTCCCTAACTTTACCCGTATTCCACCTTAATATCAGCAAAGGTGTTTTGCAATACAATTTGGACACAGTAAGTACATTGTACTTATTTTTTGGATGTAAGTACATAGTAGTTAAGGCCACCTAATATAAAGTGGGGCCACTTGAGCTTCTAAACTCACTAATGTGCCGCTTTACTTTGGTGGAAACATGCAGAATGCAGAAGCACCCTAGCAACCACCCAGAACACCCTAGCAACACACTAACAACCGTTCAGAACACCTTAGTGACTGCATAGTGTAGCAGCACCCTGGCAACCACACAGAACACCCTAGCAACTCACTAACAACCATTCGGAACACTTTAGCAAATGCATAGTGTAGCAGTACCCTGACAACCACCCAGAACACCCTAGCAACACACTAACAACCGTTCAGAACACCCTTGAGTAGAACTGGAGTGATTATTAGACTCTTCAACAGAACCGCTGCCAATTACAGTGTTTTATAGGACAGAACGAGTCTGCTATCAGTTCCAGGTGCAGTGAGACGTCTTTATGTTTCTTTATTGCTGCTCTCTATGATTTCTTCCATCTCTCAACTGTTATTACAGTAATTACAGTACCAGCACGCAAAAATGTCAAGCACTTCTGTCCTTCTAACGACAGCAGGCCCAAAGTTCCCAAATAGTCCAGGGTGAAACTGTCTAGAGAGTCACAAATCATCCAGTTTATGAGCTGAAACTCCACTCACATTCATCCGCCGTTACGCGCAAACGATCATTCGCTTTCTTCTGTGAAACACCAAAGATGCTGTCGTGCATGATATGAAAATGGATAGCGACTGACCATTAAGCATCGTATTTTACTTCTTAAAATGTAACACGGAAACGGGCATTTTCTGTATGGTATGCAGCACTGCAGTCTTGGCTGTCATTGGAGAAGCTGCACCAGTTTATATGCAAACCGCTGAACGAGAGCATATGGAGAGCTTTTTTTAATCTTTAGTTTGTCTTCTATTGTTATAATGCTTCGGCCTGAATGACTGCGCCGCTGCTGCACTATTAAAAGATCTCACACCCTCTCTTGACCTGCTTTCCCTTCTTTTTTTCATTCTCTCTTATGTCTCTCTTTCGCTCCATCTTTCTCTCTCACCTGCACTCTCTGTATGTAATAATAGAGTGATCTAGTTCACCGGCTGTGAGCAGGTCAGGTTTAAGTACACTGTCCATACTGTAATCACAGACATCTTTCCTCAGCCAGGAAATGCTGAAATGCGAATTCTTGCGGGGAGTAAAGTCTGCCGATTAATTATCCATCACTCTCCGAAGACATCCTGGTGTGAATTGGGACAAAGCCAGTCTCTCTCAGCGTCCAAATATCGAGACTCTTGGCATGCTTTTTTATTGCCTCATCATAAATTAGATATCATTCGAAACTGTGCTCAGAAAGCGTTAACAGGTTAAAGGGCTGGGGAGAAGTAATGTTTCCCTTGATCTTATGAGATCTTATTCTCTTTTTCTTCTTTTTTGTTGTTGGATATAATTGTTGTGAGTGCCTTTGTTGAGGGTTGTAGATTTTCTGTTTTGTGTAAGACGTGCATTTCCAGACCCTTTACCATCTCTGCTCCTCTCTGTTGGACAATTACTGAAATTATTGAAAGTGGCTACTGTAGCAGGCTGAGAGTTTGGGGAGTGGCTACTGTAGCAGGCTGAGAGTTTGGGGCGTGGCTACTGTAGCAGGCTGAGAGTTTGGGGCGTGGCTACTGTAGCAGGCTGAAAGTTTGGGGAGTGGCTACTGTAGCAGGCTGAGAGTTTGGGGAGTGGCTACTGTAGCAGGCTGAGAGTTTGGGGAGTGGCTACTGTAGCAGGATGAGAGTTTGGGGCGTGGCTACTGTAGCAGGCTGAAAGTTTGGGGAGTGGCTACTGTAGCAGGATGAGAGTTTGGGGCGTGGCTACTGTAGCTGGCTGAGAGTTTGGGGAGTGGCTACTGTAGCAGGATGAGAGTTTGGGGAGTGGCTACTGTAGCAGGCTGAGAGTTTGGGGAGTGGCTACTGTAGCAGGCTGAGAGTTTGGGGAGTGGCTACTGTAGCAGGCTGAGAGTTTGGGGAGTGGCTACTGTAGCAGGCTGAGAGTTTGGGGAGTGGCTACTGTAGCAGGCTGAGACTGAGAGTTTGGGGAGTGGCTACTGTAGCAGGCTGAGAGTTTGGGGAGTGGCTACTGTAGCAGACTGAGAGTTTGGGGAGTGGCTACTGTAGCAGGCTGAGAGTTTGGGGAGTGGCTACTGTAGCAGACTGAGAGTTTGGGGAGTGGCTACTGTAGCAGGCTGATAGTTTGGGGAGTGGCTACTGTAACAGACTGAGAGTTTGGGGAGTGGCTACTGTAGCAGGCGGAGAGTTTGGGGAGTGGCTACTGTAGCAGGCTGAGAGTTTGGGGAGTGGCTACTGTAGCAAGCTGAGAGTTAGGGGAGTGGCTACTGTAGCAGGCTGAGAGTTTGGGGAGTTTGGGGAGTGGCTACTGTAGCAGGCTGAGAGTTAGGGGAGTGGCTACTGTAGCAGGCTGAGAGTTTGGGGCGTGGCTACTGTAGCAGGCTGAGAGTTTGGGGAGTGGCTACTGTAGCAGGCTGAGAGTTTGGGGCGTGGCTACTGTAGCTGGCTGAGAGTTTGGGGAGTGGCTACTGTAGCAGGATGAGAGTTTGGGGAGTGGCTACTGTAGCAGGCTGAGAGTTTGGGGAGTGGCTACTGTAGCAGGCTGAGAGTTTGGGGAGTGGCTACTGTAGCAGGCTGAGAGTTTGGGGAGTGGCTACTGTAGCAGGCTGAGAGTTTGGGGCGTGGCTACTGTAGCAGGATGAGAGTTTGGGGAGTGGCTACTGTAGCAGGCTGAGAGTTTGGGGAGTGGCTACTGTAGCAGGCTGAGAGTTTGGGGAGTGGCTACTGTAGCAGGCTGAGAGTTTGGGGAGTGGCTACTGTAGCAGGCTGAGAGTTTGGGGAGTGGCTACTGTAGCAGGCTGAGAGTTTGGGGAGTGGCTACTGTAGCAGGATGAGAGTTTGGGGAGTGGCTACTGTAGCAGGATGAGAGTTTGGGGAGTGGCTACTGTAGCAGGCTGAGAGTTTGGGGAGTGGCTACTGTAGCAGGCTGAGAGTTTGGGGAGTGGCTACTGTAGCAGGCTGAGAGTTTGGGGAGTGGCTACTGTAGCAGGCTGAGAGTTTGGGGAGTGGCTACTGTAGCAGGCTGAGAGTTTGGGGAGTGGCTACTGTAGCAGGCTGAGAGTTTGGGGAGTGGCTACTGTAGCAGGCTGAGAGTTTGGGGAGTGGCTACTGTAGCAGACTGAGAGTTTGGGGAGTGGCTACTGTAGCAGACTGAGAGTTTGGGGAGTGGCTACTGTAGCAGGCTGAGAGTTTGGGGAGTGGCTACTGTAGCAGGCTGAGAGTTTGGGGAGTGGCTACTGTAGCAGGCTGAGAGTTTGGGGAGTGGCTACTGTAGCAGGCTGAGAGTTTGGGGAGTGGCTACTGTAGCAGACTGAGAGTTTGGGGAGTGGCTACTGTAGCAGACTGAGAGTTTGGGGAGTGGCTACTGTAGCAGGCTGAGAGTTTGGGGAGTGGCTACTGTAGCAGGCTGAGAGTTTGGGGAGTGGCTACTGTAGCAGGCTGAGAGTTTGGAGAGTGGCTACTGTAGCAGGCTGAGAGTTTGGGGAGTGGCTACTGTAGCAGGCTGAGAGTTAGGGGAGTGGCTACTGTAGCAGGCTGAGAGTTTGGGGAGTGGCTACTGTAGCAGGCTGAGAGTTTGGGGAGTGGCTACTGTAGCAGGATGAGAGTTTGGGGAGTGGCTACTGTAGCAGGCTGAGAGTTTTGGGAGTGGCTACTGTAGCAGGATGAGAGTTTGGGGAGTGGCTACTGTAGCAGGCTGAGAGTTTGGGGAGTGGCTACTGTAGCAGGCTGAGAGTTTGGGGAGTGGCTACTGTAGCAGGCTGAGAGTTTGGGGTGTGGCCACTGTAGCAGGCTGAGAGTTTGGGGAGTGGCTACTGTAGCAGGCGGAGAGTTTGGGGCGTGGCTACTGTAGCAGGCTGAGAGTTTGGGGAGTGGCTACTGTAGCAGGCTGAGAGTTTGGGGCGTGGCTACTGTAGCAGGATGAGAGTTTGGGGAGTGGCTACTGTAGCAGGCTGAGAGTTTGGGGCGTGGCTACTGTAGCAGGCTGAGAGTTTGGGGAGTGGCTACTGTAGCAGGATGAGAGTTTGGGGAGTGGCTACTGTAGCAGGCTGAGAGTTTGGGGCGTGGCTACTGTAGCAGGCTGAGAGTATGGGGAGTGGCTACTGTAGCAGGCTGAGAGTTTGGGGAGTGGCTACTGTAGCAGGCTGAGAGTATGGGGAGTGGCTACTGTAGCAGGCTGAGAGTTTGGGGAGTGGCTACTGTAGCAGGCGGAGAGTTTGGGGAGTGGCTACTGTAGCAGGCTGAGAGTATGGGGAGTGGCTACTGTAGCAGGCTGAGAGTTTGGGGAGTGGCTACTGTAGCAGGCTGAGAGTTTGGGGAGTGGCTACTGTAGCAGGATGAGAGTTTGGGGAGTGGCTACTGTAGCAGACTGAGAGTATGGGGAGTGGCTACTGTAGCAGGATGAGAGTTTGGGGAGTGGCTACTGTAGCAGGCTGAGAGTTTGGGGAGTGGCTACTGTAGCAGGCTGAGAGTTTGGGGAGTGGCTACTGTAGCAGGCTGAGAGTTTGGGGAGTGGCTACTGTAGCAGGCTGAGAGTTTGGGGAGTGGCTACTGTAGCAGGCTGAGAGTTTGGGGAGTGGCTACTGTAGCAGGCTGAGAGTTTGGGGAGTGGCTACTGTAGCAGGCTGAGAGTTTGGGGAGTGGCTACTGTAGCAGGCTGAGAGTTTGGGGAGTGGCTACTGTAGCAGGCTGAGAGTATGGGGAGTGGCTACTGTAGCAGGCTGAGAGTTTGGGGAGTGGCTACTGTAGCAGACTGAGAGTTTGGGGAGTGGCTACTGTAGCAGACTGAGAGTTTGGGGAGTGGCTACTGTAGCAGGCGGAGCCAGAGGGTGTTTAGCTGCTGTGGAACCATGACTGATGCGTTACATGCAGAAATGAATCTTTGGTTACAGAAGTTACGACATTCTCCACCTTTAAATCAGGAGAGTTTATCTCTGGAGATTCTGAAAGTGCTCGAGTCTCCGAGCAGCACATTCACAGCTTTCTGGAAGCATCCGCCGTTTTGCTTCTTTCCCTGTGAACTTGTCGCGGCTCTCATATGCGTTACGGCAGGCAATTTCCTCCACAACAAAGAGGGTCAGTATCAGCGGCACGCGGTTCCATTCCCGTTTCCTGGCAGAATTATCCGGAATCGAGGAAAGCCATTTTAAAAAGAGCCCGACTAATCACCGTAAGGGGCTTTTGGGAGGTAGCTCTGTGCATATAGTCATGAAGAAGAGCTCCGGCCCGCAGATAAGACACACACAACCTTATCTAGAATAATACTCTCACACACTACTGAACACTTACAATTGCATCGCACGCTGGATTAGCCTCGCGCTGAGGAGAGCTCGGCTAACGGATCCGAGGGCTGCGTTTATTAGCTCTGCTCATTACGTTACGCTTTGTAAAAACATTTATCATGCCTAACAAGTTGTTTATGTCAGCGGGGAGAACATTACGTGGCCTTGTCTCAAATACATCAGTCACGCTCTGTCACCAGAGGACTTATTTTTAGGTTTTGGTGATGTAAACAGCTCATTTGAGTGCAAGAAATATGATTTTCTTACTTAGTGTATTTGTCGTTTTCCACTTTAAACATCTCGTAGAAGTAGTTATTTCACTCCTAAAGTGAATGAAGTGAGTTTGTGCTTAAAACAAGAGCAAATATGCAGGAAGTTTGGGTGATATTTGGGATGTTTTTCTCTTGTTTTAAGGTGTAAATGTTCATGAAAACACACGTGTGAGCGATTCTTCCCCATCCATTGTGGGAAACATTTGATTCGGTATGCGAAATGGAAATATTCCCAGGGTACTGTACAGGGACAACATATCTCATAATGACTTTATGGATGGCATCCCATTTTAATGTGGCGTGCGTCTGAATTGGCGAGTGAAACGTTGATATTTTAAGCTTAATTAATGTTACGGGTGAGCTGCTCCAGTTCTGTCAGTCCACGAACCCAGGAGGAATATTATCATGGGCCGGTAATAAGTTTGTGTCTTTAATTCTCTCTGACTTCCACACTGTAGAGATGCAGGGAGATGCGTTTAATCTGCGTTTGGATTAGCCCGGCGTCTTCATTGGCAGCTCTTCAGGGAGACTTCATGTGCGACCCTGTGGCCTGTTTGATGTGTGTGTTCTGTGGAAGGAAGATCCTCGGATGGTGAAGATGTGTGCAGGCTGTGCTAATGTGTGTGTATGAGTCCGGCGGATCGTCCGGATTGAGCTCAAATAAATCATATCGTAGTGCATCACCCTTACCATGGTCAGGACACATGTCGACTGTTGGACAGGAAGCAAGTGTGGTTTATTTATTTAACTACTTATTTACTCCATTCATTTAATAATTCTCTTTATTTTATTTGATCCAAATACTTGAAATTGTATTTAACTTTATTTTACCTCATTTTTTTTTAGCTTTATCACTTTATACTTTTCATTTATTTTAACATATTTCAATTTTTAATTTATTTTGTTCATGTTTTCACCCAAATACTTGATTTATTTATTAATTTGATGTTAGCGTTAACTTTATTTATTTAACTTTATTTGACCTCATTTTTATTTAGCTTTTATTTATCACTTTAGTTTTCATTTATTTTGAACATATTTTAAAAAAAAATATTTTCGTTCAAAAACTTGAAATTGTATTTATTTAGATATTTATTTTATTTTATTAATCTTTTCATCCAAATACCTGAAACTTTATTTTACTTTATTTATCTAACTTTTATTTCATTTATTTATTTATTTTATTTGATTATTTATTTTAAATTTTATTTAATTGTATTTTTTCATTCACATACTTGAAACTTTATATTTATATACATATGATTTTTCTTTTCTTTTCATCAAAATATTTGAACATTATTTAAAAACTATGGAAAAAGTTTAACAATAACATT
>CM042244.1:59254487-59284487 GCA_023566225.1 Romanogobio albipinnatus
AGTGGAGTCGGTTCAGAGTGGAGTCGGTTCAGAGTGGAGTCGGTTCAGAGTGGAGTCGGTTCAGAGTGGAGTCGGTTCAGAGTGGAGTCGGTTCAGAGTGGAGTCGGTTCAGAGTGGAGTCGGTTCAGTGTGGAGTCGGTTCAGAGTGGAGTCGGTTCAGAGTGGAGTCGGTTCAGAGTGGAGTCGGTTCAGAGTGGAGTCGGTTCAGAGTGGAGTCGGTTCAGAGTGGAGTCGGTTCAGAGTGGAGTCGGTTCAGAGTGGAGTCGGTGGAGTCGGTTCAGAGCGGAGTCGGTTCAGAGTGGAGTCGGTTCAGAGTGGAGTCGGTTCAGAGTGGAGTCGGTTCAGAGTGGAGTCGGTGGAGTCGGTTCGGTTCAGAGTGGAGTCGGTTCAGAGTGGAGTCGGTTCAGAGTGGAGTCGGTTTTGTGTATTGATTTAGTCATCAATTATGAAGTGAATCAAAGAAGCAAATTCATTTTCAGCTCTACAGAAGACAATAGAGTCATTATTCAGCTCAAGTTTTGTTCTCATCTGATAGTGTCATGGCAGTCAAATTGATAACATTACTTTTAAACCCCATAAAGCACAGATAATGTGGGAAAAATTCACCACTGTGTCCAAATAGAGTGTGTGTGTGTCTCTATGGAAATGGCAAATAATTGACTTGCACGTTCACTTGCACACACACTCCATTTATTTGTACGAATCCGTTCCCGAGGAGCTGAAATCCACACCGGCGAGGCGGGAATGGCTTTTATTTTCAAGGCTTCTGTCTCGCTTTGTGTTCGCCTGACTGATAAGTTGTCCTGACCGTCTCTCTCTCTCTCTCCTCGCGGCTCTGAGGCGCGCGCCTCATTCAGGAGAATGTCAGTCAGCCGGTGTGTGGCGATGAATAGAGGCGAGAGAATAGAGGCCGTTATGCCATTGAGCGCCGCTGGATGCTGGCGACCGTCACCACGTCTTTCTCTTTTGTTTGACCCTGCTCACCCTCGTCCATCCTTCCTTTCTGCTGGCAGGTAAACAGCTCTGAATACGCCGACGTCATCCGGCCGCGTCTCCCAATCCTCCAGCCAATTAAATGATAAGGTGCTCGGGAGGGTCCGAAAGCCTCCGAGATTCCCATTAAGCGTTGAGTGGCAGCGCTGGGATTAACAAAGCGATTGGCGGCGTTGCATTCGGGGTTCACGGGTGAGAGAACGGCCTCATGATCGATCAGACGCCGGTCTGGACCACAATGCATCAGTAAACCACCGTGGCAGGTTTCCCAGACACACAATGCGCTTTGTGTGCAGGCTAAAAGGATTTTTAATGAAAACGCACGGCTCGTGGGCCGATATTACGCCGGTTCTTGACATTTGAGAATGTGAGCACGCCTCTCTCAAGATGTTACTTTTAGTCTCATATATAATCAATGTGTGACATGATTTAAAGTCACCAAATGATTGAAATCAAAATATACTTTTTTTATGGATTATTGCAGTTTATCATAAGTGATTTATCGGTGCTCATCATTATACTGCTGGGGAGTGTAAAGGGGATATATTAAGAATTCAAACAAAATTAACGAAAATGCCTGAGAATGAACATGAATGCCCCCGAAATGAACAAAAATGCCCCGAAATGAACTAAAAAACACCCTCAACATAAACTACAATCGCACCTGGAATTAACAAAAATGCCCCCGAAATTAACAAAAACACTCCCGAAACGAACAAAAACGCTCTTGAAATGAACAAAAACGCTCCCGAAACAGACAAAAATGCCCCTGAAATGAACAAAAACACTCCCGAAACGAACAAAAACGCTCTTGAAATGAACAAAAACGCTCCCGAAACAGACAAAAATGCCCCCGAAATGATCAAAAACACTCCCGAAACAAACAAAAACGCTCCCGAAACAGACAAAAATGCCCCTGAAATGAACAAAAACACTCCCAAAATGAACAAAAATGCCCCGAAATGAACTAAAAAACACCCTCAACATAAACTACAATCGCACCTGGAATGAACAAAAATGTCCCAGAAATGAACAAAAACGCTCCTGAAATGAACTAAAACGCTCCTGAAGTGAACAAAAACGCTCCCGAAACAGACAAAAATGCCCCCGAAATGAACAAAAACGCTCCTGAAATTAACAAAAACGCTCCTGAAAACAAACAAAAATGCCCCCGAAATGAACAAAAACACTCCATAAACAAACAAAAACGCTCCCGAAACAGACAAAAATGCCCCGAAATGAACAAAAACGCTCCCGAAACAAACAAAAATGCCCCGAAATGAACAAAAACGCTCCTGAAATTAACTAAAACGCTCCCGAAACAAACAAAAATGCCCCCGAAATGAAAAAAAATACTCCATAAACAAACAAAAACGCTCCCGAAACAGACAAAAATGCCCCGAAACAAACAAAAACGCTCCCGAAACAAACAAAAATGCCCCGAAATGAACAAAAACGCTCCTGAAATTAACTAAAACGCTCCCGAAACAAACAAAAATGCCCCCGAAATGAAAAAAAATACTCCATAAACAAACAAAAACGCTCCCGAAACAGACAAAAATGCCCCGAAACAAACAAAAACGCTCCCGAAACAAACAAAAATGCCCCCGAAATGAACAAAAATACTCCATAAACAAACAAAAACGCTCCCGAAACAAACAAAAATGCCCCGAAACAAACAAAAACGCTCCCGAAACAAACAAAAATGCCCCGAAACAAACAAAAACGCTCCCGAAACAGACAAAAATGCCCCGAAATGAACAAAAACGCTCCCGAAACAAACAAAAATGCCCCGAAATGAACAAAAACGCTCCTGAAATTAACTAAAACGCTCCCGAAACAAACAAAAATGCCCCCGAAATGAAAAAAAATACTCCATAAACAAACAAAAACGCTCCCGAAACAGACAAAAATGCCCCGAAATGAACAAAAACGCTCCCGAAACAAACAAAAATGCCCCGAAATGAACAAAAACGCTCCTGAAATTAACTAAAACGCTCCCGAAACAAACAAAAATGCCCCCGAAATGAAAAAAAATACTCCATAAACAAACAAAAACGCTCCCGAAACAGACAAAAATGCCCCGAAACAAACAAAAACGCTCCCGAAACAAACAAAAATGCCCCCGAAATGAACAAAAATACTCCATAAACAAACAAAAACGCTCCCGAAACAAACAAAAATGCCCCGAAACAAACAAAAACGCTCCCGAAACAAACAAAAATGCCCCCGAAATGAACAAAAATACTCCATAAACAAACAAAAACGTCCCGAAACAGACAAAAATACCCTGAAACAAACAAAAATGCCCCCGAAATGAACAAAAATACTCCATAAACAAACAAAAACGCTCCCGAAACAAACAAAAATGCCCCCGAAATGAACAAAAACGCTCCTGAAATTAACAAAAACGCTTGTTAATGCCTCCGAAACTAAACAAAATGCCCCCGAAATGAACAAAAACGCTCCTGAAATTAACAAAAACGCTTGTTAATGCCTCCGAAACTAAACAAAATGCCCCCAAAATGAACAAAAACGCTCCTGAAATGAAAAAAAAAACGCTCCATGTCCGAAATGGACAAAAATGCAGCAAAACTAACAAAAATGTCTCCGAAACGAAACAAAATTCCCCCGAAATGCTGAATGTTTATCCTCATGCCTCCAGTCTTCAGTGTCACATGACTCTTCAGAACTCCCGCTCATAAGAGGATCTGATTATTATGGCTGTTGATATTTCTGTGGAATCTGTGTGTGACTCCTCAGGCTCGTGTGGAATGGGATGTTTTGTAAGATTATGAATGCTTGTCACTCGTGTTTGAATGTGTCCTTGATGAATAAATGCATTAATGTCTTTCTAAAGAGAAGAATTCTCACCGAGCCCAAACTTTTGACGAGTGTGTGTGTGTGTGTGTGTGTTCTGCGATCTCAAGATGTTGATATATTCATGCTGGACGTTGGAACAGGATCGGTGTGTCTGGCGTTTCATGATCTTCCGCTCCGGCTGTTTAATGAACACATGCTGTCGTTTAATAATGGAGGTGTTTCTGCAGGCCTCGTCAGGCTAATTATTAATCAAGCGCTCGGCGTCAGATCATAAACACACGTCACACACACACACACAGTTTGCCTGAAACGAGTTATGATTTCCTCTCATGTCTCTGTGCTATGGATGCCATTTCATGTTTCTTGTATTGTTGTTGGCAAACGGCTGAAGTTGAGCTGATCTCTGAGACTCATACACACCTAGTTTGGGTTAAAAATGCTTTTTGTATTTGTGAATTATGAATTATGAATTCCTCACGACGCTTCTCATTAAACATCTGCATCCGTCCCTTCTGAAGCGAAGCCCGCGCTCAGATGCAATAATTAAATATTCTGCCGTAGATCTGTTTTCATCCTCCAATGCTCGAGCAGATGCTGCACTACCTGAATATTCATAATCATCTTTTAAAGCGCATTGTGTGCGTGTTGTTGGAGGCGCGAGGCATTCTCTCGCCGGGTTCAGAGAGAGCAGGAGTGGAGGATCTCTGGAGCCGAGAGCAGGAGTGGAGGATCTCTGGAGCCGAGAGCAGGAGTGGAGGATCTCTGGAGCCGAGAGCAGGAGTGGAGGATCTCTGGAGCCGAGAGCAGGAGTGGAGGATCTCTGGAGCCGAGAGCAGGAGTGGAGGATCTCTGGAGCCGAGAGCAGGAGTGGAGGATCTCTGGAGCCGAGAGCAGGACTGGAGGATCTCTGGAGCCGAGAGCAGGAGTGGAGGATCTCTGGAGCCGAGAGCAGGAGTGGAGGATCTCTGGAGCCGAGAGCAGGACAGGAGGATCTCTGGAGCCGAGAGCAGGAGTGGAGGATCTCTGGAGCCGAGAGCAGGAGTGGAGGATCTCTGGAGCCGAGAGCAGGAGTGGAGGATCTCTGGAGCCGAGAGCAGGACAGGAGGATCTCTGGAGCCGAGAGCAGGACTGGAGGATCTCTGGAGCCGAGAGCAGGAGTGGAGGATCTCTGGAGCCGAGAGCAGGAGTGGAGGATCTCTGGAGCCGAGAGCAGGAGTGGAGGATCTCTGGAGCCGAGAGCAGGAGTGGAGGATCTCTGGAGCCGAGAGCAGGACAGGAGGATCTCTGGAGCCGAGAGCAGGAGTGGAGGATCTCTGGAGCCGAGAGCAGGAGTGGAGGATCTCTGGAGCCGAGAGCAGGAGTGGAGGATCTCTGGAGCCGAGAGCAGGAGTGGAGGATCTCTGGAGCCAAGAGCAGGAGTGGAGGATCTCTGGAGCCGAGAGCAGGAGTGGAGGATCTCTGGAGCCGAGAGCAGGAGTGGAGGATCTCTGGAGCCGAGAGCAGGAGTGGAGGATCTCTGGAGCCGAGAGCAGGAGTGGAGGATCTCTGGAGCCGAGAGCAGGAGTGGAGGATCTCTGGAGCCGATAATCCATACACCACCCATCCATTCATAACCCATCTGTCCATCCATCTGTCCATCATCCACCCATTCATCCATGTGTTCATCATCCATCCACCCATCTGTCCATCATCCATCCATCAATCCATCCATCCACCCATCCATCAATCATAATCCATACACCACCCATCCATTCACATCCTATCCATCCACCCATCTGTCCATCAACCACCCATCCATCCATCTGTCCATCATCCACCCATTCATCCATGTGTTCATCATCCACCCATTCATCCATGTGTTCATCATCCATCCATCCACCCATCTGTCCATCATCCATCCATCATTCATCAACCCATCCAAAATTTGAAGTTGATATCACAAAAATGAAGTTCGTTCTAAAAGGTTTTAAAATGCCACGCGATGTCCGATTTTAAAGGATGAGTTTCGAGAGTTTAAGCTTTCCAATGCAAGATTGCTACAGTATGTGATGTGGGTGAAATGAGAGTTGAGAGGTTAAAGGTCAGTGAATGTCTTCAGTAGCGGTTGAGATTCACTCAGAACAAAACCCTTCTCACTTCTCCTCATTATCACCGGCCCTTCTGTTCCCTCGCTCCGATGCGGATCCTACAGGAAACTGTTCAACATCAATCATTTCTTTGTCAGTTGTATTTTAAAAAGTTTCTCTGAGAACTAATAGTTGAATATGTTTTGCTTGTCAGATGGAGGAAGGCTGGAGTGTTTCTGTGTGACGTGTGCTGTTATGATGGAATAGTTCATGGAAAAATAGGTCAAAAGTCTTCACACGGCAATGGGATTTAATAATTCACCGCATTAATGAGGCGGTGGGACGGCTGGGCAGCTTTCCTTTGTTTAAGACACGATTAATTCATGCCGCTGACTGTTTAAATTTGAAACAACTCAGGTGCGGAGCGCTATTTGTCATGTTTCCTTCCGTCATCAATTAATCGCTCGACGAACCTCCAAAGTCCACAAAACACTGGCTGGAAAAACAGAGAAGAAATCCTCCAACACCAACATCACGAGCCGACCCGTTTGAGGACAGAGAAGCGTGTTCATGTGTGCAGCAGCTCGAGATTATTGTTGTGTTAGTGGACTGATTAAAGATGAAGTTCATCATTTATGAAGCCACACACAAGCAAGAGTCGATGGGATGTTGAGCTTTAAAGCACCTGTGAAATAATAGAGCATTTGATGTGTGACGTTTACAGGGATGCACTGATTGTGTGTGATTTCTTATGAAACACATTCACTTTTGCACCGTGTGATATGGGATCATGCACTGCCTCAGATATGAAATGTATATAAAACATATATGGCCAAATTTCAGAAGCTACATTTTTAGATTTTTCTGAAGAGATGCAATAACATAACATAAATAGTGTTGAAAGTCAAACTATTGAATGTCATGGATGAATATTTACAGAGTAATCCACTATTTTGTTGAGGCAAGCCAAGACTCAGAGCCAAATTACAGGGTGTAAAAATGACTTTAGAAAAATGTCAGCATCGCTATTTTATTTCTACACAGAGATTAGTAAATCTATTAGTGAAATCCATTGATTTTAGTCATATTTGTTGCACTATGTTCAAATGATGATAGTTCAAAAATGGGAAAAAGCACTAAATTGTTCAATTGTACATCGAAAAGGCACTCATAGAGCCATATTTGGATACCGATATCTCTGGAATTGAACCATATTGGGCCTTAAATATGAAGATACCAAAAGAAAAGTTTGTTAATAACCAGAATTTAAAAGGATATGAATATATCTTTAACACTTCTTGAGTTGCAGGTATGCAAACGATGGGGGAAGAAACACGAGATGTGCCTTTTTCCCATTTTTTAACTCTCACCATTTGCATATAATGCAAGAAAGATGACTAAAGTCAATGGATTCCTCTAATAGATCGACCAATCTCTGGGTAAAACTAATATAATGATGCTGCCATCTTTCTAAAGTCATTTTTACATCCCTGAAATTTGGCTCCAGATGGCATTTTGAACCCTTCTCTACAAAAAATCGTATTATTTATTTATATTTCCATTTATGCGTTTGTTTTAACTTCGAAAGATCTTATGTTTGTGCAGTGTATCATGTTCCAGAGTGGGATATGTACCTCTGGAATCAGGTAACTCGGGATAAATGGACTTCGGGGTGTTTCCACGTGTGCTTTGGTGTATTGGGTTGCACACATAACGTGATTTCTGCTTCGCTACTTCTTGATAAATTACACCAGCTTTTCATTTTCTACCCACTCATTTCATAATTCTCCAAAGTGTGTGTCGGAACGCTCAACCTTGAATTATTCCCTCTCTCTCACGGCGTGGAAAAGGAAAGAAAACAACAGGAATTTGTTACAGATCTTAAAAACAACAAGGCGTGTTAATGGTCTTGTTTATTGCGATGATCAAACATAATGAGCGTCCCAGCTGAAGATCAACCCTCGGCGGACTAGTTTCTTCCATTGTAGCCATTTACAAATGAGACTTATGGAGATTATAAAGCGAGAGAGAGAGACAGAAAGTGGAAACAAATGTGAGGGGAAATATCCCTGTTGTCTTTCTCTTTCTCCGTTTATTGTGTTTTCTGCTGGATTGGAGGGTTTCTGGGCAGATTAGTTGCTTTGAACTGTAGTTTGTCAAGCTAATGACTTCTCAGAATATAGAGTAGTTCAACGACAGTCAAACTATGGTAGAAAAAGTGTTCAATGCAGTTAACAATCAAGCAAATGTGTATGAGAGTCACTGGCATTTCAGTGGCATTACAGTTCATTTCAGTGGCAACTTCCATTTTGATGGCATTTTTGTTTATTTTGATGGCATTTTTGTTCATTTCAGTGGCTTTTAAGTTCATTTTGGTAGCAATTTTGTTCATTTTGATGGCATTTTTGTTCATTTCAGTGGCTTTTAAGTTCATTTTGGTAGCAATTTTGTTCATTTTGATGGCATTTTTGTTTATTTTGATGGCATTTTTGTTCATTTCAGTGGCTTTTAAGGTCATTTTGGTAGCAATTTTGTTCATTTTGGGGGCATTTTTGTTCATTTCAGTGGCTTTTAAGGTCATTTTGATGGTATTTTAGTTTATTTTGATGGTATTTTAGTTTATTTTGATGGCATTTTTGTTTATTTTGATGGCATTTTTGTTTATTTCAGTGGCTTTTAAGTTCATTTTGGTAGCAATTTTGTTCATTTTGATGGCATTTTTGTTTATTTTGATGGCATTTTTGTTCATTTCAGTGGCTTTTAAGTTCATTTTGGTAGCAATTATGTTCATTTTGGGGGCATTTTTGTTTATTTTGATGGCATTTTTGTTCATTTCAGTGGCTTTTAAGGTCATTTTGGTAGCAATTTTGTTCATTTTGGGGGCATTTTTGTTCATTTCAGTGGCTTTTAAGGTCATTTTGGTAGCAATTTTGTTCATTTTGATGGTATTTTTGTTCATTTTGATGGTATTTTAGTTTATTTTGATGGCATTTTTGTTTATTTCAGTGGCTTTTAAGTTCATTTTGGTAGCAATTTTGTTCATTTTGATGGCATTTTTGTTTATTTTGATGGCATTTTTGTTCATTTCAGTGGCTTTTAAGTTCATTTTGGTAGCAATTATGTTCATTTTGGGGGCATTTTTGTTTATTTTGATGGCATTTTTGTTTATATCAGTGGCTTTTAAGTCCATTTTGGTAGAAATATTGTTCATTTTGGTGGCAATTTTGTTCATTTTGGGGGCATTTTTGTTCATTCTGGGGGCATTTTTGTTCATTTCAGTGGCTTTTAAGTTCATTTTGGTAGCAATTATGTTAATTTTGGGGGCCTTTTTGTTATTTTCAGTGGCTTTTCAGTTCATTTTGGTAGCATTTTTGTTCATTTCAGTGGCTTTTAAGGTCATGTTGGTAGCAATTATGTTAATTTTGATGGCATTTTTGTTTATTTCAGTGGCTTTTAAGTTCATTTTGGTAGCAATTTTGTTCATTTTGATGGCATTTTTGTTCATTTCAGTGGCTTTTAAGTTCATTTTGGTAGCAATTATGTTCATTTTGGGGGCATTTTTGTTTATTTTGATGGCATTTTTGTTTATATCAGTGGCTTTTAAGTCCATTTTGGTAGAAATATTGTTCATTTTGGTGCAATTTTGTTCATTTTGGGGGCATTTTTGTTCATTCTGGGGGCATTTTTGTTCATTTCAGTGGCTTTTAAGTTCATTTTGGTAGCAATTATGTTAATTTTGGGGGCCTTTTTGTTATTTTCAGTGGCTTTTCAGTTCATTTTGGTAGCATTTTTGTTCATTTCAGTGGCTTTTAAGGTCATGTTGGTAGCAATTATGTTAATTTTGGTGGCATTTTTGTTCATTTCAGTGGCTTTTCAGTTCATTTTGGTAGCATTTTTGTTAATTTGGTTTGCTATACAGTGGCAGTAGTTTAGTAATTTACTTGGCAGCACTGGTCTGAAGCCTCGGCCTTCCCTGAACCGGAGAAGGTTTGTTAACTGAGGGACGGATCCTTGCGGTTTCTTCTGCAGCCTTCGGGCCGGGCGGTCAGTCAGTCCAGATCGAAGCGCAGGGGGACGTGGAGGAGGGTAACTTCTGAAGCAGAGCAGACCCCTCATAGAGAATCAATTCACATCCAGATCCACACACACACGGCCACAGCTGTTCGGAGCCAGACGCCGGCTTCATCAGATCCACCACAGACCATCAGCTAAAACCAACACCACCCTCATCAGACAGCCAGATGAGCGCAGTTATGATGTCATGAGCTGTCATGGGTGATTCCCAGATGTTCTATTGTTGTTCTCCTCAGGGAAGTGTTCCGGAAGATTCCATTGTCCATGTCTCTGCCGTGCTCGGGAGAGATTCGATCGCCCCTCCTGCTTGTTTTTATTGTCCAAATTGAAGCTGCACCCCAGCGGCTGTGACTCTCATGCATTCACATGAGCTCGGCTCCGGCCCGCATCATCATTCTGGTCCCGTACCCCGGGAGAGATTGAAATAATGACCAGACGGACCCGTGAATCTCGCTCCAATCCTCCCCATCAGACCGTCCACTTAACCAAGCTGTTCCGCGCCGGCAAAACATCGCATTTGCCCCTTTGAGAAATTGTCTCAATTTTCTGTCCATTTTTCAAATGACAGCACTCTGAAGCGGAGAGGTGCTCTTTCAGACGCCGCTGCTCAACGTTATTCACTTGATGCTCAATTTCAGGGCTGTTGACGGCCAATAAAGCGTTCTCAAAAGCAACAGTTTTGACAGCATTAATTGCATTAATCGAATGACTGCAGGTCTGAAAGCGTGTGGCCGCTCTAAATAAGGCTCAGCTCGAGCATGAGGTACGTTAAATGTAGGCAGATGCTCCTGTGCTGATATCGAAATGTGTGACTCTTCAATGATGGATTGTAAATGTCCACAAATCAGTTATGGGCTCCTAGATGGTTTATTTTACAGCCAGTGATCTTTATTCATTCACTCAAGCCGGAAACGGAAGTCGTGCTCGTCATTTCTCGCATATCCGAGTGAAGCGCTTCACAAACAAGAGCAAATGTGGGGCGGGGCTTGAGTGTGTCTGTGGGGAATTGATTGGATGGTTGTGGTTTGCTGGGGAAGGTTTAGATGTCAATTAAATCTAAATGTCATTTTTGTTCATTTTGGTGACATTTTTGGTCATTTTTTGTTCATTTTGGTGACATTTTTGTTTATTTTCGGTGGCATTTTTGTCATATTTCTTAATTTTTTACCATTATTGTTAATCTTGTAGGCATTTTTGATCATTTCATTGGCTTTTTTGGTATTTTTTTCATTTTAGTGACATTTTTGGCCATTTCAGTGGCATTTTTGTTTATTTTGTTGGTATTTTTGTTCATTTCGGTGACATTTTTGTTCATTTTGGTGACATTTTTGTTCATTTCAGTGGTATTTTTGTTCATTTTGGTGACATTTTTGTTCATTTTGGTGACATTTTTGTTAATTTTCTTGGTATTTTTGTTCATTTCGGTGGCATTTTTGTTCATTTTGGTGACATTTTTGTTTATTTTGTTGGAATTTTTGTTCATTTTGGTGGCATTTTTGTTAATTTCTTTGGTATTTTTTTTTTCATTTCGGTGGCATTTTTGTCATATTTCTTCATTTTTTACCATTTATTTAATCTTGTAGGCATTTTTGTTCATTTCATTGGCTTTTTTGGTATTTTTGTTCATTTTAGTGACATTTTTGGCCATTTCAGTGGCATTTTTGTTTATTTTGTTGGTATTTTTGTTTATTTCGGTGACATTTTTGGGTAACACTTTACAATAAGGTTCATTAGTTAACAATAGTTAACTACATTAGTTAACATGAACTAATCATGAACTGCACTTATAAAGCATTTATTTATCTTTGTTAATATTAATTTCAACATTTACTAATGCATTATTAAAATCTTGCTAACATTAGTTAATGCACCATGAACTAACATGAACAGCTGGATTTTTATGAACTAATGTTAACAAAGATGAACTAATGCTGAACAGAAGTGTTGTTCATGGTTAGTTCATGTTAACTAATGCATTAACTAATGTTAACTAATACAACCTTATTGTAAAGTGTTACCCATTTTTGTTCAATTTGGTGACATTTTTGTTCATTTCAGTGGTATTTTTGTTCATTTTGGTGACATTTTTGTTCATTTCGGTGGCATTTCTGTTCATTTTGGTGACATCTTTGTTCATTTCAGTGGTATTTTTGTTTTTTTCAGTGGCTTTTCAGTTTATTTTGGTAGCAATTTTGTTCATTTTGATGGCATTTTTGTTCATTTCATTGGCTTTTTTGGTATTTTTGTTCATTTCAGGGGAATTTTTGTTTATTTTGTTGGTATTTTTGTTCATTTTGGTGACATTTTTGTTCATTTTGGTGACATTTTTGTTCATTTCAGTGGTATTTTTGTTCAGTTTGGTGACATTTTTGGTCATTTCGGTGGCATTTTTGGTCATTTTCTTGGTATTTTTGTTCATTTTGGTGACATTTTTGTCATATTTCTTTCTTTTTTTTCTTTTTTTTTATAAGGCATGAATTTCAAACAATGATGTGCATAAATCATTGTAGTATTCCTGCAACAAAACAAAAAAAATTCCATTTAGATATAATGGTGAGTTTTATTTTCAGTTTTTAGCTGTGAATGTCCTCTCTCTCTCTCTCTCTCTCTCTCTCTCTCTCTCTCTCTCTCTCTCTCTCTCTCCTTTGACATGTATCAGCTGAAAGGAGAAATGCACTGCTCAGATTATCCGTCCAAATCTGTGGGCCGACTGCTCCATTTCACCGTCCAATCGATCGCAGTGAGAGCGACGGCTTGATTGATGATGATATGGCGATTGATTGGTTAAATCCTCTCAACTTGAAAGTGTCCAGACAGACAGTATATATACATGCGATTTAGAGCTGCTTGCCAGGAGCTGCCGATAGAGAGGTGAAATAAGAGAAAGACAGAAGAGAGTCACGGGCCCCTGAGGGCCGCTTGCACCGAGGTGGCTGGAAGCGGCTTTAAATTACCTGAGATTGGCTGGTGGCGACGTCTTTAGGGAGAAAGACGAGGCGTTTGTTAGAGCTATCCAAACGGATCGAGCTGTGGTCTGTCCTGCCGGAGGTTGAAGAGCAGTAATTGCTGAATTGGCAGAGAGAGACAGAAGTGAGCTGTCTCGCTGTCTGCTGCCTACATAGGTCCCTCATAAGTGAGCGCTCTACATAGACAGCGACTCGTCATGTGAAGACTCGCCTCGACAACTGATCCCAACAGTCTGACATGAGCGAGTGTTGCTAAGCTAATAATACCATATTCATATAAATACACTGCACATGCTTATATTGGGGATATGCTTTAGAGATATGTTTCAGATTTGAATGAATTATGAATTTATAATGTTCTCTTGATGTTTTCTGAGATTTGTTTACTCTCGCTTACAACGAGATCGGCCCTTTTCAGAACCACTGTCCACGGTCGCTCGATTACTTTCTCCCGGCTTTTCACCTGCGACTTTATTCGATTATTAAAAGATTCATACTTTTTAAGAATTGCTTACTCGGTTTGAGCAAAACCAAACAACATTACAAACTCTTAATAGAACAAAACCGATTAATATTTAAATATCTTAGAACAAAACTGATTATTATTGAAATATCTTCGAACAAAACTGATTATTATTGAAATATCTTCAAACAAAACGATTAATATTGAAATATCTTCGAACAAAACTGATTAATATTGAAATATCTTCGAACAAAACTGATTAATATTGAAATACCTTAGAACAAAACTGATTATTATTGAAATATCTTCGAACAAAACTGATTAATACTGAAATATCTTCGAACAAAACTGATTATTATTGAAATATCTTCGAACAAAACTGATTAATATTGAAATATCTTCTAACAAAACTGATTAATACTGAAATATCTTAGAACAAAACTGATTAATACTGAAATATCTTAGAACAAAACTGATTAATACTGAAATATCTTAGAACAAAACTGATTATTATTGAAATATCTTCGAACAAAACTGATTATTATTGAAATATCTTCGAACAAAACTGATTAATATTGAAATACCTTAGAACAAAACTGATTATTATTGAAATATCTTCGAACAAAACTGATTAATATTGAAATATCTTAGAACAAAACTGATTAATATTGAAATACCTTAGAACAAAACTGATTAATATTGAAATACCTTAGAACAAAACTGATTAATACTGAAATATCTTCGAACAAAACTGATTATTATTGAAATATCTTCTAACAAAACTGATTAATATTGAAATATCTTCGAACAAAACTGATTAATACTGAAATATCTTCGAACAAAACTGATTATTATTGAAATATCTTCTAACAAAACTGATTATTATTGAAATATCTTCTAACAAAACTGATTAATACTGAAATATCTTAGAACAAAACTGATTAATACTGAAATATCTTCGAACAAAACTGATTAATACTGAAATATCTTCGAACAAAACTGATTATTATTGAAATATCTTCGAACAAAACTGATTATTATTGAAATATCTTCGAACAAAACTGATTATTATTGAAATATCTTCGAACAAAACTGATTATTATTGAAATATCTTCGAACAAAACTGATTATTATTGAAATATCTTCGAACAAAACTGATTAATATTGAAATATCTTCGAACAAAACTGATTAATACTGAAATATCTTAGAACAAAACTGATTAATATTGAAATATCTTCGAACAAAACTGATTAATACTGAAATATCTTAGAACAAAACTGATTAATATTGAAATATCTTCGAACAAAACTGATTAATACTGAAATATCTTAGAACAAAACTGATTAATACTGAAATATCTTCGAACAAAACTGATTAATACTGAAATATCTTCGAACAAAACTGATTATTATTGAAATATCTTCGAACAAAACTGATTATTATTGAAATATCTTCGAACAAAACTGATTATTATTGAAATATCTTCGAACAAAACTGATTATTATTGAAATATCTTCGAACAAAACTGATTATTATTGAAATATCTTCGAACAAAACTGATTAATATTGAAATATCTTAGAACAAAACTGATAAATATTGAAATATCTTCGAACAAAACTGATTAATACTGAAATATCTTAGAACAAAACTGATTAATATTGAAATATCTTCGAACAAAACTGATTAATACTGAAATATCTTAGAACAAAACTGATTAATATTGAAATATCTTCGAACAAAACTGATTAATACTGAAATATCTTAGAACAAAACTGATTAATACTGAAATATCTTCGAACAAAACTGATTATTATTGAAATATCTTCAAACAAAACTGATAAATATTGAAATATCTTCGAACAAAACTGATTATTATTGAAATATCTTCGAACAAAACTGATTAATATTGAAATATCTTAGAACAAAACTGATTAATATTGAAATATCTTCAAACAAAACTGATTATTATTGAAATATCTTAGAACAAAACTGATTATTATTGAAATATCTTCAAACAAAACTGATTAATATTGAAATATCTTAGAACAAAACTGATTATTATTGAAATATCTTCAAACAAAACTGATTAATATTAAAATATCTTCGAACAAAACTGATTAATATTGAAATATCTTAGAACAAAACTGATTAATATTGAAATATCTTCGAACAAAACTGATTAATATTGAAATATCTTAGAACAAAACTGATTAATATTGAAATATCTTCAAACAAAACTGATTATTATTGAAATATCTTAGAACAAAACTGATAAATACTGAAATATCTTAGAACAAAACTGATTATTATTGAAATATCTTCGAACAAAACTGATTAATATTGAAATATCTTAGAACAAAACTGATTATTATTGAAATATCTTCAAACAAAACTGATTAATATTGAAATATCTTCGAACAAAACTGATTATTATTGAAATATCTTAGAACAAAACTGATTAATATTGAAATATCTTAGAACAAAACTGATTAATATTGAAATATCTTCTAACAAAACTGATTAATACTGAAATATCTTAGAACAAAACTGATTATTATTGAAATATCTTAGAACAAAACTGATTAATATTTAAATATCTTCGAACAAAACTGATTATTATTGAAATATCTTCGAACAAAACTGATTAATACTGAAATATCTTCTAACAAAACTGATTAATACTGAAATATCTTAGAACAAAACTGATTATTATTGAAATATCTTAGAACAAAACTGATTAATATTTAAATATCTTCGAACAAAACTGATTATTATTGAAATATCTTCGAACAAAACTGATTAATATTTAAATATCTTAGAACAAAACTGATTATTATTGAAATATCTTCGAACAAAACTGATTATTATTGAAATATCTTCGAACAAAACTGATTAATATTGAAATATCTTAGAACAAAACTGATTAATACTGAAATATCTTCGAACAAAACTGATTATTATTGAAATATCTTCGAACAAAACTGATTATTATTGAAATATCTTCGAACAAAACTGATTATTATTGAAATATCTTCGAACAAAACTGATTATTATTGAAATATCTTCGAACAAAACTGATTATTATTGAAATATCTTCGAACAAAACTGATTAATATTGAAATATCTTCGAACAAAACTGATAAATATTGAAATATCTTCGAACAAAACTGATTAATACTGAAATATCTTAGAACAAAACTGATTAATATTGAAATATCTTCGAACAAAACTGATTAATACTGAAATATCTTAGAACAAAACTGATTAATATTGAAATATCTTCGAACAAAACTGATTAATACTGAAATATCTTAGAACAAAACTGATTAATACTGAAATATCTTCGAACAAAACTGATTATTATTGAAATATCTTCAAACAAAACTGATAAATATTGAAATATCTTCGAACAAAACTGATTATTATTGAAATATCTTCGAACAAAACTGATTAATATTGAAATATCTTAGAACAAAACTGATTAATATTGAAATATCTTCAAACAAAACTGATTATTATTGAAATATCTTAGAACAAAACTGATTATTATTGAAATATCTTCAAACAAAACTGATTAATATTGAAATATCTTAGAACAAAACTGATTATTATTGAAATATCTTCAAACAAAACTGATTAATATTAAAATATCTTCGAACAAAACTGATTAATATTGAAATATCTTAGAACAAAACTGATTAATATTGAAATATCTTCGAACAAAACTGATTAATATTGAAATATCTTCGAACAAAACTGATTAATATTGAAATATCTTCGAACAAAACTGATTATTATTGAAATATCTTAGAACAAAACTGATTAATATTGAAATATCTTAGAACAAAACTGATTATTATTGAAATATCTTCAAACAAAACTGATTAATATTGAAATATCTTAGAACAAAACTGATTATTATTGAAATATCTTAGAACAAAACTGATTAATATTGAAATATCTTAGAACAAAACTGATTAATATTGAAATATCTTCTAACAAAACTGATTAATACTGAAATATCTTAGAACAAAACTGATTATTATTGAAATATCTTAGAACAAAACTGATTAATATTTAAATATCTTCGAACAAAACTGATTATTATTGAAATATCTTCGAACAAAACTGATTAATACTGAAATATCTTCTAACAAAACTGATTAATACTGAAATATCTTAGAACAAAACTGATTATTATTGAAATATCTTAGAACAAAACTGATTAATATTTAAATATCTTCGAACAAAACTGATTATTATTGAAATATCTTCGAACAAAACTGATTAATATTTAAATATCTTAGAACAAAACTGATTATTATTGAAATATCTTCGAACAAAACTGATTATTATTGAAATATCTTCGAACAAAACTGATTAATATTGAAATATCTTAGAACAAAACTGATTAATACTGAAATATCTTCGAACAAAACTGATTATTATTGAAATATCTTCGAACAAAACTGATTATTATTGAAATATCTTCGAACAAAACTGATTATTATTGAAATATCTTCGAACAAAACTGATTATTATTGAAATATCTTCGAACAAAACTGATTATTATTGAAATATCTTCGAACAAAACTGATTAATATTGAAATATCTTAGAACAAAACTGATAAATATTGAAATATCTTCGAACAAAACTGATTAATACTGAAATATCTTAGAACAAAACTGATTAATATTGAAATATCTTCGAACAAAACTGATTAATACTGAAATATCTTAGAACAAAACTGATTAATATTGAAATATCTTCGAACAAAACTGATTAATACTGAAATATCTTAGAACAAAACTGATTAATACTGAAATATCTTCGAACAAAACTGATTATTATTGAAATATCTTCAAACAAAACTGATAAATATTGAAATATCTTCGAACAAAACTGATTATTATTGAAATATCTTCGAACAAAACTGATTAATATTGAAATATCTTAGAACAAAACTGATTAATATTGAAATATCTTCAAACAAAACTGATTATTATTGAAATATCTTAGAACAAAACTGATTATTATTGAAATATCTTCAAACAAAACTGATTAATATTGAAATATCTTCGAACAAAACTGATTATTATTGAAATATCTTAGAACAAAACTGATTAATATTGAAATATCTTAGAACAAAACTGATTAATATTGAAATATCTTCTAACAAAACTGATTAATACTGAAATATCTTAGAACAAAACTGATTATTATTGAAATATCTTAGAACAAAACTGATTAATATTTAAATATCTTCGAACAAAACTGATTATTATTGAAATATCTTCGAACAAAACTGATTAATACTGAAATATCTTCTAACAAAACTGATTAATACTGAAATATCTTAGAACAAAACTGATTATTATTGAAATATCTTAGAACAAAACTGATTAATATTTAAATATCTTCGAACAAAACTGATTATTATTGAAATATCTTCGAACAAAACTGATTAATATTTAAATATCTTAGAACAAAACTGATTATTATTGAAATATCTTCGAACAAAACTGATTATTATTGAAATATCTTCGAACAAAACTGATTAATATTGAAATATCTTAGAACAAAACTGATTAATACTGAAATATCTTCGAACAAAACTGATTATTATTGAAATATCTTCGAACAAAACTGATTATTATTGAAATATCTTCGAACAAAACTGATTATTATTGAAATATCTTCGAACAAAACTGATTATTATTGAAATATCTTCGAACAAAACTGATTATTATTGAAATATCTTCGAACAAAACTGATTAATATTGAAATATCTTAGAACAAAACTGATAAATATTGAAATATCTTCGAACAAAACTGATTAATACTGAAATATCTTAGAACAAAACTGATTAATATTGAAATATCTTCGAACAAAACTGATTAATACTGAAATATCTTAGAACAAAACTGATTAATATTGAAATATCTTCGAACAAAACTGATTAATACTGAAATATCTTAGAACAAAACTGATTAATACTGAAATATCTTCGAACAAAACTGATTATTATTGAAATATCTTCAAACAAAACTGATAAATATTGAAATATCTTCGAACAAAACTGATTATTATTGAAATATCTTCGAACAAAACTGATTAATATTGAAATATCTTAGAACAAAACTGATTAATATTGAAATATCTTCAAACAAAACTGATTATTATTGAAATATCTTAGAACAAAACTGATTATTATTGAAATATCTTCAAACAAAACTGATTAATATTGAAATATCTTAGAACAAAACTGATTATTATTGAAATATCTTCAAACAAAACTGATTAATATTAAAATATCTTCGAACAAAACTGATTAATATTGAAATATCTTAGAACAAAACTGATTAATATTGAAATATCTTCAAACAAAACTGATTAATATTGAAATATCTTAGAACAAAACTGATTAATATTGAAATATCTTCAAACAAAACTGATTATTATTGAAATATCTTAGAACAAAACTGATAAATACTGAAATATCTTAGAACAAAACTGATTATTATTGAAATATCTTCAAACAAAACTGATTAATATTGAAATATCTTAGAACAAAACTGATTATTATTGAAATATCTTCAAACAAAACTGATTAATATTGAAATATCTTCGAACAAAACTGATTATTATTGAAATATCTTAGAACAAAACTGATTAATATTGAAATATCTTCGAACAAAACTGATTAATATTGAAATATCTTCTAACAAAACTGATTAATACTGAAATATCTTAGAACAAAACTGATTATTATTGAAATATCTTAGAACAAAACTGATTAATATTTAAATATCTTCGAACAAAACTGATTATTATTGAAATATCTTCGAACAAAACTGATTAATACTGAAATATCTTCTAACAAAACTGATTAATACTGAAATATCTTAGAACAAAACTGATTATTATTGAAATATCTTAGAACAAAACTGATTAATATTTAAATATCTTCGAACAAAACTGATTATTATTGAAATATCTTCGAACAAAACTGATTAATATTTAAATATCTTAGAACAAAACTGATTATTATTGAAATATCTTCGAACAAAACTGATTATTATTGAAATATCTTCGAACAAAACTGATTAATATTGAAATATCTTAGAACAAAACTGATTAATACTGAAATATCTTAGAACAAAACTGATTAATACTGAAATATCTTAGAACAAAACTGATTAATACTGAAATATCTTCGAACAAAACTGATTAATATTGAAATATCTTCGAACAAAACTGATTATTATTGAAATATCTTCGAACAAAACTGATTATTATTGAAATATCTTCGAACAAAACTGATTAATATTGAAATATCTTCAAACAAAACTGATTAATACTGAAATATCTTAGAACAAAACTGATTATTATTGAAATATCTTCGAACAAAACTGATTATTATTGAAATATCTTCGAACAAAACTGATTAATATTGAAATATCTTCGAACAAAACTGATTAATACTGAAATATCTTCGAACAAAACTGATTATTATTGAAATATCTTAGAACAAAACTGATTATCATTGAAATATCTTCGAACAAAACTGATTAATATTGAAATATCTTAGAACAAAACTGATTATTATTGAAATATCTTAGAACAAAACTGATTAATACTGAAATATATTCGAACAAAACTGATTATTATTGAAATATCTTAGAACAAAACTGATTAATACTGAAATATCTTCGAACAAAACTGATTATTATTGAAATATCTTCAAACAAAACTGATTAATACTGAAATATCTTAGAACAAAACTGATTAATACTGAAATATCTTAGAACAAAACTGATAAATATTGAAATATCTTCGAACAAAACTGATTAATACTGAAATATCTTAGAACAAAACTGATTAATATTGAAATATCTTCAAACAAAACTGATTATTATTGAAATATCTTCAAACAAAACTGATTAATACTGAAATATCTTAGAACAAAACTGATTATTATTGAAATATCTTCGAACAAAACTGATTAATATTGAAATATCTTCGAACAAAACTGATTAATACTGAAATATCTTCGAACAAAACTGATTAATATTGAAATATCTTCAAACAAAACTGATTATTATTGAAATATCTTAGAACAAAACTGATTATTATTGAAATATCTTCAAACAAAACTGATTAATATTGAAATATCTTCGAACAAAACTGATTATTATTGAAATATCTTAGAACAAAACTGATTAATATTGAAATATCTTAGAACAAAACTGATTAATATTGAAATATCTTCTAACAAAACTGATTAATACTGAAATATCTTAGAACAAAACTGATTATTATTGAAATATCTTCGAACAAAACTGATTAATATTGAAATATCTTCGAACAAAACTGATTAATACTGAAATATCTTCGAACAAAACTGATTATTATTGAAATATCTTAGAACAAAACTGATTATTATTGAAATATCTTCAAACAAAACTGATTAATATTGAAATATCTTAGAACAAAACTGATTATTATTGAAATATCTTAGAACAAAACTGATTAATACTGAAATATATTCGAACAAAACTGATTATTATTGAAATATCTTAGAACAAAACTGATTAATACTGAAATATCTTCGAACAAAACTGATTAATACTGAAATATCTTAGAACAAAACTGATTAATAATGAAATATCTTCGAACAAAACTGATTATTATTGAAATATCTTCAAACAAAACTGATTAATATTGAAATATCTTAGAACAAAACTGATTAATACTGAAATATCTTAGAACAAAACTGATAAATATTGAAATATCTTCGAACAAAACTGATTAATACTGAAATATCTTAGAACAAAACTGATTAATATTGAAATATCTTCAAACAAAACTGATTATTATTGAAATATCTTAGAACAAAACTGATTATTATTGAAATATCTTCAAACAAAACTGATTAATATTGAAATATCTTCGAACAAAACTGATTATTATTGAAATATCTTAGAACAAAACTGATTAATATTGAAATATCTTAGAACAAAACTGATTAATATTGAAATATCTTCTAACAAAACTGATTAATACTGAAATATCTTAGAACAAAACTGATTAATATTGAAATATCTTCGAACAAAACTGATTATTATTGAAATATCTTCTAACAAAACTGATTATTATTGAAATATCTTAGAACAAAACTGATTAATACTGAAATATCTTCTAACAAAACTGATTAATATTGAAATATCTTAGAACAAAACTGATTAATATTGAAATATCTTCTAACAAAACTGATTATTATTGAAATATCTTAGAACAAAACTGATTAATACTGAAATATCTTCTAACAAACTGATTATTATTGAAATATCTTAGAACAAAACTGATTATTATTGAAATATCTTAGAACAAAACTGATTATTATTGAAATATCTTAGAACAAAACTGATTATTATTGAAATATCTTAGAACAAAACTGATTAATACTGAAATATCTTAGAACAAAACTGATTAATATTGAAATATCTTAGAACAAAACTGATTAATACTGAAATATCTTCGAACAAAACTGATGAATATTTAAATCTTTTAATAGAGCCCATCCGTTCCTGTGGATCTGCTAAAAGCGTGTGTGTTGTGAAAGCTTCTCAGGTACATTAGATTTGAATTGTGGGATTGATTTCTCCATTTAGGACACATGTTGTGTGTCGTCTAGGTAGGGAGCTGACTAGGTTAACAAGAGCTCCTGTTGAAGGAGCACACGCGTGTTGTATACGCTGCTGTTTTAATCACATTCATATCAGGGACATTAATTTGCTGTAATTGGACTGTTTGACCTTCAGCCGGGTCGGCTCATCCATTTCATTATTTTCCCTTCTAGTTTTGTTTATGGCTGTATTGATTTAGAGCACAATGTTCCTCTCGCACACACACACACACACACACTCAGTATAAATGGAACCGCACAGCAGAGGATCGTTGATTAAAGGAATGCAGCTCTGAAATGATTATTAAACCACTGATTATGCTGATATATAATTGTGGAAGAAAACAATACGACTGCAGAATGAGTCTCATTTTTCATAATAGAATAAAGCTACGCTCTGTGTGTGTGTGTGTGTGTGTGTGTGTGTGTGTGTGTGTGTGTGTGTGTGTGTGTGTGTGTGTGTGTGTGTGTGTGTGTGTGTGTGTGTGTGTGTGTGTGTGTGTGTGTGTGTGTGTGTGTGTGTGTGTGTGTGTTTGAAGCTTCTGATTTCCCATCACTAATATGGACCAATCAGAAGCATGCATGAGCTAAAGCAACAGTATAGTGTATATATAGTGTGTTGTGGAAATGTGTTTTGGGTGTGAACGATTCATTGGATATGAACAAGCTTACTTTTAAATCAAGATACATTTACTGGAGAAGCAACATGACTGAAGATATTAAATCATAAATAAGACATTATTAACACATTAAGATAACATTTTAATCTTCAGAAGCTTAACCGGCTTCCCTTATATGGAGATGATTCAACTCTGAATTCATTGGCATTAGAATGAAGTTAAGAACAAATTAATGCGTGCATTTTACAAGAAAATATTATTATTTATTATTTTAGAACAAAACGATTAATATTTAAATCTCTTATCAAATAAAATATTTAAATCTTTTTGTAGATCAAAACCGATTAATATTTAGAACAAAACCAATTCATATTTTAATATTTTAGTAGATCAAAACCGATAAATATTTAGAACAAACCGATTAATATTTAGTACAAAACCAATTCATATTTTAATATTTTAGTAGATCAAAACCGATAAATATTTAGAATAAAACCGATTAATATTTAGAACAAAACCAATTCATATTTTAATATTTTAGTAGATCAAAACCGATAAATATTTAGAATAAAACCGATTAATATTTAGAACAAAACCAATTCATATTTTAATATTTTAGTAGATCAAAACCGATAAATATTTAGAATAAAACCGATTAATATTTAGAACAAAACCAATTCATATTTTAATATTTTAGTAGATCAAAACCGATAAATATTTAGTATAAAACCGATTAATATTTAGAACAAAACCAATTCATATTTTAATATTTTAGTAGATCAAAACCGATAAATATTTAGAACAAACCGATTAATATTTAGAATAAAACCGATTAATATTTAGACCAAACCAATTAATATTTAGAATAACACCGATTAATATTTAGAATAAAACCGATTAATATTTAGAACAAAACCAATTCATATTTTAATATTTTAGTAGAACAAAACCGATAAATATTTAGAACAAACCGATTAATATTTAGAATAAAACCGATTAATATTTAAATATTTTAGTAGATCAAAACCGATAAATATTTAGAACAAACCGATTAATATTTAGAACAAAACCAATTCATATTTTAATATTTTAGTAGATAAAACCGATAAATATTTTGAACAAACCGATTAATATTTAGAACAAAATCGATTAATATTTAGAACAAAACCGATAAATATTTATATATTTTAATAGATTAAAACGATAAATATTTAGAACAAACCGATTAATATTTAGATCAAAACCGATAAATATTTAGAACAAACCGATTAATATTTAAATATTTTAGTAGATCAAAACCGATAAATATTTAGAACAAAACCAATTAATATTTTAATAAAACAAAACTGATTAATATTTAAATCTTTTAATAGATCGAAACCGATAAATATTTAGAACAAACCGATTAATATTTGAATAAAACAAAACTGATTAATATCTAAATCTCTTAATAGAACAAAACCGATTCATATTTAGAAAAACAAATCTGATTAATATTTCGATTTCTTAATAAAATAACACTGATTAATATTTAAATGCCATGTTTAATGAATTACACAGTACCTGCTGTTTCTTCATAATTCATGATTTGTGAGATTTACTTGCAGTTTCTAAATGACACATTTATTTTCAGAATCCTACGCATCTTTTTCCAGTGTAGGTGGAAAGTTCTTCTGTGTGCATAAATATGAATATGAATATGATATTTTTTTTACATTTTGCACTTGCTCATCATCATTAGTTTTACTGTATAATGCGAGATGGATAAATGTGTGTGTAAGTGTTATTTGTTGGCGGTCTCTCAGCATTGTGTTCTCTGGAGAACTTTCCCCAGCGTGCGGGTCTAATGTTGAAAGTTTACTTTTGTTCCTACCGCAATAACAAAAGGCCTTTTAAGCCTGACTGGAAAATCTTTAGGAGAAATTGGCTCCTCTATCGAGGGGCGGTCATATTGATTCTCGCCCCTGGCTGGCGCTGCTAAAAAGATGGATAGATTTGTGTGAGTGTGTGCTTGTGAAGAGCGTAGTGTGTTCTCCGAGAGGTGCGGATGTTAAAACACGTGCGACCACACCGCGCGCGGCGTTCATGAGCTGTGAGACGCGCCGGCTGACAGGGACCGATGCGTCCCACTCTCTCCGCGCGTCTCGTTTGCTGTCGGAGTGAATGAAATCTCTTAAAGCGGTCCTGCGCCGACACGCACAGGCCTTGTCAATTACTTCCCCTGTCTTCCCCAGTTAGCCTCACAGTTTACCTGATCCCGCCGAGCAGAGCGGCGCTCCGAGGGTCATGTTGGTTTAGATAATTGCTTCACTGTCACTAAAGTCGAACGCACACAATCTGCCTCTGTGTTTGTGATCCATAACACATTTAGCTTGCTTCCTAATCTAGTTGTCTCGTGGCATTACACTGCACAGATTGATTTTCTTTCTCAGTGTTTCTCGTTTTCCAGCACAAATATCTCAACGTTCTTACATCAAGATGCTTTTACTGGAGAAAAGCCACGTGACGGAGTGATATTACGTCTGGGTTACTGAGAAATTGATCAAAATTAAGGGAGTTTGGGCCTAAAACAAGGGAGCGAAACTGGCAAAAAGAAACAAACTTCATTTAAAGGGCAAGACTCATTTTGATCAGTTTTGCTCCTCAGGTAAATGCATCTTGATTTATTACATTTTCCTTGAGGCTTTAAAGGATTAGTTCACTTTTAAATCAACTTTTGCTGATCATTTCCTCACCCCCATGTCATCCGAGATGTCCATGTCTTTCTTTCTGCAGTCGAAAAGAAATGAAGGTTTTTGATGAAAACATTCCAGGATATTTCTCCATATAATGGACTTCAATGGGCTCCAAACGGTTCAAGGTCCAAATAAAGGGCTTTAGACGATAAATAAGGGTCTTATCTAGCCAAACCATCAGCTTCTGCGAGCAGTATTTATGCTGTTATTTTACCTCTTATCAGATGAATGTGATAATCTCTGAGCTCCGCCATAACTTCCGCTAAGTGAGGTCAAATACGAGCGTGGTCATAGATGTATCGATCGTAGATGGCTCGTTCCACTGATCCATGCAGGCGCTAATGAGGCATCTACGTATACATCTATGACCAGGCTCTTATTTTGACCTCACTTAGCGGAAGTTATGGCGGAGCTCAGAGATGATCACGCTCCTCTGATAAGAGGTAAAATAACAGCATAAATACTGCTCGCAGAAACTGATGGTTTGGCTAGATAAGACCCTTATTCATCGTTTAAAGCCCTTCATTTGGACCTTGAACCGTTTGGAGCCCATTGAAGTCCATTGTATGGAGAAATATCCTGAAATGTTTTCATCAAAAACCTTCATTTCTTTTCAATTTTCATTTTGTTTTAGTACAGTTTTAGTCGTTTTTGTATTTTGTATTAGTTTTAAAAAAGTCTATTATTAAGTTTTCTTTTCCAGTTTTTGTAAATTTTTTTGTAATTTTGTCCTTTTTATTATTTTTTGAAATGACTATTAAGTTTTTGTTTTTCGCTTTAGTCATTTTGTTGTGTTTTGGCATTTTTTTTTTTTTTTTTTTGTAAATAAGATGTCACGGTTTTAAGTTAAGTACATTTTTTAGTAATTTTTGTGTTTTTGTAATTTTTATTAGTTAAAAAAATATATATATTTTAATTTTGTTGTTTTATTTTTATTAGTTTTTATTAATAATATGTCTAGTTTTTAAGTTTTCTTTTTTTTAGCTTTAATATCATTTTTGGTAATTATAAAAACAGATTATATTCGTTTTAAAGAAACAAATGTCGTTTTGTATTTTTTATTAGTTTACAAAGTTTTCAGTTTTTTTTTTTTTAAATTTTAATTTTGTTGTACTTTGTCCTTATTATTAGTTTTTGAAATGTCCAGTTTTTATTAAATTTTTGTTTTAGTCATTTTGTTGTGTTTTGGCATTTTTTACATTATTTTTTGTAAATAAGATGTCACGTTTTTAAGTTTTCGTTTTCGTTTTAGTAATGTTTGTGTTTTTGTAATTTGTATTAGTTTAAATTTTTTGTTTAATTTTTTTTAATTAATAATATGCCTAGTTTTTAAGTTTTCCTTTTTAGTTTTAGCAACATTTTTAGTAATTTTGTTGTTTTTTAAATTTGTATTCATTTTAAAGAAAAAAAATTCTTTATTATTATTATCTAGTATTTTTTATGTTTTAGTATTTATCAGACAGAGAAGCGTGATTGGTCACTCAGAGAACACGTCTCCACTGCTCTAGAGTCCAGTGGCGGCACGCTTTACCCCACTGCATCCCACGCTTTGCATTGCACTTGGTGATGTGAGGCTTGGATGAGCTGCTCGGCCATGGAAACCCATTCCATGAAGCTCTACACACTGTTCTTGAGCTCATCTGAAGGCCACAGAAGTCTGGAGGTCTGGAGCTCTTGACTCTGCAGAAAGTTGGCGACTTCTGTGACCCTCAACATGCACTGACCCCGCTCTGTGACCCTCAGCATGCGATGACCCCGCTCTGTGGCTGTCGTTCCCAATGGCTTCCACTTTGTTCTAATCCCACTAACAGTTGAGCGTGGAATATTTAGTAGTGAGGAAATGTCCCGGATGGCCTTATTGCGCAGGTGTCCAGCGATCACGGCCCGCGCTTGAGTTCTCTGAGCTCCCAGTACTGTTGGCGATAGTGTATATTGGAGATGTCTCTCTGTAGTGTTCTGTCAGGTGTGGGCTTCAGCTGTGTGTGTGTTTAACTGAGATGTGTATCTGGAGGCTGAGCGCTGTGATGCTTGTTAATGGACTTTAACGGAACGCGAAGAACAAAACACTGATAGAATCGCAGACTGATTTGGATGCAGCTTCTCCTCGCCGCGGTTGTTTTGGTGTTCAGGTGTCGCGGGTCGAGGGTGTTTGACTCCCGGCTGGTCAATGCTGAAATAATGCATTAGCATTTAATTTCAAGGACGGCAAGGGCGCCGGCTGCTAAAACACATCCCCGAATGCGCGCACGCACTCCAGATTGAGTTTGAGACACCTGCGCAAAGGTGCAACTCACCGTGTGTGTGTGTGTGTGTGTGTGTGTGTGTGTGTGTGTGTGTGTGTGTGTGTGTGTGTGTGTGTGTGAGGACGTGGACGAGGAGGAATTAAAGCCCTCAGGGTCCGCCACGGAATCCAATCAATCAATCAATACCGGCTGTAATGGATAACACCGATACGGACCCGTGCAAGTGGGCCAGAATATCAATGAACCGCATCCGAACGCGAGACGCCAGCGTCACACCCGCCGAGACGCGTTTACTTCTGGGAGAAGCTCTCAGATAAAGTGTGTTATCAGTGGAACGGGATTCATCCATCATTCCCTCCCGGCTCTACAGCAAACACATCATTAATACATTTATCTGCATATGGATAAATGCTGGATTGGGTTTGATACGGACTGAGCGGAGATCAGCCGCGTCACGCGTGCGTCACGCGCTGATTCACTGAGCACATCTCCACTTTCACTTTTAGATTTTACGTTTTCATTTTAGTCATTTTGTCTTTTTTTTAAATGTGTCGTTTTATCATGTTTTCTTTTTTTAATTTGTTACATTTTTAGTCATTTTGTTGTGTTTTCGCATTTTTTTATTTTTATAAGAAGTCTAGTTTTTAAGTTTTCATTTGTAGTCATTTTGTTATTTTTATAATTTAAAAATATGTCTAGTTTTTATTAAGTTTTAGTTTTTAGTTTTAGTAAAAATGTCTTTTTTGTTTTTTTGTGTAATTTTTATTAGTTTTTAAAAAATGAAAGGCCAATTTTTATTATGTTTTCGCTTTTAGTTTTAGTAAAATTTGTAGTAATTGTGTTGTTTTGGCATTTTATTAGGTTATTTTAATGTCTAGTTTTTTCAAGTTTTCATTTTTAGTCTTAGTAAAATGTGTTTTTTTTAATATAATTTTTATTAGTTAAAAATATATAGTTTTTAAGCTTTCATTTGTAGTAATTTTGTTGTTTGTTGTTTTTATTAGTTTTTTTTAAATGCATCGTTTTTATTAAGTTTTAGTTTTTAGTTTTAGTAAAAATGTCTTTTTTGTTTTTGTGTAATTTGTATTAGTTTTTAAAAAATGAAAGGCCAATTTTTATGTTTTCGCTTTTAGTTTTAGTAAAATTTGTAGTATTTTTGTTGTGTTTTGGCATTTTATTAGTTTTTTTTAAAATAAAATATCTAAGTTGTGTTATTTTAATTAGTTTTATTGTTATTTTTTAAATAATATATCTAGCTATTAGTAAGTGTTTGTTTTTAGTTTTTTGACATTTTTATTCATTTAAAAAAATGTCAATTTTTATTA
>CM042244.1:59289487-59321987 GCA_023566225.1 Romanogobio albipinnatus
TGGTATTGATGGAGGTCAAGGTGTTTCTCAACTAGCTATGGCAAAACTCGCCACTGTGTAGTTGTTAGGCGGTTGCTATAGTGTTCTGGGTGGTTGCTAGGGTGTTGCTAGGCAGGGTTCCTGCCTCTCCACAAATTAAGGCATTAAAGGGGACCTGTTACAAGATGTAATGTGTGTGAAGTTTCAGCTCAGAGATAATTTATTACACCAGTTTTAAACAAGTAAACACATGCTGTTTTTGTGCATGTGTCTTTAAATGCAAATGAGCTGCTGCTCCCCGCCCCAGATGTGGGATGTGCCTTTAAAGGTGCCTCTGATACTCTACATCTGTTTGGTTTTAATTATCATCTCTATGCTAATAGGGCGGAGTCTGTCAGTAGTCATGGGTGGGGTCTATGCTAATAGGGTGGAGTCTGTCAGTAGTCATGGGTGGGGTATATGCTAATAGGGTGGAGTCTGTCAGCAGTCATGGGTGGGGTCTATGCTAATAGGGCGGAGTCTGTCAGCAGTCATGGGTGGGGTCTATGCTAATAGGGTGGAGTCTGTCAGCAGTCATGGGTGGGGTCTATGCTAATAGGCCGGAGTCCGTCTGTAGTCATAGGTGGGGTCTATGCTAATAGGGTGGAGTCCGCCAGCAGTCATGGGTGGGGTCTATGCTAATAGGGTGGAGTCCGTCAGCAGTCATGGGTGGGGTCTATGCTAATAGGGCAGAGTCTGTCAGCAGTCATGGGTGGGGTCTATGCTAATAGGGCAGAGTCTGTCAGCAGTCATGGGTGGGGTCTATGCTAATAGGGCGGAGTCTGTCAGCAGTCATGGGTGGGGTCTATGCAAATAGGGTGGAGTCCGTCTGCAGTCATGGGTGGGGTCTATGCTAATAGGGCGGAGTCCGTCTGCAGTCATGTGTGGGGTCTATGCTAATGGGGTGGAGTCTGTCAGCAGTCATGGGTGGGGTCTATGTTAATAGGGCAGAGTCTGTCAGCAGTCATGGTTGGGGTCTATGTTAATAGGGCGGAGTCTGTCAGCAGTCATGGTTGGGGTCTATGCTAATAGGGCGGAGTCTGTCAGCAGTCATGGTTGGGGTCTATGTTAATAGGGCGGAGTCTGTCAGCAGTCATGGTTGGGGTCTATGTTAATAGGGCGGAGTCTGTCAGCAGTCATGGTTGGGGTCTATGCTAATAGGGCGGAGTCTGTCAGCAGTCATGGGTGGGGTCTATGTTAATAGGGCGGAGTCTGTCAGCAGTCATGGTTGGGGTCTATGCTAATAGGGCAGAGTCTGTCAGCAGTCATGGGTGGGGTCTATGCTAATAGGGCAGAGTCTGTCAGCAGTCATGGGTGGGGTCTATGTTAATAGGGTGGAGTCTGTCAGCAGTCATGGTTGGGGTCTATGTTAATAGGGCGGAGTCTGTCAGCAGTCATGGGTGGGGTCTATGCTAATAGGGCGGAGTCTGTCAGCAGTCATGGTTGGGGTCTATGTTAATAGGGCAGAGTCTGTCAGCAGTCATGGTTGGGGTCTATGTTAATAGGGCAGAGTCTGTCAGCAGTCATGGGTGGGGTCTATGCTAATAGGGCAGAGTCTGTCAGCAGTCATGGGTGGGGTCTATGTTAATAGGGTGGAGTCTGTCAGCAGTCATGGTTGGGGTCTATGCTAATAGGGCGGAGTCTGTCAGCAGTCATGGTTGGGGTCTATGTTAATAGGGCGGAGTCTGTCAGCAGTCATGGTTGGGGTCTATGCTAATAGGGCGGAGTCTGTCAGCAGTCATGGGTGGGGTCTATGTTAATAGGGCGGATTCTGTCAGCAGTCATGGTTGGGGTCTATGTTAATAGGGCAGAGTCTGTCAGCAGTCATGGGTGGGGTCTATGCTAATAGGGCAGAGTCTGTCAGCAGTCATGGGTGGGGTCTATGCTAATAGGGTGGAGTCCGTCAGCAGTCATGGGTGGGGTCTATGCTAATAGGGCAGAGTCTGTCAGCAGTCATGGGTGGGGTCTATGCTAATAGGGCAGAGTCTGTCAGCAGTCATGGGTGGGGTCTATGCTAATAGGGCGGAGTCTGTCAGCAGTCATGGGTGGGGTCTATGCAAATAGGGTGGAGTCCGTCTGCAGTCATGGGTGGGGTCTATGCTAATAGGGCGGAGTCCGTCTGCAGTCATGTGTGGGGTCTATGCTAATGGGGTGGAGTCTGTCAGCAGTCATGGGTGGGGTCTATGTTAATAGGGCAGAGTCTGTCAGCAGTCATGGTTGGGGTCTATGCTAATAGGGCGGAGTCTGTCAGCAGTCATGGTTGGGGTCTATGTTAATAGGGCGGAGTCTGTCAGCAGTCATGGTTGGGGTCTATGCTAATAGGGCGGAGTCTGTCAGCAGTCATGGGTGGGGTCTATGTTAATAGGGCGGAGTCTGTCAGCAGTCATGGTTGGGGTCTATGCTAATAGGGCGGAGTCTGTCAGCAGTCATGGTTGGGGTCTATGTTAATAGGGCAGAGTCTGTCAGCAGTCATGGTTGGGGTCTATGTTAATAGGGCAGAGTCTGTCAGCAGTCATGGGTGGGGTCTATGCTAATAGGGCAGAGTCTGTCAGCAGTCATGGGTGGGGTCTATGTTAATAGGGTGGAGTCTGTCAGCAGTCATGGTTGGGGTCTATGCTAATAGGGCGGAGTCTGTCAGCAGTCATGGTTGGGGTCTATGTTAATAGGGCGGAGTCTGTCAGCAGTCATGGTTGGGGTCTATGCTAATAGGGCGGAGTCTGTCAGCAGTCATGGTTGGGGTCTATGTTAATAGGGCGGAGTCTGTCAGCAGTCATGGTTGGGGTCTATGTTAATAGGGCAGAGTCTGTCAGCAGTCATGGGTGGGGTCTATGCTAATAGGGCGGAGTCCGTCTGCAGTCATGTGTGGGGTCTATGCTAATGGGGTGGAGTCTGTCAGCAGTCATGGGTGGGGTCTATGTTAATAGGGCAGAGTCTGTCAGCAGTCATGGTTGGGGTCTATGCTAATAGGGCGGAGTCTGTCAGCAGTCATGGTTGGGGTCTATGTTAATAGGGCGGAGTCTGTCAGCAGTCATGGTTGGGGTCTATGCTAATAGGGCGGAGTCTGTCAGCAGTCATGGTTGGGGTCTATGCTAATAGGGCGGAGTCTGTCAGCAGTCATGGTTGGGGTCTATGTTAATAGGGCGGAGTCTGTCAGCAGTCATGGTTGGGGTCTATGCTAATAGGGCGGAGTCTGTCAGCAGTCATGGGTGGGGTCTATGTTAATAGGGCGGAGTCTGTCAGCAGTCATGGTTGGGGTCTATGCTAATAGGGCGGAGTCTGTCAGCAGTCATGGTTGGGGTCTATGTTAATAGGGCAGAGTCTGTCAGCAGTCATGGTTGGGGTCTATGTTAATAGGGCAGAGTCTGTCAGCAGTCATGGGTGGGGTCTATGCTAATAGGGCAGAGTCTGTCAGCAGTCATGGGTGGGGTCTATGTTAATAGGGTGGAGTCTGTCAGCAGTCATGGTTGGGGTCTATGCTAATAGGGCGGAGTCTGTCAGCAGTCATGGTTGGGGTCTATGTTAATAGGGCGGAGTCTGTCAGCAGTCATGGTTGGGGTCTATGCTAATAGGGCGGAGTCTGTCAGCAGTCATGGGTGGGGTCTATGTTAATAGGGCGGATTCTGTCAGCAGTCATGGTTGGGGTCTATGTTAATAGGGCAGAGTCTGTCAGCAGTCATGGGTGGGGTCTATGCTAATAGGGCAGAGTCTGTCAGCAGTCATGGGTGGGGTCTATGCTAATAGGGTGGAGTCCGTCAGCAGTCATGGGTGGGGTCTATGCTAATAGGGCAGAGTCTGTCAGCAGTCATGGGTGGGGTCTATGCTAATAGGGCAGAGTCTGTCAGCAGTCATGGGTGGGGTCTATGCTAATAGGGCGGAGTCTGTCAGCAGTCATGGGTGGGGTCTATGCAAATAGGGTGGAGTCCGTCTGCAGTCATGGGTGGGGTCTATGCTAATAGGGCGGAGTCCGTCTGCAGTCATGTGTGGGGTCTATGCTAATGGGGTGGAGTCTGTCAGCAGTCATGGGTGGGGTCTATGTTAATAGGGCAAAGTCTGTCAGCAGTCATGGTTGGGGTCTATGCTAATAGGGCGGAGTCTGTCAGCAGTCATGGTTGGGGTCTATGTTAATAGGGCGGAGTCTGTCAGCAGTCATGGTTGGGGTCTATGCTAATAGGGCGGAGTCTGTCAGCAGTCATGGGTGGGGTCTATGTTAATAGGGCGGAGTCTGTCAGCAGTCATGGTTGGGGTCTATGCTAATAGGGCGGAGTCTGTCAGCAGTCATGGTTGGGGTCTATGTTAATAGGGCAGAGTCTGTCAGCAGTCATGGTTGGGGTCTATGTTAATAGGGCAGAGTCTGTCAGCAGTCATGGGTGGGGTCTATGCTAATAGGGCAGAGTCTGTCAGCAGTCATGGGTGGGGTCTATGTTAATAGGGTGGAGTCTGTCAGCAGTCATGGTTGGGGTCTATGCTAATAGGGCGGAGTCTGTCAGCAGTCATGGTTGGGGTCTATGTTAATAGGGCGGAGTCTGTCAGCAGTCATGGTTGGGGTCTATGCTAATAGGGCGGAGTCTGTCAGCAGTCATGGTTGGGGTCTATGTTAATAGGGCGGAGTCTGTCAGCAGTCATGGTTGGGGTCTATGTTAATAGGGCAGAGTCTGTCAGCAGTCATGGGTGGGGTCTATGCTAATAGGGCGGAGTCCGTCTGCAGTCATGTGTGGGGTCTATGCTAATGGGGTGGAGTCTGTCAGCAGTCATGGGTGGGGTCTATGTTAATAGGGCAGAGTCTGTCAGCAGTCATGGTTGGGGTCTATGCTAATAGGGCGGAGTCTGTCAGCAGTCATGGTTGGGGTCTATGTTAATAGGGCGGAGTCTGTCAGCAGTCATGGTTGGGGTCTATGCTAATAGGGCGGAGTCTGTCAGCAGTCATGGGTGGGGTCTATGTTAATAGGGCGGAGTCTGTCAGCAGTCATGGTTGGGGTCTATGCTAATAGGGCGGAGTCTGTCAGCAGTCATGGTTGGGGTCTATGTTAATAGGGCAGAGTCTGTCAGCAGTCATGGTTGGGGTCTATGTTAATAGGGCAGAGTCTGTCAGCAGTCATGGGTGGGGTCTATGCTAATAGGGCAGAGTCTGTCAGCAGTCATGGGTGGGGTCTATGTTAATAGGGCGGAGTCTGTCAGCAGTCATGGTTGGGGTCTATGCTAATAGGGCGGAGTCTGTCAGCAGTCATGGTTGGGGTCTATGTTAATAGGGCGGAGTCTGTCAGCAGTCATGGTTGGGGTCTATGCTAATAGGGCGGAGTCTGTCAGCAGTCATGGGTGGGGTCTATGTTAATAGGGCGGATTCTGTCAGCAGTCATGGTTGGGGTCTATGTTAATAGGGCAGAGTCTGTCAGCAGTCATTGGTGGGGTCTATGCTAATAGGGCAGAGTCTGTCAGCAGTCATGGGTGGGGTCTATGCTAATAGGGTGGAGTCCGTCAGCAGTCATGGGTGGGGTCTATGCTAATAGGGCAGAGTCTGTCAGCAGTCATGGGTGGGGTCTATGCTAATAGGGCAGAGTCTGTCAGCAGTCATGGGTGGGGTCTATGCTAATAGGGCGGAGTCTGTCAGCAGTCATGGGTGGGGTCTATGCAGATAGGGTGGAGTCCGTCTGCAGTCATGGGTGGGGTCTATGCTAATAGGGCGGAGTCCGTCTGCAGTCATGTGTGGGGTCTATGCTAATGGGGTGGAGTCCGTCAGCAGTCATGGGTGGGGTCTATGTTAATAGGGCAGAGTCTGTCAGCAGTCATGGTTGGGGTCTATGCTAATAGGGCGGAGTCTGTCAGCAGTCATGGTTGGGGTCTATGCTAATAGGGCGGAGTCTGTCAGCAGTCATGGGTGGGGTCTATGTTAATAGGGCGGAGTCTGTCAGCAGTCATGGTTGGGGTCTATGCTAATAGGGCGGAGTCTGTCAGCAGTCATGGTTGGGGTCTATGTTAATAGGGCAGAGTCTGTCAGCAGTCATGGTTGGGGTCTATGTTAATAGGGCAGAGTCTGTCAGCAGTCAGGGGTGGGGTCTATGCTAATAGGGCAGAGTCTGTCAGCAGTCATGGTTGGGGTCTATGTTAATAGGGCGGAGTCTGTCAGCAGTCATGGTTGGGGTCTATGCTAATAGGGCGGAGTCTGTCAGCAGTCATGGGTGGGGTCTATGTTAATAGGGCGGAGTCTGTCAGCAGTCATGGTTGGGGTCTATGCTAATAGGGCGGAGTCTGTCAGCAGTCATGGGTGGGGTCTATGTTAATAGGGCGGAGTCTGTCAGCAGTCATGGTTGGGGTCTATGCTAATAGGGCGGAGTCTGTCAGCAGTCATGGTTGGGGTCTATGTTAATAGGGCGGAGTCTGTCAGCAGTCATGGTTGGGGTCTATGCTAATAGGGCGGAGTCTGTCAGCAGTCATGGGTGGGGTCTATGTTAATAGGGCGGAGTCTGTCAGCAGTCATGGTTGGGGTCTATGCTAATAGGGCGGAGTCTGTCAGCAGTCATGGGTGGGGTCTATGTTAATAGGGCAGAGTCTGTCAGCAGTCATGGTTGGGGTCTATGCTAATAGGGCGGAGTCTGTCAGCAGTCATGGTTGGGGTCTATGCTAATAGGGCGGAGTCTGTCAGCAGTCATGGTTGGGGTCTATGTTAATAGGGCGGAGTCTGTCAGCAGTCATGGTTGGGGTCTATGCTAATAGGGCGGAGTCTGTCAGCAGTCATGGTTGGGGTCTATGTTAATAGGGCGGAGTCTGTCAGCAGTCATGGTTGGGGTCTATGCTAATAGGGCGGAGTCTGTCAGCAGTCATGGGTGGGGTCTATGTTAATAGGGCAGAGTCTGTCAGCAGTCATGGTTGGGGTCTATGTTAATAGGGCGGAGTCTGTCAGCAGTCATGGTTGGGGTCTATGCTAATAGGGCGGAGTCTGTCAGCAGTCATGGGTGGGGTCTATGTTAATAGGGCGGAGTCTGTCAGCAGTCATGGTTGGGGTCTATGCTAATAGGGCGGAGTCTGTCAGCAGTCATGGTTGGGGTCTATGTTAATAGGGCAGAGTCTGTCAGCAGTCATGGTTGGGGTCTATGTTAATAGGGCAGAGTCTGTCAGCAGTCATGGGTGGGGTCTATGCTAATAGGGCAGAGTCTGTCAGCAGTCATGGGTGGGGTCTATGCTAATAGGGCAGAGTCTGTCAGCAGTCATGGGTGGGGTCTATGTTAATAGGGTGGAGTCTGTCAGCAGTCATGGTTGGGGTCTATGCTAATAGGGCGGAGTCTGTCAGCAGTCATGGTTGGGGTCTATGTTAATAGGGCGGAGTCTGTCAGCAGTCATGGTTGGGGTCTATACTAATAGGGCGGAGTCTGTCAGCAGTCATGGTTGGGGTCTATGTTAATAGGGCGGAGTCTGTCAGCAGTCATGGTTGGGGTCTATGTTAATAGGGCAGAGTCTGTCAGCAGTCATGGGTGGGGTCTATGCTAATAGGGCAGAGTCTGTCAGCAGTCATGGGTGGGGTCTATGTTAATAGGGTGGAGTCTGTCAGCAGTCATGGTTGGGGTCTATGCTAATAGGGCGGAGTCTGTCAGCAGTCATGGTTGGGGTCTATGCTAATAGGGCGGAGTCTGTCAGCAGTCATGGTTGGGGTCTATGTTAATAGGGCAGAGTCTGTCAGCAGTCATGGGTGGGGTCTATGCTAATAGGGCAGAGTCTGTCAGCAGTCATGGGTGGGGTCTATGCTAATAGGGCAGAGTCTGTCAGCAGTCATGGGTGGGGTCTATGTTAATAGGGTGGAGTCTGTCAGCAGTCATGGTTGGGGTCTATGCTAATAGGGCGGAGTCTGTCAGCAGTCATGGTTGGGGTCTATGCTAATAGGGCGGAGTCTGTCAGCAGTCATGGTTGGGGTCTATGTTAATAGGGCAGAGTCTGTCAGCAGTCATGGGTGGGGTCTATGCTAATAGGGCAGAGTCTGTCAGCAGTCATGGGTGGGGTCTATGTTAATAGGGTGGAGTCTGTCAGCAGTCATGGTTGGGGTCTATGCTAATAGGGCGGAGTCTGTCAGCAGTCATGGTTGGGGTCTATGTTAATAGGGCAGAGTCTGTCAGCAGTCGTGGGTGGGGTCTATGTTAATAGGGCGGAGTCTGTCAGCAGTCATGGTTGGGGTCTATGTTAATAGGGCAGAGTCTGTCAGCAGTCGTGGGTGGGGTCTATGCTAATAGGGTGGAGTCTGTCAGCAGTCATGGTTGGGGTCTATGCTAATAGGGCAGAGTCTGTCAGCAGTCATGGGTGGGGTCTATGCTAATAGGGCGGAGTCTGTCAGCAGTCATGGGTGGGGTCTATGTTAATAGGGCAGAGTCTGTCAGCAGTCATGGGTGGGTCTATGCTAATAGGGCAGAGTCTGTCAGCAGTCATGGTTGGGGTCTATGCTAATAGGGCGGAGTCTGTCAGCAGTCATGGGTGGGGTCTATGTTAATAGGGCAGAGTCTGTCAGCAGTCATGGGTGGGGTCTATGCTAATAGGGCAGAGTCTGTCAGCAGTCATGGTTGGGGTCTATGCTAATAGGGCGGAGTCTGTCAGCAGTCATGGGTGGGGTCTATGCTAATAGGGCAGAGTCTGTCAGCAGTCATGGTTGGGGTCTATGCTAATAGGGCGGAGTCTGTCAGCAGTCATGGGTGGGGTCTATGCTAATAGGGCAGAGTCTGTCAGCAGTCATGGTTGGGGTCTATGCTAATAGGGCAGAGTCTGTCAGCAGTCATGGTTGGGGTCTATGCTAATAGGGTGGAGTCTGTCAGCAGTCATGGGTGGGGTCTATGCTAATAGGGCAGAGTCTGTCAACAGTCATGGTTGGGGTCTATGCTAATAGGGCGGAGTCTGTCAGCAGTCATGGGTGGGGTCTATGCTAATAGGGCAGAGTCTGTCAGCAGTCATGGGTGGGGTCTATGCTAATAGGGCGGAGTCTGTCAGCAGTCATGGGTGGGGTCTATATTAATAGGGTGGAGTCTGTCAGCAGTCATGGGTGGGGTCTATATTAATAGGGCGGAGTCTGTCAGCAGTCATGGGTGGGGTCTATGCTAATAGGGTGGAGTCTGTCAGCAGTCATGGGTGGAGTCTATGCTAATAGGGCGGAGTCTGTCAGCAGTCATGGGTGGGGTCTATGCTAATAGGGTGGAGTCTGTCAGCAGTCATGGGTGGGGTCTATGCTAATAGGGCAGAATCTGTCAGCAGTCATGGGTGGGGTCTATGCTAATAGGGCGGAGTCTGACAGCAGTCATGGGTGGGGTCTATGCTAATAGGGTGGAGTCTGTCAGCAGTCATGGGTGGGGTCTATGCTAATAGGGCAGAATCTGTCAGCAGTCATGGGTGGGGTCTATGCTAATAGGGCGGAGTCTGTCAGCAGTCATGGGCTATGCTAATAGGGTGGAGTCTGTCAGCAGTCATGGGTGGGGTCTATGCTAATAGGGCAGAGTCTGTCAGCAGTCATGGGTGGGGTCTATGCTAATAGGGTGGAGTCTGTCAGCAGTCGTGGGTGGGGTCTATGCTAATAGGGTGGAGTCTGTCAGCAGTCATGGGTGGGGTCTATGCTAATAGGGTGGAGTCTGTCAGCAGTCATGGGCGGGGTCTATGCTAATAGGGTGGAGTCTGTCAGCAGTCATGGGTGGGGTCTATGCTAATAGGGTGGAGTCTGTCAGCAGTCGTGGGTGGGGTCTATGCTAATAGGGCGGAGTCTGTCAGCAGTCATGGGTGGGGTCTATGCTAATGGGGCGGAGTCTGTCAGCAGTCATGGGTGGGGTCTATGCTAATAGGGCGGAGTCTGTCAGCAGTCATGGGTGGGGTCTATGCTAATAGGGCAGAGTCTGTCAGCAGTCATGGGTGGGGTCTATGCTAATAGGGCGGAGTTTGTCAGCAGTCATGGGTGGGGTCTATGCTAATAGGGCGGAGTTTGTCAGCAGTCATGGGTGGGTCTATGCTAATAGGGTGGAGTCTGTCAGCAGTCATGGGTGGGGTCTATGCTAATAGGGCGGAGTTTGTCAGCAGTCATGGGTGGGTCTATGCTAATGGGGCGGAGTCTGTCAGCAGTCATGGGTGGGGTCTATGCTAATAGGGCGGAGTCTGTCAGCAGTCATGGGTGGGGTCTATGCTAATAGGGCAGAGTCTGTCAGCAGTCATGGGTGGGGTCTATGCTAATAGGGCGGAGTTTGTCAGCAGTCATGGGTGGGGTCTATGCTAATAGGGCGGAGTTTGTCAGCAGTCATGGGTGGGGTCTATGCTAATAGGGCGGAGTTTGTCAGCAGTCATGGGTGGGTCTATGCTAATAGGGCGGAGTTTGTCAGCAGTTGTGGATATAACGGCACTTTTTATGCATATAATGATTGACTTGTAGGTCATTTGACTGCTTGACATCATTCTCAGTGTTTGATTGGACGCTGCAGTCTTTCAGCCAGTGAGCTGAACCTTGTAATCTGGTTGGTTGGTTAGTTAGAGCTCTTTATTGAGGCTTGTTTGCAAGACTGGAGAAGATAAATGGGCAGCAAAGCCGCAGAGATGGTGGATGATCACTACTGCACTTTATTAGAGAATAAAGAACCAACTCTCCGTCCTCTGAGGTAACGCTCCACCACTAGCGGCCGGTTATCCTCACATTACGGTAAAAGGCTGGATGTCTGGTAATGGAGGAAAAGACAAAAGCTCTGGGAATACATTTTTATATCAAAACACGCAAATCTATTGTAATTAAAGCATTTTTTCCTCTCGCAGTGCCTTTTGGAAGTCATTAGAATGCTCTTCCCGTCTGTGCCTGGTCTCTCGCTCTCTTTAGTGCTGCATTGATCGCGTTTGATTTGATTTGAGATGAGGACTGGGAGCTGGCGTGGGACTGACAGCACCTCAGGATCAGACTAATGGAGACGCTGCGCTGCCCGTGTCAGGACGAGATGGCGCTCGGAATGAATGGATATTGTTTTCCTCTTGAATCTGACGCGTAATCTCACACACGCTGCTCCACAGACAGATCACATCCCGTCCCCCTCCAGTGACACGCGCCGCATTCATTAGGACACGCTGCTAATTTCAAGCCCTTCTGTGTGTGTGTGTGTCAGTGAAAATCATGTGTGAGTGTGTGTGTGTGTGTGTGTCAGTGAAAATCGTGTGTGTGTGTGTGTCAGTGAAAATCATGTGTGTGTGTGTGTGTCAGGGAAATCGTGTGTGTGTGTCAGTGAAATCATGTGTGTGTGTGTCAGTGAAATTGTGTGTGTGTGTGTGTGTGTGTCTGTCAGTGAAATCGAGTGTGTGTGTGTGTGTGTGTGTCAGTGAAATCGAGTGTGTGTGTGTATGTGTGTGTCAGTGAAATCGTTTGTGTGTGTGTGTGTGTGTCAGTGAAATCGAGTGTGTGTGTGTGTGTGTGTGTGTCAGTGAAATCGAGTGTGTGTGTGTGTGTGTGTGTGTGTGTGTGTGTGTGTGTGTCAGTGAAATCGTTTGTGTGTGTGTGTGTGTGTGTGTCAGTGAAATTGTGTCTGTGTGTCAGTGAAATCGAGTGTGTGTGTGTGTGTGTGTGTGTGTCAGTGAAATCGAGTGTGTGTGTGTGTGTGTGTGTGTCAGTGAAATCGAGTGTGTGTGTGTCAGTGAAATCGTGTGTGTGTGTGTCAGTGAAATCGAGTGTGTGTGTGTCAGTTAAATCGAGTGTGTGTGTGTGTGTGTGTGTCAGTGAAATCGAGTGTGTGTGTGTGTGTGTGTGTGTGTGTCAGTGAAATCGAGTGTGTGTGTGTCAGTGAAATCATGTGTGTGTGTGTGTGTCAGTGAAATCGAGTGTGTGTGTGTGTGTGTCAGTGAAATCGAGTGTGTGTGTGTCAGTGAAATCATGTGTGTGTGTTTGTGTCAGTGAAATCGAGTGTGTGTGTGTGTGTGTCAGTGAAATCGTGTGTGTGTGTGTCAGTGAAATCGCTTGTGTGTGTGTCAGTGAAATCGTGTGTGTGTGTGTGTGTGTGTGTGTCAGTGAAATCGAGTGTCTGTGTGTGTGTGTCAGTGAAATCGTGTGTGTGTGTGTCAGTGAAATCATGTGTGTGTGTTTGTGTCAGTGAAATCGAGTGTGTGTGTGTGTGTGTCAGTTAAATTGTGTGTGTGTGTGTGTGTGTCAGTTAAATCGTGTGTGTGTGTGTGTGTCAGTGAAATCGTGTGTGTGTGTGTGTGTCAGTGAAATCGTGTGTGTGTGTGTGTGTGTGTGTGTGTCAGTGAAATCGTGTGTGTGTGTGTGTGTCAGTGAAATCATGTGTGTGTGTGTCAGTGAAATCGAGTGTGTGTGTGTGTGTGTGTCAGTGAAATCGTGTGTGTGTGTGTGTCAGTGAAATCATGTGTGTGTGTTTGTGTCAGTGAAATCGAGTGTGTGTGTGTGTGTGTGTGTGTGTGTCAGTGAAATCGTGTGTGTGTGTGCGTCAGTGAAATCATGTGTGTGTGTTTGTGTCAGTGAAATCGAGTGTGTGTGTGTGTGTGTCAGTGAAATCGAGTGTGTGTGTGTCAGTGAAATCGTGTGTGTGTGTGTGTGTGTGTGTCAGTGAAATCGAGTGTGTGTGTGTCAGTGAAATCGTGTGTGTGTGTGTGTGTGTGTGTGTCAGTGAAATCGTGTGTGTGTGTCAGTGAAATCGTGTGTGTGTGTGTCAGTGAAATCGAGTGTTTGTGTGTGTGTGTGTGTGTGTGTGTGTGTGTCAGTGGAATCGAGTGTGTGTGTGTGTGTGTGTGTGTGTCAGTGAAATCGTGTGTGTGTGTGTGTCAGTGAAATCGAGTGTTTGTGTGTGTGTGTGTCAGTGGAATCGAGTGTGTGTGTGTGTGTGTGTGTCAGTGAAATCGAGTGTGTGTGTGTGTGTCAGTGAAATCGAGTGTGTGTGTGTGTGTCAGTGGAATCGAGTGTGTGTGTGTGTGTCAGTGAAATCGAGTGTGTGTGTGTCAGTGGAATCGAGTGTGTGTGTGTGTGTGTGTGTGTGTGTCAGTGAAATCGAGTGTGTGTGTGTGTGTGTGTGTGTGTGTGTGTGTCAGGGAAATCGAGTGTGTGTGTGTGTGTGTGTGTCAGTGAAATCGAGTGTGTGTGTGTGTGTGTGTGTGTGTCAGTGAAATCGAGTGTGTGTGTGTGTCAGTGGAATCGAGTGTGTGTGTGTGTGTGTGTGTGTCAGTGAAATCGAGTGTGTGTGTGTGTCAGTGGAATCGAGTGTGTGTGTGTGTGTGTGTGTGTCAGTGAAATCGAGTGTGTGTGTGTGTGTGTGTGTGTGTGTCAGTGAAATCGAGTGTGTGTGTGTGTGTGTGTCAGTGGAATCGAGTGTGTGCCCATATATTGAATATTTCCTTTAATGTATGTTTTTGAGTTTTGTAAACATGAAGTCCTTTAGACTCTAGTTTATGGTGCATATTAATCATTAGACTGCACGGGGGCATGTCGTGAAAAAATAAATCAATATTTTTATTGAAATAAATATTGAGTTGTTCACTAAAATAAATGTTCATGTATTTTAATTGCATACAGTTTTAACATAAACACACTAATAACCTTCATGTGGTGCATAATATTTGTCAGTCATATAAAAATGAAATGGTTTATTATTCATTATTAATATTAATTATTAACATCTATTTAATTTTATTAAAATTTTGATCAAATAAATGCAGTCTTGGTGAGCAGAAGAGACTTCATTCCACACAAATTGCAATTATAACTTTTGGAAACCACCAAGAAATCATATTTGATATATCATAAAACATGTTTTGAGTAAAACTGTAATCTGCAGTGCTGGCTGTGGGAGCATGAGCTCCACTGATGGCAGGTGTGACTGGAGTGAGATGAGTTAGCTAGTCCATTAGGAGTCCGGATCAATCCTGAACGAGTGTGTGTGAGAGCATTAGTGTGTATCCCGCGCAGCTGCGGCTGGATGAAAGTTTAACGTGCCCTGCAGGAATCCTCCGATCGCGGATCAAAGCTTCGGTCGCATTAGTGAGTTACCCGTCAATCACTCAGGAAAGCTCAAACATGCGTTTGGTATCGATCACGCCTGCATCACATGACCTGATCATTAAGAGTGTGTGTGTGTGTGTGTGTGTGTGTGTTTGCAGAGTGTTAATGTGTCTCTCTGAAATCTCCTTCTGAGACCCTCCACACACACGTGTCTCCATTCCTCTTTGTCCTGCTCCTCCTCTTTTTCCCTTATTCTTCTCATCATACTCATCCTTTTCCTCCTCCTCCGCCTTCCCCTCCTCCTCATACACGGCCCTTTCCTCCGCGTTCCCCTCGTCCTTCTTCTCCTCCTTCTACCCCTTCTCCTCCTCAAACACCTCCTTTTCCTCCTTCTTCCCCTCCTTCTCCTCCTCATAGACCTAATTTTCCTTCTTCTCCTCTTTTTGCCTCTTCTCCTCCTCCTCCTCCTCCACATACAGCTCCTTTTCTTCCTTCTTCTCCTCCCCATTCTCTTCCTCCTCATACACCTTCTTTTCCTCCTTCTTCTCCTCCTTTTCCTTCTTCTTCTCCTCCTCATACACCTCCTTTTCCTTCTTGTTCTGCTCCTCCTTTCCCTCCTCTTCCTCCTCCTCCTTTTCCTTCTTCTTCTCCTCCTTCTCATATCTCTTTTTCCTCCTTCTTCTCCTTCTTCTCTTCCTCCTCATACACCTCCTTTTCATCCTTCTTCTCCTCCTCCTTCACCTCCTCATTATCCTTCTTCTATTCCTCCTTACCATCCTCCTTCTCCTTCTTGTCCTTCTCATACACCGCCCTTTCCTCCTACTTCCCCTCGTTCTTCTTCTCCTCCTTCTACCCCTTCTCCTCCTCAAACACCTCCTTTCCTCCTACTTCCCCTCGTTCTTCTTCTCCTCCTTCTACCCCTTCTCCTCCTCAAACACCTCCTTTCCTCCTACTTCCCCTCGTCCTTCTTCTCCTCCTCATACACCTAATTTTCCTTCTTCTCCTCTTTTTGCCTCTTCTCCTCCTCCTCCACATACAGCTCCTTTTCTTCCTTTTTCTCCTCCCCATTCTCTTCCTCCTCATACACCTTCTTTTCCTCCTTCTTCTCCTCATTTTCCTTCTTCTTCTCCTCCTCATACACCTCCTTTTCCTTCTTGTTCTGCTCCTCCTTTCCCTCCTATTCCTCCTCCTCCTTTTCCTTCTTCTTCTCCTCCTTCTCATATCTCTTTTTCCTCCTTCTTCTCCTTCTTCTCTTCCTCCTCATACACCTCCTTTTCATCCTTCTTCTCCTCCTCCTTCACCTCCTCATTATCCTTCTTCTATTCCTCCTTACCATCCTCCTTCTCCTTCTTGTCCTTCTCATACACCGCCCTTTCCTCCTACTTCCCCTCATTCTTCTTCTCTTCCTTCTACCCCTTCTCCTCCTCAAACACCTCCTTTCCTCCTTCTTCCCCTCCTTCTCCTCCTCATACACCTAATTTTCCTTCTTCTCCTCTTTTTGCCTCTTCTCCTCCTCCTCCACATACAGCTCCTTTTCCTTCTTCTTCTCCTCCTCATACACCTCCTTTTCATCCTTCTTCTCCTCCTCCTTCACCTCCTCATTATCCTTCTTCTATTTCTCCTTCCCCTCCTCCTTCTCCTTCTCATACACCTCCTTTTCCTCCTTCCCCTCCTCCTTCTTCTCTACCTCATATGCCTCCTTTTCCTCCTCCTTCCCTTCCCCTCCTCCTTTTCCTTCCTCTTCTCCTTCTTATACACATAATTTCCCTCCTCCTTCTTGTCCTTCTTACCCTACTCCTTTTCCTTTCCCTCCTCATTGTCCTCATTTCCCTCCTCCTTTTCCTCCTCCTCCCCCTCCTCCTTCTCCTCCTCCTTCCCACCTCCTTTTCCTTCCTCTTCTCCTTCTTATACACATAATTTCCCTCCTCTATCTTGTCCTTCTTACCCTACTCATTTTCCTTTCCCTCCTTCTTCTCCTCTTGATACACATGATTGTCCTCCTCCTCCTCCTTCTTTTAATTCCCCTCCTTCTATAAATCTCATTGACATGCTGCACGTGAACTACAGTAGTTTGAGATGGAACATTGTATAGAACATTTAATGCAAACTGCATAGTTTGAAACAACAGAAGAAAAGCGTGTGTGAATAACAGAGTGTATGCATGTGGTGTAATCAGGGATGGTCATCAGGGTTCATGGTTCTGGATGTGGAGGCTTTCACGAGACGGGGCTGCCACATGTCTCTCGCAGCAGAGGATTGTGGGAGAAGTTAAAGAACGAGGGTCTTCTGCCTCTCATTAATTAGTTTCTCTCCTCCACCCGGCTCAATACTGAATCAATCACAGCAGAGGCAGAACGTGATGACTCTCCTGCCTGCAGATGTGTGTGTGTGTGTGTGTGTGGATCTTTAGAGGAACTAGTTAATGTCAGTCAGAAGATGTGGATGAGACTAAAGCCTGCAGAGCCGGCACGAGACATGACATTTAAATGCAAGGAATTATAACTTTTTCTGTGCATATTTTTAACTGGTTTGTCAGGTTTTACTTATTAGAAGAAGAAAAAACTCCTCAGTGTTTCTGTCTCGTTCTCCAGCACAAACATCTAAACATCCCTACACGACTGGAGATATTAAGACTAAAAATGAATAATGTAACAATACTATATTGCGTATATTTATACTATTAAAGGGGCACTTCAGCGCTAGGAAGATGAATGTGTATTTAAACTAAAATGTGAAATTATTTTTGAATTTGGTGCCCTCTAAAATGGATTTTTGTCTCATGTGGATGAAAGACAACAACTCCCAGAATGCACTTGCTTCGCTGCCCTATGAGGCCACTCCCTACACCGCCCCACCGTTTTGATCTTCATAGTAATAAAATCATTTCGTTCAGTCAGAGAACAGACACTAGAATTAAAAACGTGTCTTTTCAATAAAGTGTGAGTGAGCCGAACGAGAGTCAGATCTCATTCATCACGAGAGTGAGGAGCTGAGGTAAGCGCGTGTCCAGTAGGGCTGTGCTCAGAAAATCGATACAGCGATACAGCGTCATGAACTCCTGATGATGCGCGTATCGATACTAGGGCTGTCAAAATTGCCTCTAAAAAAATATTCCCTCTAAAAACAACACGAATATTCAAACTATTCGAACATCTGGTTGCGCATTTTGTCAATGAAGCGCATTACGTCAATAACAGGACAAATGAATACAAAGAGACATAACTACTTGTATAGGTAGTATATTTAAGTTTAAACATATTTGACAACGTATTACCAACACACAAACAAGTAAATCAACTAGTATCGTGATGTCAGTATCGTGATGCGTATCGTATCGTGACGTCAGTATCTTGATGCGTATCGGATCGTGACATCAGTATCGTGATGCGTATCGTATCGTGACATCAGTATCGTGATGCTTATCGTATCGTGACGTCAGTATCGTGATGCGTATCGTATCGTGACGTCAGTATCGTGATGCGTATCGTATCGTGACGTCAGTATCGTGATGCGTATCGTATCGTGACGTCAGTATCGTGATGCGTATCGTATCGTGACGTCAGTATCGTGATGCGTATCGTATCGTGACGTCAGTATCGTGATGCGTATCGTATCGTGACGTCAGTATCGTGATGCGTATCGTCTCGTGACGCCAGTATCGTGATGCGTATCGTATTGTGACGTCAGTATCGTGATGCGTATCGTTTCGTGACGTCAGTATCGTGATGCGTATCGTATCGTGACGTCAGTATCGTGATGCGTATCGTATCGTGACGTCAGTATCGTGAAGCGTATCGTATCGTGACGTCAGTATCGTGATGCGTATCGTATCGTGATGCGTATCGTGACGTCAGTATCGTGATGCGTATCGTATCGTGACGTCAGTATCGTGATACGTATCGTATCGTGACGTCAGTATCGTGATGCGTTTCGTATCGTGACGTCAGTATCGTGATGCGTATCGTATCGTGAAGTCAGTATCGTGATGTGTATCGTATCGTGACGTCAGTATCGTGATGCGTATCGTATCGTGAAGTCAGTATCGTGATGCGTATCGTATCGTGACGTCAGTATCGTGATGCGTATCGTATCGTGAAGTCAGTATCGTGATGCGTATCGTATTGTGACGTCAGTATCGTGATGCGTATCGTTTCGTGACGTCAGTATCGTGATGCGTATCGTATCGTGACGTCAGTATCGTGAAGCGTATCGTATCGTGACGTCAGTATCGTGATGCGTATTGTATCGTGATGCGTATCGTGACGTCAGTATCGTGATGCGTATCGTATCATGACGTCAGTATCGTGATACGTATCGTATCGTGACGTCAGTATCGTGATGCGTTTCGTATCGTGACGTCAGTATCGTGATGCGTATCGTATCGTGAAGTCAGTATCGTGATGTGTATCGTATCGTGACGTCAGTATCATTACCATTTTCGATACCACGGGGAAAAAAACGCTTATATACTGTCAAATAGATATTTTTAATATAATTTAGTTTTTTGTCTGTCTATTGTCTATTTCTTCAGAAGAGATCACTTTATATTATAAAGCTTTTAAGCTTTTTTCTCATATATAAACGTTGATCAGTTACCATTACAATTATCTCACAAGTATTTGCTAACTAATTTTGTTGCAATAGCTTACATAAAGCACAAGGAAGCTTGATTTCAAATTGAATTTAAAAAAGACGAGTAAACAGTAATAAAATAAGAACAAATTACAAACAATAGCACAAATAAATTAGACTGTAGGTCTAACAGTATTCTGGTAAGAACCTGAATTTAAAAACAAAACAAAGTAATCAAATTTAAAATAACATTGGATAATCTTTATTGTAAAAAAAAGTAATACAGATGAATCCATTAGAGTTACACAAGTTAATCAGTCAAGAGCAGCAAGTGATCGTTTGTCTTGTAGTGTGAATAACAAATAACTGCTGTTCCTTTAAGACCCGACGCACGCGTGGATCCCAAACCATAAATATACATAATAAAGGCTTTATTATGTATATCTATGTCCCAAACACTCCTGCTACACATTATTCCTGAACTGTTTACGACTGTGTTTATGTTAAAACTCACCAAGATGGGCATTGAGACATTTTTTAGGGCATTTGACCATTAATAAGCTGGAAAAGGGGCTCATTGTATGTCAGAGGCGGCTTTATAGACGTGAGTTCGCCTCATGGGCGGGGCTTCTGCCAGCGGCTCGTCTCGTTGAGAAATGGCTGACATGGGCTGTGTTCACACGTCTTTTTTGTGTGTGTGTGCGCGCTTCAGATGCGAGCGGTCAGACCGGTCACACCAACACTAAGACGCTGTCCATGTTCAGAGGGTTAACGGGACTGAATGAGAGGAGGCGGTGCGGGTCAGAGAGGAGAGCGCGGCTGGTATCGATACTGTTGAAAAGGAGCATCGTATCGTTTCAGATATTTCAGTATCGATACATATCGAAATATCGATATTTTTGACAACACTAGTCTCTGGCCAAAAAATCTTCCAATGACGCAAAAATGATGACATTTGCGTCATCGGAGGATTTTTTTCCAGAAATAAAATGCATAATTCTCTGGTCTCAGGGGGATATGAGGGGGGAAAGTACCATAATTTGAATATACTACCGGGTTTCTACTGATACGAAGCCTAATGCTAATCGCTGAAGTGACCCTTTAATTTTCACAGCACATATGTGACCCTGAACCACAGAACCATTCATAAGGGTCAGTTTTTTTGAAAATGAGATTTATACGTCTCCTGAAAGCTGAATAAATAATCGTTCCTTTGATGGGGTTTGTTATAATTGGACAATATTTGAAAATCTGGAATCTGAGGGTGAGAAAAAATCTCCTTTAAAGTTGTCCAAATGAAGTCCTTAGCAATGCATATTACTACTAATAATACATTTATGATATATTTACGGCAGGACATTTGTAGTCTTAATATCCTGATGATTTTTGGCATAAAAGAAAAATACACACGATGTATTGTTAGCTATGGCACAGATATACCCGTGAGACGCACGACTGCTGTTGAGCTCCAGGGTCGCTAATTAGTTTTTTTAAACATGAAAATATATATAATTTTATGACGGGAGGGGGGGGGGGTCTGGCATGAAAATGAATTTTTAACATTCCAGTCATCATCATCTGAGACGGTGATCTGACCCATCTGTGTTTTACCCCGGAGTCACATGATGCTCGTACTCTGCTCCATTTACAAACCTAATTTGATTGCATTTCTGCAGATCCATTTTCACACGGCCTATTAAGAAATCCAGAATATTCGTCTCTCAAGATCAAAAGCGGCGAAATTTGTACTTTTTTCCTAATGAAGCCTCGTCTGGAATGTTATTTGTTTTCACAGCCTCATTAAGTGAATTAAGTGTTCTGCATACAGTAATACCGCGTTTCATCCCCCCTGCGGATGGAAAACATCCCTCCTGTTGTTGCGGAGAGACGTTTATTCTGTCATAAAGACTGAAGGACGGCAGGAATTAAATCAGAACTTCAATCACATCAGCTAAAGATGACATCCCGCGGGAAGCTGCCATTACCATCGTGCCACAACACGCTAATTGTGTTTGCCGCATTTGCAACTTTGAGCGAATGTTTGAGGGAAAGTCAAACGGGACAGAAAGACACGTTATATGATTATAGGGCAGCGCTCGAGCAGATAGTGTCCTTCTACTTCAGCTCAGACAATCTGACGGCTATTTTCTCTATTTGAAGTGTGTGTGTGTGTGTGTGTGTGTGTGTGTGTGTGTGTGTGTGTGTGTGTGTGTGTGTGTGTGTGTGTGAAGTTTCAGCTCAAAATACCCCACAGATCATTTTTATAGCATGTTAAAAATCGTCACTTTTTGAGGGGGAGCAAAAACACACAGTTTTTGTGTGTGTCCCTTTAAATGCAAATGAGCTGCTGCTCCCCGCCCACTTTCAGGAAGAGGGTGGAGCTTCAAGAGCTTGTGTTAGCAGCTCTGATTATATGATTATAGGGCAGCGCTCGAGCAGATAGTGTCCTTTTACTTCAGCTCAGACAATCTGACGGTAAATGTTTTTTCGTAATAAATAAATAAATATCAGAAAACATCCTAATGTAGAAGTAATAGGCTATTTTCTGTCCTGTTTTTGACCCTCTCTTTCCCACACTCAGTTTTAATGGGTGTGTCATTCAAGACTTGGAAGTAAACGCCCACTGCTGTGATTGGCTAACAGTTTTGCATATTAAAATAATTTCAAACATCCCTGTCATCACACGTGTGGAATTGATTTGAAAAATGTCTCATTACATATTTAAAGAGGTCCTACTTTTTACAAGATGTAAAATAAGATGTCCCCAGTGTGTGCGTTTGTGTGTGTTCCTTTAAATGCGAATGAGCTGCTGCTCTCCGCCCCCTTTCAGGAAGAGGGCGGAGCTTCAAGAGCTCTGATGACCTCACACACACACACACACACTGAAACTGTTCAGCCTTTTCTGATCAAACCGGAGTCGGTCAATGATGGAGAGACTCCAGAAGAAGAGAAGACATGTAGAACGAGACGGGACGCTTCTGAAGGGATAGAGGATGAGTTTATGAGTTAAACATCTTCAGTCGCTGATTAGCATATTCTGTCATGACGATCTCTAAGCGCTGGAGTGGGGTAAGATGAGCCAGAGAATATCTGCTGATGAAGAGAGGGATAGTTTAGTGTAATTACGGCTATAACTGATGATGTCTCGCTTTATGACATGCGTCTGCGTTTGTATTCGCACTGTATCAATAAATGTGAGAGACGGACGACAGCTCGAGCTCGACTACAGCGACTCAACATGTTCCCGAGGGCGGGGTTATGCAAATTTCAGGGTTAGTGATGTCACTATCCCGACCAGCCGTTTGTTGTAGTCCTTAAAGAGAAAAGATCTCCCTTTGCTTCGAGCGTTGAGCGTCATAGCTCTGCAGATGTTGTTTCTGCTCAAACAGTGACTCTACACACTCCCTAAAGATAAACAAGTCAAATCATCATCAACACTTAACCCTATAAATGCTGAAGCAAAAGGGAAAGAACAGCAAATCACAACTAGACTGTGGCGCAACTATGCATGGCACCCATTCACGTATTGTACTGCTTTGAAACAATCGGTATTGTAAAAAGCGCTATATAAATAAAGGTGCTTGTCTATTATTTTATTTATTTCTAAAGAACTCTTTTGTAGCCTATTTGGTGCACTTTAAAGGGACAGTTCACCCAAAAATAAAAATGATCTCATCATTTACTCCCCCTCATGATGTTGTATGAGTTTCTTTGCTCTGCTGAACACTGAAGTTTGTACCCAAACACACCACTGACCACTATGAATCTTCCTATGTGTCAACATAACAATGAAACTCGTACATTTTCGGAACAACTTTAGGGTGAGTAAATATAATGACAGAATTTTCATTTTTGTGTGAACTGTCCCTTTAAGCAGTCATTCTGCACTTTTTTGACAATTCTGAAATTCAAAAATGTTTAAAGTCGGCATGAAACGGAAGTTGAGATCGTCTATCGTGCTTACACAATAAACTGTATTTAACTTCATTCCCATTTAATTCACAGTCAGGAGGAAAGAGCAGTATTTGACACATATTCAATAAAGTATCAGGGTTATAATAGTTCACTAAAACCATTACAAATATAAATGTTAACTGAAATAAAAATAAATAAATAAACTTATTTGAAGCTTTAGCTTAACCTGATATGGCCTACTGACTAAAACAGAAATACAAAGTTATAAAAACTATAGAGATGTTTTTAAAAACAAACACAAAAGTGAATTGAGCTCTTTCGTGTATTTTTAATGTCAAAAACAAAATGTCGTCAAAATTAAATGGAGCTCAAATGCTTAATGTATTAAAATTGAACTAAACTCATTAGATTTTAGGAGACTAAAACTAGAAACAATTCAGGCGACTAAAATATGACTAAAACTAATTTAGTCAAAAGACTAGGACTAAAACTAAATCAAAATTTGCTGTCAAAATGAACACTGATGGTACTCTGATTTTGCATTTGACTGATTTTATTGATTTCGAGGAGCACAGAATCTTTACTGTGCGAGTGAGATCTACAATAGAACTACAATAACCCTCATGTTCACACACACGCCTCTGCACCAGCTCTCAACATGAGGGCAGGAGAGCTGTCAGTCAAATTCATCTGCAAAAGTAACTCAGATATTTTGTTGTAAATTTGAAAAGTAATGCGTTACTTTACTAGTTACTTGGAAAAAGTCATATTATTATGTAACTCAAGGTACTTGTAATGCGTTCCCCCAACACTGCTGATACATATCCAAAATAATCCATATTGAATCGAATCGAAAGCTTGTGAATCGAAATCGAATCGAATTGTGAAATGACCCAGCCCTAGTCGGCCACATCCCCAATGGTCCCAGAGCTTAAGAGGTTAAGGATGTTTATATGTTTGTGCTGGAGAACGAGACAGAAACACAGTGTTCATAATGTAATGCCGCCTCTGAAATGATTTTTCGTTCCGCTCATGTCATTGGACGGTTTTACATCCACGCATGCACTGTGTCTCGTTGAAGATCCCGTTTCCCTGGGAAACGCTCTGAATTAATTAAACGGGTTTCAGGTGGCATTTCATGGTGCCTTTACGGCGCGGGTTTGATGGTGGGACGCCACACATAATGTCATTAAAGCGTTGCAGGATGTGTGGGAGAACGGCTGATCGCATCATGAGGCGGCCGCGCGACTGTTCCCCGGCCAATTAGCTCACGGCTAAAGACGACAGTCCTCAGAAACAGCTCCTCAGAGTTTATGAAAGTTCTTCGGCTTTCATTTGCGAGACAGACAGATGAAGTTTTCCCTCCTCATTGTTCGAGTCAGACAAAAGCAGCAGCTCCGGCTCAATCACTCTTATTTTTTCCTCGTCTTATTCCTGCTTTTTTTTTTCCTGGGGAATTGAGCTCGGGCCACGGCTCCTCGCGCGGCCCGGCGAACTCTCACAGCGAGAGCGGTTTTGATTGGTGGCACAATGTGAGAATTGGCTTGTCTACATTGACATTTGAGAGCCGCCACCGGGCCTTTTCTCGGGGTGCGACCTCGCCGAGTTTTATTAGCAAATGAGACCTGGAGGGCTTGAGTTTAAAGAGCGGCCCCTTCGTTCCGATTTCAACCACATAATGATTTTCACAGGGTTCAGGACCTGAATGAGAACAGGATAATGAGCACCAGTCATTACTGGAAATTACAGCCCCCGCTCACGCCCGCGCTCGGAGCTAATGAGTGTAAACGCCTGTAGACTTTGATGACTCGCGACAGACAGTTCGGTGTCCGTCAGATGAACTGATGCGCGTCAAGAGGATTTATGATCAGGACTACTATTGTTCATTGAAACTGTGCGTGTGTGTGTATATATTCATTACTTGAAATAAAATAAACAATATAATATTTAAAAATGTAATATACAGTAAGCATTCATATGTATACGTTAATACTTGAAATACAATAAATATTAAAATAAAATATGTAAAATAATATATTATATAAAACATATACAGTGAGGAAAATAAGTATTTGAACACCTGCTATTTTGCAAGTTCTCCCACTTGGAAATCATGGAGGGTCTGAAATTGTCATCGTAGGTGCATGTCCACTGTGAGAGACATAATCTAAAAAACAATCCAGAAATCACAATATTTGAACTATTTATTTCTATGATACAGCTGCAAATAAGTATTTGAACACCTGTAAATCAGCTAGAATTCTGACCCTCAAAGACCTGTAATGGTGCGTTCACACCGGACGCGATTCGCGCGAGTGATTTACATGTTAAGTCAATGCAGAGACGCGAAATGGCATTCTGTGGCGCGATTCGCGCGAATGATGGTGCGTTCACACCAGACGCGATTCGCGCGAATAATTTGCGCTTATCGCGCGAAGGTGGACGCTTGAACATTTTGAGTTTACTCGCTTCATTCGCGCGTGAAATTCGCGTGTGACAACTACACAACAGACGCGAATTCGCTTCATGGGAGGGGCTTCTATATGAGCCTATATGAGCCAGCTCGTCTCGGTCACTTGACGTCTTTTTTGTAAAAAATACTACTATTAATGTGTGACAAAACGTAGTTTAAAGACTTTTTCAGGCGATAATATAGTTGTTTAAAGCTCAAATCTGTGGTTAATTTATAAAAAGAGCCTATTTGAGCATTTTATCTGGCGTTTTCGGAGTTGTGAGATCCAGGCGATCAGTGGCATTCCGCGCTCGTTTACCCGGAGAGACCCGCCTTTCCTCGGCTAGTCCTTCTCACATTTGCCGCTGGCTCTGGCTCTTTTTTCTGCTCCAGTCTCGTTGTGAAATGGCTCACAATAACTCACTTTCTTTCAAGCAAGATCCTTTTAATTCCTGTTCCTGTAGTGATAGGATGATGTATCATACAGCTCCGGGTCTCCACATACGGCCACGATTATCTTGTCCTCCATTGTTGTTGGGATTTCTGCCTCCGCTTGTAAATGCGTCACTACTAGAGCAAGCTCGTGATTGGTTAACACGGCGCGAAATATCCGCACGAGTTCAGATTTTTCAACTTGAGCGATTCGCATGCTAACAACATGCTAATCATGCTAATCATGCTAGTAACGTGCTAAATCATGCTAACAACATGCTAATAATGTTAAATCATGCTAGTAAAATGCTAATTTATGATAACATGTTGAATCATGCTAGTAATGTGCTAAATCGTGCTAACAACATGCGAATCATGCTAGTAACGTGTTAAATCATGCGAACAACATGCGAATCATGCTAGTAACGTGTTAAATCATGCAAAGAACATGCTAATCATGCTAGTAACGTGTTAAATCATGTCAACAACATGTTAATCATGCTAGTAACATGGTAAATCATGCTAACAACATGCTAATCATGCTAGTAACGTCCTAAATCATGCTAGTAAAATGCGAATTTATGATAACAACATGCTAATCATGCTAATAACATGCTAAATCATGCTAACAACATGCTAATCATGCTAGTAACATGCTAAATCATGCTAATAAAATGCTAATTTATGATAACAGCATGTTAAATCATGCTAGTAACGTGCTAAATCATGTTAACAACATGCTAATCATGCTAGTAACATGTTAAATCATGCTAACAACATGCTAATCATGCCAGTAACGTGCTAAATCATGCTAACAACATGCTAATCATGCTAGTAACGTGTTAAATCATGCTAATAAAATGCTAATTTATGATAACATGTTGAATCATGCTAGTAACGTGCTAAATCATGCTAATAACATGCTAATCATGCTAGTAAAATGCTAAATCATGCTAACAAAATGCTAATCATGCTAGTAAAATGCTAAATAATGCTAACAACATGCTAATCGTCCTAAATCATGCTAGTAAAATGCTAATTTATGATAACAACATGTTAAATCATGCTAGTAATGTGCTAAATCATGATAACAACATGCTAATCATGTAACGTGCTAAATCATAAATAACGAGAACAAAATCGTGCAGAAGCATGGCGTATCTCAGAGTACCGTGGTATCTGATTACTTTACCATAGTAAAACTGCAGTGCTCGTTCTGTACGGGTATTATCGCAGGAGTCAGTAAACATGCAGAAGTTCATGAGAAACCACATTCATGGTCATTTATAGAATGAGCCGGTCAGATCACTGTCACACAGAGCGACTGTAATCATAACTCTTCTCGTTAGCGGCCTGTGATGTCTGAATAATATGACACAGATGCGGTTTATTTTAGGCTCTCATTATGAAGAAATCTCCTGTACTTGTGGAACTTCTCCTCATAATAGTGTTGTGTGATGCCCGGCTTGTCCGAGACTCTTTTTAATTAGCTCTGCCATTAGTGTGACAAGCTCGCCCGCTATCCCAGCATGCCCTAATGAAGCATCAGGTGGCAAGACGCCCGAAATAACCCCGTGCGGATCCTCTGAGTAAACGAGTGTGTGTGCAGGTAATGGTCTCACCTTGTCAGAGCTGTGGGGAGTTTCTGTGCGATCCGCTGGCGTTAGTGATCTTCAGACGCGCCTGTGTGTGTGTGTGTGTGTGTGTGTGTGTATCACAGCAGATTGTCATGATAATATGTGAGGAATCAGTCGACAAGCTCAAATTAAAGTTATGATTTCATACGCTCTCTTGGAGCGGTGGCACGTGCTCATCTGCTCGTCTGCATCAACGCCATTACAGAGTCCGGTTAGCCCAACAGTGACGGATCCTTAGCTAGTCACCGCAGCCAAACTAACTGACTCTGGCTAGCAATGTGCTAAAACATGTTAGCATTGTGTTAAATAATGTCAGAAACATGTAAAACGTGCTAGCAATGTGTTAAATAATGTCAGAAACATGTAAAACGTGCTAGCAATGTGTTAATTAATGTCAGAAACATGTAAAACGTGCTAGCAATGTGTTAAATAATGTTAGGAACATGCTAAAACATGCTAGCAATGTGTTAAATAATGTCAGAAACATGTAAAACTTGCTAGCAATGTGTTAAATAATGTTAGAAACATGCTAGCAATGTGTTAATGTTAGAAACATGCTAAAACATGCTAACAATGTGTTAAATAATGTTAGGAACATGCTAGCAATGTGTTAATGTTAGAAACATGCTAAAACTTGCTAGCAATGTGTTAAATAATGTCAGAAACATGTAAAACATGCTAGCAATGTGTTAAATAATGTTAGGAACATGCTAGCAATGTGTTAATGTTAGAAACATGCTAAAACTTGCTAGCAATGTGTTAAATAATGTCAGAAACATGTAAAACATGCTAGCAATGTGTTAAATAATGTTAGAAACATGCTAGCAATGTGTTAATGTTAGAAACATGCTAAAACATGCTAACAATGTGTTAAATAATGTTAGGAACATGCTAGCAATGTGTTAATGTTAGAAACATGCTAAAACATGCTAGCAATGTGTTAAATAATGTTAGAAACATGCTAGCAATGTGTTAATGTTAGAAACATGCTAAAACATGCTAACAATGTGTTAAATAATGTTAGGAACATGCTAGCAATGTGTTAATGTTAAAAACATGCTAAAACATGCTAACAATGTGTTAAATAATGTTAGGAACATGCTAGCAATGTGTTAATGTTAGAAACATGTAAAACATGCTAGCAATGTGTTAAATAATGTTAGGAACATGCTAGCAATGTGTTAATGTTAGAAACATGTAAAACATGCTAGCAATGTGTTAAATAATGTTAGGAACATGCTAGCAATGTGTTAAATAATGTCAGAAACATGTAAAACATGCTAGCAATGTGTTAAATAATGTTAGAAACATGCTAGCAATGTGTTAATGTTAGAAACATGCTAAAACATGCTAACAATGTGTTAAATAATGTTAGGAACATGCTAGCAATGTGTTAATGTTAGAAACATGCTAAAACATGCTAGCAATGTGTTAAATAATGTTAGAAACATGCTAGCAATGTGTTAATGTTAGAAACATGCTAAAACATGCTAACAATGTGTTAAATAATGTTAGGAACATGCTAGCAATGTGTTAATGTTAAAAACATGCTAAAACATGCTAACAATGTGTTAAATAATGTTAGGAACATGCTAGCAATGTGTTAATGTTAGAAACATGCTAAAACATGCTAGCAATGTGTTAAATAATGTTAGGAACATGCTAGCAATGTGTTAAATAATGTTAGGAACATGCTAGCAATGTGTTAATGTTAGAAACATGCTAAAACATGCTAACAATGTGTTAAATAATGTTAGGAACATGCTAGCAATGTGTTAATGTTAAAAACATGCTAAAACATGCTAACAATGTGTTAAATAATGTTAGGAACATGCTAGCAATGTGTTAATGTTAGAAACATGTAAAACATGCTAGCAATGTGTTAAATAATGTCAGAAACATGTAAAACATGCTAGCAATGTGTTAAATAATGTTAGAAACATGCTAGCAATGTGTTAATGTTAGAAACATGCTAAAACATGCTAACAATGTGTTAAATAATGTTAGGAACATGCTAGCAATGTGTTAATGTTAGAAACATGCTAAAACATGCTAGCAATGTGTTAAATAATGTTAGAAACATGCTAGCAATGTGTTAATGTTAGAAACATGTAAAACATGCTAGCAATGTGTTAAATAATGTCAGAAACATGCTAAAACATGCTAACAATGTGTTAAATAATGTTAGGAACATGCTAGCAATGTGTTAATGTTAAAAACATGCTAAAACATGCTAACAATGTGTTAAATAATGTTAGGAACATGCTAGCAATGTGTTAATGTTAGAAACATGCTAAAACATGCTAGCAATGTGTTAAATAATGTTAGGAACATGCTAGCAATGTGTTAAATAATGTTAGGAACATGCTAGCAATGTGTTAATGTTAAAAACATGCTAAAACATGCTAACAATGTGTTAAATAATGTCAGAAACATGCTAAAACATGCTAACAATGTGTTAAATAATGTTAGGAACATGCTAGCAATGTGTTAATGTTAGAAACATGTAAAACATGCTAGCAATGTGTTAAATAATGTTAGGAACATGCTAGCAATGTGTTAATGTTAGAAACATGTAAAACATGCTAGCAATGTGTTAAATAATGTCAGAAACATGTAAAACATGCTAGCAATGTGTTAAATAATGTTAGAAACATGCTAGCAATGTGTTAATGTTAGAAACATGCTAAAACATGCTAACAATGTGTTAAATAATGTTAGGAACATGCTAGCAATGTGTTAATGTTAGAAACATGCTAAAACATGCTAGCAATGTGTTAAATAATGTTAGAAACATGCTAGCAATGTGTTAATGTTAGAAACATGCTAAAACATGCTAACAATGTGTTAAATAATGTTAGGAACATGCTAGCAATGTGTTAATGTTAAAAACATGCTAAAACATGCTAACAATGTGTTAAATAATGTTAGGAACATGCTAGCAATGTGTTAATGTTAGAAACATGCTAAAACATGCTAGCAATGTGTTAAATAATGTTAGGAACATGCTAGCAATGTGTTAAATAATGTTAGGAACATGCTAGCAATGTGTTAATGTTAGAAACATGCTAAAACATGCTAACAATGTGTTAAATAATGTTAGGAACATGCTAGCAATGTGTTAATGTTAAAAACATGCTAAAACATGCTAACAATGTGTTAAATAATGTTAGGAACATGCTAGCAATGTGTTAATGTTAGAAACATGTAAAACATGCTAGCAATGTGTTAAATAATGTCAGAAACATGTAAAACATGCTAGCAATGTGTTAAATAATGTTAGAAACATGCTAGCAATGTGTTAATGTTAGAAACATGCTAAAACATGCTAACAATGTGTTAAATAATGTTAGGAACATGCTAGCAATGTGTTAATGTTAGAAACATGCTAAAACATGCTAGCAATGTGTTAAATAATGTTAGAAACATGCTAGCAATGTGTTAATGTTAGAAACATGTAAAACATGCTAGCAATGTGTTAAATAATGTCAGAAACATGCTAAAACATGCTAACAATGTGTTAAATAATGTTAGGAACATGCTAGCAATGTGTTAATGTTAAAAACATGCTAAAACATGCTAACAATGTGTTAAATAATGTTAGGAACATGCTAGCAATGTGTTAATGTTAGAAACATGCTAAAACATGCTAGCAATGTGTTAAATAATGTTAGGAACATGCTAGCAATGTGTTAAATAATGTTAGGAACATGCTAGCAATGTGTTAATGTTAGAAACATGCTAAAACATGCTAACAATGTGTTAAATAATGTTAGGAACATGCTAGCAATGTGTTAATGTTAAAAACATGCTAAAACATGCTAACAATGTGTTAAATAATGTTAGGAACATGCTAGCAATGTGTTAATGTTAGAAACATGTAAAACATGCTAGCAATGTGTTAAATAATGTTAGAAACATGCTAGCAATGTGTTAATGTTAAAAACATGTAAAACATGCTAACAATGTGTTACATTTACATTTACATTTATGCATTTGGCAGACGCTTTTATCCAAAGCGACTTACATTGCATTCAAGGTACACGTTACATTTTGTCAGTTCTTGCTTTTCCTGGGAATCGAACCCATGACCTTGGCATTGCTAGCACCATGCTCTACTGTTTGAGCTACAGGAAAGTTAATGTTAGAAACATGTAAAACATGCTAGCAATGTGTTAAATAATGTTAGAAACGTGCTAAAACATGTTAGCATTGTGTTTAATAATGTTAGGAACATGCTAGCAATGTGTTAAATAATGTTAGGAAAATGCTAAAACATGCTAGCAATGTGTTAAATAATGTTAGGAAAATGCTAAAACATGCTAGCAATGTGTTAAATAATGTTAGGAACATGCTAAAACATGCTAGCAATGTGTTAAATAATGTTAGGAAAATGCTAAAACATGCTAGCAATGTGTTAAATAATGTTAGGAATATGCTAAAACATGCTAACAATGTGTGCTAAATAATGTTAGGAACATGCTAAAACATGCTAGCAATGTGTTAAATAATGTTAGGAATATGCTAAAACATGCTAGCAATGTGTGCTAAATAATGTTAGGAACATGCTAAAACATGCTAGCAATGTGTTAAATAATGTTAGGAACATGCTAAAACATGTTAGCATTGTGTTTAATAATGTTAGAAACGTGCTAAAACATGCTAGCAATGTGTTAAATAATGTTAGGAATATGCTAAAACATGCTAGCAATGTGTGCTAAATAATGTTAGGAACATGCTAAAACATGCTAGCAATGTGTTAAATAATGTTAGAAACGTGCTAAAACATGTTAGCATTGTGTTTAATAATGTTAGGAACATGCTAGCAATGTGTTAAATAATGTTAGGAAAATGCTAAAACATGCTAGCAATGTGTTAAATAATGTTAGGAAAATGCTAAAACATGCTAGCAATGTGTTAAATAATGTTAGGAACATGCTAAAACATGCTAGCAATGTGTTAAATAATGTTAGGAAAATGCTAAAACATGCTAGCAATGTGTTAAATAATGTTAGGAATATGCTAAAACATGCTAACAATGTGTGCTAAATAATGTTAGGAACATGCTAAAACATGCTAGCAATGTGTTAAATAATGTTAGGAATATGCTAAAACATGCTAGCAATGTGTGCTAAATAATGTTAGGAACATGCTAAAACATGCTAGCAATGTGTTAAATAATGTTAGGAACATGCTAAAACATGCTAGCAATGTGCTAAATAATGTTAGGAACATGCTAAAACATGCTAGCAATGTGTTAAATAATGTTAGGAATATGCTAAAACATGCTAGCAATGTGCTAAATAATGTTAGAAACATGTTAAAACATGCTAACAATGTGCTAAATAATGTTAAAAACATGTTAAAACATGCTAACAATGTGTGCTAAATAATGTTAGGAACATGCTAAAACATGCTAGCAATGTGTTAAATAATGTTAGGAACATGCTAAAACATGCTAGCAATGTGTTAAATAATGTTAGGAATATGCTAAAACATGCTAACAATGTGTGCTAAATAATGTTAAAAAATGCTAGCAATGTGCTAAAT
>CM042244.1:59329487-59339487 GCA_023566225.1 Romanogobio albipinnatus
GTGTGTGCGTGCGTGTGTGTTTGTGCGTGCATGTTAGCGTATGTGCGTGTATGTGCGTGTGTGCGTGCGTGTGTGCGTGCGTGTTTGTGCGTGCGTGTGTGTGTGTGTGCTCGTGTGCGTGCGTGTGTGCGTGCGTGTGTGTTTGTGCGTGTGCGTGTGTGTGTGCGTGCATGCTTGCGTGTGTGTATGCGTTTGTGTACGCATGCGTGTGTGTGTGTGTGTGTATGTGCGTGCGTGTGTGCGTGTGTGTGCGTGTGTGTGTGTGTGTGTGTGGTCAGATACATGTTTTAAGGGAAATAATATAATACTAATTTGATAAAAAAAATTGTGCGTGTGTGTGTGTGCGTGTGTGTGTGCGTGTGTGCGTGCGTGTGTGCGTGCGTGCATGTGTGTGTGTGTGTGCGTGCGTTTGTGTGTATGTATGTGCATGCATGCGTGTGTGTGTGCGTGTGGTCAGATACATGTTATATATATTTATGCATTTGGCAGACGCTTTTATCCAAAGCGACTTACATTGCATTCAAGGTACACATTTAAAATTTTTGTCATTTCTGACATTTGTTATGTTCTGTCTCTCTCTCACCTGCTCATCAACATCAGGAGAATGTAATGGAAATCTGCCCCATTAGAGAGAATCAGAGTCAGGCGTGTGCTGAGCATGAGAGAGAGGCTCTGATTTCACACACGCTGGTTATTAGTGACCCGTCCTCATGGGTGCTGACGGAGCCCGTGTTAATTGGTGGAACGAGCCCCTGTGACCCCGCGCGGGGAAAGCGTGCTGTGGTAAATTACTCCATTAGAGCGGCAGTGAGGAGGCGGCGGGAGCTGAGGCCAGACCTGGCCTGATCAGAGGCGTCAGGAACACACACCGAACACACACCGAACACACACCGAACACACACCGTACACACACCGAACACACACCGAACACACACCGAACACACACCGAACACATGATCACCAGCAGCTTCAGACGTGTGCAGCACTGAAGGATTTGAAATGGCCTTCTGTCAGATTATTCATGCTTTACTGAACTTTTGATTCCATTAGAGGAATAATTCAGGCAATAATTAAAATTAATTTGCTCATTAACTCTAATGACTTTCTAAACCTTCAGTGATGGCATGTGTGACACAGACCGACTCCAACACAATAAAACACATCTCTATCATCTCTATCCTCTCTATCCTCTCTATCATCTCTATCCTCTCTATCATCTCTATCCTCTCTATCATCTCTATCCTCTCTATCATCTCTATCCTCTCTATCATCTCTATCTCTCTATCATCTCTATCATCTCTATCCTCTCTATCATCTCTATCCTCTCTATCCTCTCTATCATCTCTATCCTCTCTATCATCTCTATCCTCTCTATCATCTCTATCCTCTCTATCATCTCTATCTCTCTATCCTCTCTATCATCTCTATCCTCTCTATCATCTCTATCCTCTCTATCATCTCTATCTCTCTATCATCTCTATCATCTCTATCCTCTCTATCTCTCTATCAGGAGGTTCATCTATAACAGGCGACTCTATTCCTGCGCCATCACAGCTGGAGATACACACAGAGATGACAATGAGAATCTCAGGCTCTTATTAAGATTTATTATCTTTAAAGGTCATTTTGCGTGACCTTTTATAGCCATACTGAAAGTGACCGTGCCTAATTCATCTCAGATCTTGAAATGTTTGAACTGCATAGAAAATTTATATTTTATATCATTTATTTTTATTGACATTCAATTATCATTTCACTCGTTGAGAGACTCCGCCCACACTCTCTTCTGATTGGACTGATTGTGGATTGATTTAGTCGCGAGTGCAGTGCGTTTGCAGAGAGACTCCGCCCACACTCTCTTCTGATTGGCCCTGATTGTGGATTGATTTAGTCGCGAGTGCAGTGCGTTTGCAGAGAGACTCCGCCCACACTCTCTTCTGATTGGCCCTGATTGTGGATTGATTTAGTCGCGAGTGCAGTGCGTTTGCAGAGAGACTCCGCCCACACTCTCTTCTGATTGGCCCTGATTGTGGATTGATTTAGTCGCGAGTGCAGTGCGTTTGCAGAGAGACTCCGCCCACACTCTCTTCTGATTGGCCCTGATTGTGGATTGATTTAGTCGCGAGTGCAGTGCGTTTGCAGAGAGACTCCGCCCACACTCTCTTCTGATTGGCCCTGATTGTGGATTGATTTAGTCGCGAGTGCAGTGCGTTTGCAGAGAGACTCCGCCCACACTCTCTTCTGATTGGCCCTGATTGTGGATTGATTTAGTCGCGAGTGCAGTGCGTTTGCAGAGAGACTCCACCCACACTCTCTTCTGATTGGACTGATTGTGGATTGATTTAGTCGCGAGTGCAGTGCGTTTGCAGAGAGACTCCACCCACACTCTCTTCTGATTGGCCCTGATTGTGGATTGATTTAGTCGCGAGTGCAGTGCGTTTGCAGAGAGACTCCGCCCACACTCTCTTCTGATTGGCCCTGATTGTGGATTGATTTAGTCGCGAGTGCAGTGCGTTTGCAGAGAGACCCCGCCCACACTCTCTTCTGATTGGACTGATTGTGGATTGATTTAGTCGCGAGTGCAGTGCGTTTGCAGAGAGACCCCGCCCACACTCTCTTCTGATTGGACTGATTGTGGATTGATTTAGTCGCGAGTGCAGTGCGTTTGCAGAGAGACCTGCAACACTGATCCTCATTCAGAAACACACACACACACACACACACACACACACACACACACATGTAACTCTCAGAAGGAAGTACTGTGGTAAACGGAGAGCAGCCGTGGTTTTAACCTCAGCCGCCTGAAATATGTTCCTTCATATGTGTTCAAACATCCAGCACATTTGTCCGGATGGCATTCCGACTCTCGGAGCGGTTTAACACGGGCGTCCCAACATATCTGACACGGGCCGGGTGTAACAGACTGCAGGAGCCGCCCATGTGTTGGCGTCTGTCGCTTTCTATTTCTATCCCGTCTGCGATGTGCGCTCTCAAACGCAGCTCGATCCGTTAGACGGGATGATGTTTGATCTCTAGCCCTCTTGAAAAGATGTGTGATAAGAATAGAGCGAGTGTGTATCTAATTAGCGGTGTCAGGATAATTATTGGTGGCTTTAATTGCACAGCATCATAAGTGATCGTCAGAATGAAACCACCTGGTGCTTTGGACATTATTTTGTAATTACAGGCTGGAGTTGATGTTTTCCTCACTAGAAGACGTGCTTGAAGCCTCTGCGCTAATTGGTCCGATTGGGTGACAGGCATTTATGCATTTCTACATCAGTCCCGTTCTCACGAGCGTCTTCGTCTGTTGACCTCCTGTACTCGTGTTTACTTCTGACACGCTCGCTCTGAAATACAAGAGCTTGCTCTCGTGCTGAGCTGAAGATACTGATGGAGGGTAAATGCCACTCTGAGCCATCAGTGTCTTCATGAGATGGCAGTGAGATGGTATTGAGTCTCCTCTAGCACTGCTTTCCCCTTCGGGATGGTTTATTGGTACAATGTAACTTACAGGAACAGAGAAGAGACTCCCCTCAGTCTCGTCTCGTCTCATCTGATCTCTCATCTCTTGATACATCTTATCAAATTTTCTTGTCTCATCTCGTCTCTTCTCATGATTTATCTCATCTGATCTCATTTCTTCTCATTTAGTCTCATCTCATCTCTTGATACATCTGATCAGATCAAACCTTGTCATCTGATTTCTCATCTCGTCTTGTTTCATTTTGTCTCGTCTCGTCATGTCTCGTCTCTTCGGTCTCTTCTCGTCTCGTCACGTCTCGTCTCGTCTCTTTGGTCTCTTCTCATCTTGTCTCGTCTCTTCTCATCTTGTCTCGTCTCTTCGGTCTCTTCTCGTTTTGTCTCGTCTTGTCTTGTCTCTTCGGTCTCTTCTCGTTTTGTCTCGTCTCTTCTCATCTTGTCTTGTCTCGTCTCTTCGGTCTCTTCTCGTTTTGTCTCGTCTTGTCTCGTCTCGTCTTGTCTCGTCTCTTTGGTCTCTTCTCGTTTTGTCTCGTTTTGTCTCGTCTCTTCTCGTCTTGTCTCGTCTCTTTGGTCTCTTCTCGTTTTGTCTCGTTTTGTCTCGTCTCTTCTCGTCTTGTCTCGTCTCTTCGGTCTCTTCTCGTTTTGTCTCATCTTGTCTCGTCTCTTCGGTCTCTTCTCGTTTTGTCTCATCTTGTCTCGTCTCTTCGGTCTCTTCTCGTTTTGTCTCGTCTCTTCTCATCTTGTCTCGTCTCTTTGGTCTCTTCTCGTTTTGTCTCGTTTTGTCTCGTCTCTTCTCGTCTTGTCTCGTCTCTTCGGTCTCTTCTCGTTTTGTCTCATCTTGTCTCGTCTCTTCGGTCTCTTCTCGTTTTGTCTCATCTTGTCTCGTCTCTTCGGTCTCTTCTCGTTTTGTCTCTTCTCGTCTTGTCTCGTCTCTTCGGTCTTCTCGTTTTGTCTCATCTTGTCTCGTCTCTTCGGTCTCTTCTTGTTTTGTCTCGTTTTGTCTCATCTTGTCTCGTCTCTTCGGTCTCTTCTTGTTTTGTCTCGTTTTGTCTCGTCTTGTCTCGTCTCTTCTCGTATTGTTTTCGTCTCATCTCATCTCGTCACATCTCTTCTCGTTTCATCTTGTCTCTTCTCTTATCTCATCTCTTCCGTTTCTTCTCGTCTCTTCTCGTTTTGTCTCGTCTCGTCACATCTCGTCACGTCACGTCTCGTCTTGTCTCGTCTCTTCTTTGTTTTCGTCTCATCTCGTCACATCTCTTCTCTTCTCGTTTCGTCTCGTCTCTTATCTCATCTCTTCCGTTTGTTCTTGTCTCTTCTCATTTTGCTTCATCACGTCTCTTCGGTCTCTTCTCGTCTTTTCTTGTTTTCGTCTCATCTTGTCACGTCTCGTCTCTTCACATCTCTTCGGTCTCTTCTCTCGTTTTGTCTCGTCTTGTCTTGTCTCGTCTCTTCTCGTCTCTTCGGTCTCTTCTCGTTTTGTCTCATCTTGTCTCGTCTCTTCGGTCTCTTCTCGTTTTGTCTCGTCTTGTCTCGTCTCTTCGGTCTCTTCTCGTTTTGTCTTGTCTCGTCTTGTCTCGTCTCTTCGGTCTCTTCTCGTTTTGTTTCGTCTTGTCTCGTCTCTTCGGTCTCTTCTCGTTTTGTCTCATCTTGTCTCGTCTCTTCGGTCTCTTCTCGTTTTGTCTCATCTTGTCTCGTCTCTTCGGTCTCTTCTCGTTTTGTCTCATTTTGTCTCGTCTCTTCTCATCTCTTTGGTCTCGTCTCGTTTTGTCTCGTTTTGTCTCGTCTTGTCTCGTCTCTTCTCGTCTCTTCGGTCTCGTCTTGTCTCGTCTCTTCGGTCTCTTCTCTTCTGGTCTCTTCTTGTCTCGTCTCTTCTTGTTTCTTCTTGTCTGGTCTCTTCTTGTCTCGTCTCATCACTTCTCGTCACGTCTCTTCTTGTTTTGTCTCATCTCTTGATACATCTTATCAAATGTTCTTGTCTCGTCTAGACTCGATTGATCTCTTGCTTCATCTCTCCTCTCCTGATGGCAGTGATGGGGTTAAAGCGGTGAAGCCACTGCTGTGTGTGTATGTGGGTAGATGTGAGCTGGTAGCGCTGTGATATTATGGGCTGTTTGGAGAACCGCACCCAGTTCCTAAAGGAAACCAGTCATTCCTGTCCCTCATCTGAGCGTCTCAGTTTATGCTCGTTTGGGGATGGCAGTGACTGGTGGTCCATTACCACACACGTTTAACCACTTATCTCCAGTTCAGGCCCTTAAAGAGGAAAGAACTTAAAATACCCACTTTTATGTCCAAACTTGAAAATTTGACAAAATCATTATTTTTCGCCCTATCAATGTGACGCCAGCCGAGTGTGTTCTGCTAGTTCCAGCTCGACGCAGTTCTCATGTTCAGCTCCTTGTTGTTGAAATATCAAACCAGTGTTCATTTCGTTGACAAATAATTTTCGTCAATGACTTTTTTTCACTGACGAAAACGAGAATTAATAATAACTAAATAAAAACTGTTAGATGACAACAACTATGACGAAAACTTACTGTCATTTTCGTCAACAAATAAAAACGAGACGGAAATGTTAGTGAGGGTGGATTAGGGAAGAGATCGGGTCAGAACTGATGTCCTGTGTCACAGATGAGCACATCTGATCTGATCTAACCGGCTCACGCTTCCCCAATCCAGCTCCAGAGCGGCTCAATCAATCAATAACACACACTTATGCCAGACAAGTGTTTATGAACTAATGCTGATGGATAATCACAATGTTTACTCAACCATGTTTATATAGTAATATGTTTTAGACGGTTGTACCAACGCATATCTGATCTCCTGAACTTGAATGAGCTCCTGCAACTGCAATTGAGGCGGAGACATTTCAAAATAAGAGTCCTGGTGTATTTCCAGCTTGTTTATAATTTAAAAGTCACGCATTATATATTCGTTTTTGCTTACACAATAAAATGTATTTAATTTCATTCCCATTTAATTCATAGTCAGGAGGAAAGAGCAGTATCTGACACATATTCAATAAAGTATCAGGGTTATAATAGTTCACTAAACCATTAAAAAAATTAATGTTAACTGAAATAAATATAAATAAATAAATAACTTATTTGAAACTTTAGCTTAACCTGATATGGTCTACTAACTAAAACAGAAATACAAAGTTATAAAAACTATAGATGTTTTTAAAAACAAACACAAAAGTGAATTGAGCTCTTTCGTGTATTTTTAATGTCAAAAACAAAATGATGTCAAAATGTCAGTTCAAGTCACAGTCGGTTATGTGATGCTAAAACTAAACTCATTAGATTTAGTCGACTATAACTAGACTAAAACTAAAAACAATTCAGACGACTAAAATATGACTAAAACTAAATAAGAATATGATGTCATCTGCGCCGCGTGCTTCAGACCCTACACTCAGATTGCTAAAATAGGGCCCTAAATGTTAATGAGACAGACTAATAACTTATAGAGTTGAAATTGCATTGCATTGTATGGACAGAAAAAACGTTCTTCAGAATATGTTTCACAGGTTTGAGGGAGACGGAAATAGTTTTTAATCAAGTTAATCCAAATTTGGGTGCATATGTCAGACTAAACACCGATCAGGCATAACATTATGACCACCCTGACTGGTCAGCGGAACAAACTGAGATGCTCTGTGTGTTCTGAGCCCTTTCTATCAGAACCAGCATTAACTTCTGGAGCAGTTTGAGCTCCAGTAGCTCGTCTGTTTGATCGGACCACACGGGCCAGCCTTCGCTCCCCACGGGCATCAATGAGCCTCGGCCGCCCATGACCCTGTGGCCGGTTCTCCACTGGTCCTTCCTTGGAGCACTTTTGATAGAGACTGACCACTGCAGACCGGGGATTCACTTAATCTGTCATAATGTTATGCCTTATCGGTGTATATTACTGTATATGTTTTCCACATCACTTTCAGGAACCCAAAGCCCGCGGTCAACAGCTGGTACAGGTCAGTGTGACCGTGATGTGGCTCAGGGGACGGCTGTCAAATCTCTCGCACACTGAATAGAAAGCTTAGCAAAGAGCATGTATCCCAGAATCCTTCACTCTGCACTCTTTAGCCCTGACCCCCAGAGTCTGGCTGTCGAGTTGAATTGTTTGGCTGTATAAACGGAGTCTGAGGCGAGCAGATTTAGCACATGCTGCCACAGCACCTCGCTGATAGAGCCGTGATTTACCGCCACTATAAACGCGCCATCTGACAGACAGCCGATTCACCATGGGCCCCCTTGGAGCCTGCTCACATGCGCCCGCTGATTTAACAAGTTTAGCCCAATAACTAAAGCCAAATGGTGTTTTAATGACCACTAATGACCAGCGTGAATGCTGCTTTCCTCATCTTTGCGGTGCGCGTTGTTGAAGTCCTCACCTCGGCCCCTGCGGGAGTCCTCCGTGTGTCCATTTATCACTGTGGTTATGAGCTTTCTCTTTTCTCCGCAGATCGTCTTTGAAGTGGTGACCTCCGGGCAGCGCGGCTTGCTGGCCATCAAGGACGTCGTCCTCCAGGGCCATCAGTGCAGTAAGACCCGTCTCTGTCTCTCTGTCGTAAAGTCAGCCTCATCACCCGCTCCTTGGCCTTTTCCTGCCACCCTCCAAACATCAATATCGTCCTTCTTTCTCCAGGCATCGAGAGTCATAAAGAGAGCGTAATAATAAAGAAAACAAAAGAGAGGAGAGAAGATGGCGATAAAGCTTTCACGTATGAGAGATATCGGGGTGTGAAAGAGAACGGGTCGAGTGGGATTGTGCTGTCTGCATAGGGATTTCAAACACCCTACATAGACAGCATCTCTGTGTGTGTGTGTGTGTGTGTGTCCTTATGCAAAACGCTCAAGAACTGAATTTGTAAAGTAATTATTGGAAGGAATGTGAAGGAGTTCAAATTCAGCTGTTTGCACTTAGATTAAATCAACACGGCCTACTATTAAAATGATATAATGTGCACTATAGGCTATATAAACGCAGTACGCAGTGTGTCAGAGGTCAATATCAACATGTGTGTAGCGTTAATATCAACATGTGTGTAGCGTTAATATCAACATGCGTGAAGCGTTAATATCAACATGCGTGTAGCGTTAATATCAACATGTGTAGCGTTAATATCAACATGCGTGAAGCGTTAATATCAACATGTGTAGCGTTAATATCAACATGCGTGAAGCGTTAATATCAACATGCGTGTAGCGTTAATATCAACATGTGTGAAGCGTTAATATCAACATGCGTGTAGCGTTAATATCAACATGTGTAGCGTTAATATCAACATGCGTGAAGCGTTAATATCAACATGCGTGTAGCGTTAATATCAACATGCGTGTAGTGTTAATATCAACATGCGTGTAGTGTTAATATCAACATGCGTGTAGCGTTAATATCAACATGTGTGTAGCGTTAATATCAACATGTGTGTAGTGTTAATATCAACATGTGTGTAGCGTTAATATCAACATGCGTGTAGCGTTAATATCAACATGCGTGTAGCGTTAATATCAACATGTGTGTAGTGTTAATATCAACATGTGTGTAGCGTTAATATCAACATGCGTGTAGCGTTAATATCAACATGCGTGTAGCGTTAATATCAACATGTGTGTAGCGTTAATATCAACATGCGTGTAGCGTTAATATCAACATGCGTGTAGTGTTAATATCAACATGCGTGTAGCGTTAATATCAACATGCGTGTAGCGTTAATATCAACATGCGTGTAGTGTTAATATCAACATGTGTGTAGCGTTAATATCAACATGCGTGTAGCGTTAATATCAACATGCGTGTAGCGTTAATATCAACATGTGTGTAGTGTTAATATCAACATGTGTGTAGTGTTAATATCAACATGCGTGTAGCGTTAATATCAACATGTGTGTAGCGTTAATATCAACATGCGTGTAGTGTTAATATCAACATGTGTGTAGTGTTAATATCAACATGTGTGTAGTGTTAATATCAACATGTGTGTAGTGTTAATATCAACATGTGTGTAGCGTTAATATCAACATGCGTGTAGCGTTAATATCAACATGCGTGTAGCGTTAATATCAACATGTGTGTAGTGTTAATATCAACATGTGTGTAGCGTTAATATCAACATGCGTGTAGCGTTAATATCAACATGCGTGTAGCGTTAATATCAACATGTGTGTAGCGTTAATATCAACATGCGTGTAGCGTTAATATCAACATGCGTGTAGTGTTAATATCAACATGCGTGTAGCGTTAATATCAACATGTGTGTAGCGTTAATATCAACATGCGTGTAGCGTTAATATCAACATGCGTGTAGTGTTAATATCAACATGTGTGTAGTGTTAATATCAACATGTGTGTAGCGTTAATATCAACATGCGTGTAGCGTTAATATCAACATGCGTGTAGCGTTAATATCAACATGCGTGTAGCGTTAATATCAACATGCGTGTAGCGTTAATATCAACATGTGTGTAGCGTTAATATCAACATGTGTGTAGCGTTAATATCAACA
>CM042244.1:59359487-59381987 GCA_023566225.1 Romanogobio albipinnatus
AAATATCAGGACACAGATGTGTATAATGACATGGGTATTACAAAAAGAGGGTGAAATATGAGGACGTTCCCCATGTCCTCACTTTTCAAAATGCTTATATTTCACACAGAATGAGGTTTTTTTCACAGAAAGTAAACTGTACAGTCTCCTGTGAGGGTTAAGTTTAGGGGCAGGGGCAGTGTGTGTGTGTGTGTGTGTGTGTGTGTGTGTGTGTGTGTGTGTGTGTGTGTGTGTGTGTGATGGGTAGGTTTAGGGGCAGTGTAGGGGGATAGAAAATACGGTTTGTACGCTATAAAAACCATTACGCCTATGGAATGTCCCCACATTTCACAAAAACACCCCTGTGTGAGTGTGTGTGAGTGTGTGTGTGTGTGTGTGTGAGTGTGTGTGTGTGTGTGTGTGTGTTTATCCGTGTCAGTACTGTTCCTGGCATTTGTGTTGAGCAATTACCTTTTCTATGTACTGTGTTTGTGAGTGTGTGTCTGTGTGTGTATATGTTTGTGTGTCTGACTGTGTGTGTGTGTGTGTGTGTGTGTGTGTGTGTGTGTGCAGTTTCTGGCATGTGTTGTGCGGTTAACTGTTGCATTTGCTGTGTTTGTGAGAAGGATTTTTACATCAAAAACTAATTTAGAGGTAAAAATAAATGTTCTGCCCTGGTGGGCGTGTCTCTGTCAAGAGTTCTGTGTAAACGCCCACTGCTGTGATTGGCCGCTGTGAAACTTCAGTGTAAACGCCCACTGCTGTGATTGGTCGCTGTCAGACTTCAGTGTAAACGCCCACTGCTGTGATTGGCCGCTGTCAGACTTCAGTGTAAACGCCCACTGCTGTGATTGGCCGCTGTCAGACTTCAGTGTAAACGCCCACTGCTGTGATTGGCCGCTGTGAGACTTCAGTGTAAACGCCCACTGCTGTGATTGGCCGCTGTCAGACTTCAGTGTAAACGCCCACTGCTGTGATTGGTCGCTGTCAGACTTCAGTGTAAACGCCCACTGCTGTGATTGGTCGCTGTCAGACTTCAGTGTAAACGCCCACTGCTGTGATTGGCCGCTGTCAGACTTCAGTGTAAACGCCCACTGCTGTGATTGGCCGCTGTGAGACTTCAGTGTAAACGCCCACTGCTGTGATTGGCCGCTGTCAGACTTCAGTGTAAACGCCCACTGCTGTGATTGGCCGCTGTCAGACTTCAGTGTAAACGCCCACTGCTGTGATTGGCCGCTGTGAGACTTGGCTAACATCTTTGCATATGAAACATGTATTACCTGGGAAAACATTTGTGTTACATTTTTTACTGTTGCAGCCGCCAAGATGAACTAATCGTGAAAAGTGTTGAGCATAATCCCCCCCCCCCCCCACTCGTTCATAATGAGCCTGATCTGACGGCCATCAGTCGTTCCTCAGGTGCTTAACGAACGCGGTGAGTGTTGTTCTGCTCGGCCTCGTGTTCTTCTCTCTCCATTCTCTCGTCTTTGTTCTCTCTGTGCTGAGCTTAATGGAAGTCCAGTGACAAAGAAACAAACGCACAGAGAAAAATGAGTTGTTCCCTTGAAAGTGAATTATTTGGAGGAAGGTATGCAGCTTATCGTGGCTGAGCGTTATTGTTTCGTGAGCGGCACAAAGACGTTCCTCTAAATGCAAAGCGTGTTCTTCCTCTTGAAGAGCCTTCATTGTTGATATTTCTCCAGAAGCGCTCAGTCCTCGGCCGTGACACACACACACACACACACGACGGTCGCATGTTTGCGCTCGTGATTCTTTAGTGTTCGGGAGGACGAGCGGCTCATTGTGTGGATCCCAAGGACGTTCTTCTCTGAGAGCTGCACAATAAGAGCTTTATTCATATGTATTTATTTAACACCAGTGTGTTTCCGTCGTCTCTCCTCAAACTCATCTGACGAGCAGATGTTTGACTGGCGTAATCATGTAAACAACAACACATGAAGTGCTGCGACTGTGGATCTCTGCAGAACAGAAGCTTCCCACACACACACACACACACACACACAGTGGTCTCTAAATATTTAATAATAATAATTTGTTACATTTATATAGTGTTTTTCTAGGCACTCAAAGCGCTTTACATATACACTCTAAAAAATGGTGGGTTAAAAACAACCCAAGTTGAGTTAAAAATTGACTAACCCAGCAACTGTTGTTTTAACCCAGCGGTTGGGTTAAATGTTTGCTTAAAACAACCCAATTGCTGGGTTAGTCCATTTTCAGAGTGTAGAAGGGGGGAATCTCCTCAACCACCACCAATGTGCAGCACCACCTGATGATGTGACGGCAGCCATTTTGTGCCAGAACGCCCCCCACACACACCAGCTGATTGGTGGAGAGGAGTCCGAGTGATGAAGCCATGAAAATGGTCTAACCCAGCAATTGGGTTGTTTTAACCCAGCGGTTGGGTTAAATATTTGCTTAAAACAACCCAATCGCTGGGTTAAAACAACCCAAACGTTAAAACAACCCAATTGCTGGGTGTTAAAACAACCCAATCGCTGGGTTAAAACAACCCAATTGCTGGGTGTTAAAACAACCCAATCACTGGGTTAAAACAACCCAATTGCTGGGTGTTAAAACAACCCAATCGCTGGGTTAAAACAACCCAAACGTTAAAACAACCCAATAGCTGGGTTAAAACAACCCAATTGCTGGGTGTTAAAACAACCCAATCGCTGGGTTAAAACAACCCAATTGCTGGGTGTTAAAACAACCCAATCGCTGGGTTAAAACAACCCAATTGCTGGGTGTTAAAACAACCCAATCGCTGGGTTAAAACAACCCAAACGTTAAAACAACCCAATAGCTGGGTTAAAACAACCCAATTGCTGGGTGTTAAAACAACCCAATCGCTGGGTTAAAACAACCCAATTGCTGGGTGTTAAAACAACCCAATCGCTGGGTTAAAACAACCCAATTGCTGGGTGTTAAAACAACCCAATCGCTGGGTTAAAACAACCCAAACGTTAAAACAACCCAATTGCTGGGTGTTAAAACAACCCAATAGCTGGGTTAAAACAACCCAATTGCTGGGTGTTAAAACAACCCAATCGCTGGGTTAAAACAACCCAATTGCTGGGTTAAAATAACCCAAACGCTGGGTTAAAACAACCCAATTGCTGGGTTAGTAAATTTTCAACCCAACTTGGGTTATTTTTAACCCAGCATTTTTTAGATTGTGTATATATATGGGGAGGATTAGGAGGCCATGATAGACAGGGGCCATTGGGCAAATTTGGCCAGGATGCCGGGATACCTGATGATGTGACGGCAGCCATTTTGTGCCAGAACGCCCACCACACACACCAGCTGATTGGTGGAGAGGAGACCGAGTGATGAAGCCATGAAAATGGGATAACCCAGCAATTGGGTTGTTTTAACCCAGCAATTAGGTTGTTTTAACCCAGCGGTTGGGTTAAATGGTTGCTTAAAACAACCCAATTGCTGGGTTAAAACAACCAAATCGCTGGGTTAAAACAAACCAATTGCTGGGTTAGTCCATTTTCAACCCAACTTGGGTTATTTTTAACCCAGCATTTTTTAGATTGTGTATATATATGGGGAGGATTAGGAGGCCATGATGGACAGGGGCCATTGGGCAAATTTGTCCAGGATGCCGGGGTTACACCCCTACTCTTTATCGAAGGACACCCTGGGATTTTTAATGACCACAGAGAGTCAGGACCTTGGTTTAATCTGAAGGAGGGTGCTCTTTGACAGTATAGTGTCCCCATCACTGCACTGGGGCGTTAGGACCCACACAGACCCCAGGGTGAGCGCCCCCTGCTGGCCTCACACACACCTCCTCCAGCAGACGCCTAGTTTTCCCAGTTGGTCTCCCATCCAGGTACTGACCAGACTCAGCCCTGCTTAGCTTCAGTGGGAAACCTAGTCTTGGGCTACAGGGTGATATGGCTGCTGGTACACACACAATACTGGAGTCATTCTACAGGAAACCCTCTGAAGTTTCATAATCCACTGTTAAACGTGATAAACATGTGAGTAAATGTTGTCTGAGCTGTAATAACCCCCCCAAAAAAGAGACGCTTTTTGATTCTAAAAGCTCGTACACTTTAAAACTCTGTTTTCATTTTGATATACACATTTACATTAATGTTCCAGTTTCATGAATGGCCATATGCACTGAAATTACATAAAGTCATACTCAGAGTTTAGCCTACACAAAAATGATATGAATTTATAGACATGTGGATGTGCCACTTTTGATCACTTTTCCTCTGACACGCTGTTTTAAAGCGAGATAAGGGACTGTAGTGAGAGAAACAAAGCAAACAGATACAATTCTGGAAAGTATGCATACGGCAAGAACGGTGAGAAACGTTTAGAGATGAAACAGCTGGAATGTTCGGTAGACTTGATCCGGTTTTGCTTGTTTTTTTCTGCGGACCCCTTAGAACCTTCAAATGTGTTTCTTTTCAATTGTGTGTAGCGTTTTTAAAAAAAGTGTTTTATGCGATTGAGTCAGAGGCTGAGAAACAGCTCATGGTTTTGGAGATCTGGGGTCTCATTTATAAAACTTTCCGTAGATTTCTTCCTAAAAGTCTACGGACGCACAGAAGCTAGATTTTATGGCAGAACCTTCACAAAAATCCCTTTTTGGGCTGTCAAAATTGCTCAAAAATGACGTTCGAATATTCCCTCTAAAAAAAACATATTTTTTTTTATTTTAATTCAAATATTTTGTTAATTTTAAACCCTTCAACTCAGATTCTGATAACATGAACATATAGGATGTTTAGGCTATTTTAATTTAAACTTATTTATTGCAGTGTAAATCATCTGACTCGCATCTGAAACGTGCAAATCTGAATTTTTTCTTCAAATACAGTGGTATTTTCCATAACTGTGTGAAGATGCCTTCACACTCCGTGTCCGTGCAGCTGTGGTTGTACAGCTGTTATCACTGGACCTGTTCGAACCGGATAATGGACCGCTCGACCGCCGAATCCTGCAGTGTGTGTGATCTCGAGTGTGTGATCGCTGATCATCGTTCTCGCTAAAACATATTTTGTCATGGCATGAGATCTGCAGTTAGGCTGAAAGAGGAATTATAGCCTATATTTAATCCTTGCTGTCAGAGGAAAAGTGATCAAAAGTCGCACATCCACATGTCTAATAATTCATATCATTTTTGTGTAGGCTAAACTCTGAGTATGACTTTATGTAATTTCAGTGCATATGGCCATTCATGAAAATGGAACGTTAACCTATGAAAGACAAACTGCAATAGCAAAAAAACGACTGGACACATTCACAAAACTATTCACCCCCTTCTTTTAATCTAGATAAGCAGATATCATCCAAATATTCCCTAACGACAAATTCTAATTACAAGATCTCTCTTTTCACAACCTTTTTGTTTGTTTGTTTTTGTTTAGGTTTTTTGTGTTATGTCTCAATATATATATTGTGTAATTATTGTGTACATCCCGAAACACTATTCACAAAACGCATTGTAAAAATGTGCTCATAGTCTACATCTCCCTAGAATATTGTTCACTTCATTACAACTGTATATCGGAAGCACAACACTCCAGTATTTACTAGTACTCCAGTTTTAGTAATATTGTGAGTATTTTCATTATTATAATTATTATTGACATTAATGTTATTAATATTTTCAATATCATGGAAACATTTAGCGGTGATGAATGAGGGCGATGTGATGACATTTTGCTTGATTTAAGGACGGTAATGGTATAATGCATATCTTAGATGATTAAAAAATATTAATAAATAAATGAAGTGATGATGATGATGATGACGATAATAGTAATAATATAAATATCTCAAATCAAATCAACACCTAACATATACCACACATGATTTAATACACCCTTCTTACCCTTCTTAATGCCCCACCTCAGCTTAGGCACACATACAGATAGTAACTGTACGATGAATGAGAAGAGGGAAAAAAAACGCAAAAAACATGCACACTGACACAGAAACTAGGAGAGGTGTGGTATGTGTTAGGTATGTATCATTTTATTGTTACTATTGTCATTTTGTCATTGTTATTGTTAGGGGCCAAGCACCGAAGGTGCGGAGGCTCCTATTGAAATCGTTAGATTTCTTATTATTATTCCGCCATTGAAGTCTATGGCAAACCATAGAACCGCTTGCGGGAAAGTTGTGAAATTTGGCACACAGATAGTGGACAGTCCCAGCATTAACCACACCAATTTTGGAATCTCTAAAACAATCTCTCTAGCGCCACCACCTGTCCAAAGTTTGACTCATATTTTTGCTAATAACTTTTGAACCGTAAGGGCTAGAGACATATATCTGATTCCTTGGCTCAAGCCGATTCGATTGCATCCTATCACGTCATTTTCCGTCATAATAATCTTCCCGCCATTTTTAATTAACTGAAAAACATACTTTTGCGAACTCCTCCTAGGCCGTTGCTCCAATTTGCACGAAAATTAAACCAGATCATCTTCAGGCTATGCTGACAAAACCGTATTAGACTCAAGATGATTAGTCAAATTTTATTGAATAACGCTCAAAGTAAATCGACAAAGTGCCACAAAAATGAAATTCAGGCTCTATCTCCGCAACGCTTTAGCATATTCTAACCAAACGTGGTGTGTGTTATGCCAACTATGATCTGAGACTGCCTGCAGCGTTTCGGCGCAGTGCCACCTAGTGGTCCAGAGATAGAAACATTTGATATTTTCGATTATAACTTAAGAAAGCTTTATCCAAATATCACAAAACTGGTCTCTTTAGAGTCGGGGCATCACGCCGAGCCATACCATACCCAATGTTTCCATATCAACCATTTTGGGCGTCGGCCATTTTGAATTTTGTCAGAAAGTGCTATGTTTTACAAACGCATTGGCGTATCATTATGAAACTCGGTGTGTGTCTTCGTCACCAAGCCTTGAAAGTACTCAAAAAGTTTCACCTTGTGGACAAAAGTTATAATGAATTTTCCAATAATGCTAATAACTTTTGATTAAATTTGACTATTGGCATAAAACTGGTTTTAATAGATTCCTTGGGTCACGCCAAGAACATAGATCCCAACTTTACCATATTTGGCCAAACATTCTGTTCGCCATTTTGTTTTCCTTTAGAAACCTACTTTTTCAAACTCCTCCTAGACCATTTGTCTGATTTTCACCAAAATTGAATCGTAACATCTTCAGACTATTACAGCAAAAAGTTATTAATTTCGTGTCAACAGACCAAACCGTTTTCATATACTGCAGCGACAAAGTTGAGCCATGATGCCAAAATGACTCTTGAGGCTGTATCTCTGCAATGCTTTGACATACTGACACCAAACTTTGCCTTTGTCATCGTCATCTCACTCTGACCACACCACATCAGTTTCGTTACTGCGCCACCTATTGGTCAAAAGTGACAAACCATTAAATCATATTATTAGTGACTGTATATATGATTTTTCAGCCATTTTGCCTAAAATCATCTTAAAATGCCTTTAATTGCTCATTGTTGCAGTTGGTCTAACACTCTCAGCTATGTTGGCATGTTTTATTGGCTTGTTTACGCTTGGCCCCGTTAATTGCTGCTCGCAGCTATATTTATTATTATTGTTACTACTGTAATTATTATTGACATCACTGTCGCCGTCCTCACGAAATGTTATCATCGCCATCTTTAGCATTGATATTGTTTTTATTACTATTGTTTTATATATATATATATATGTGTGTATATGTATAATTTTTTTTTGTTGTTATGTTTTTTGTTTTTTGTATGAGTACTACTACTGTTGTTGTTATCATTATTATCATTATTATCAATGTTATCTATTATTATTGATATTACTATTTCCGTCAACACAACTTATCACCATTTTTAGTATCATTATTGTATTATTACTGTTATTATTATTACTGATATTACTGTTGTCGCCATCACAAAATAGTATCATTATTACTATACATGCGATTACTATTTAAATACTTCCACTATTACTATTATTATCTGTCATTTCTGCTTATTTTTCATTGCTGTTATTATTACTGCTGTTTTATTGTTGTTTTTGTGTTTTTTTGTTGTGTTCTGTGTTCACCCTATGTTGTAAGTTTTGCAGTTCTTACTTCATCTATACAGTAAAAGAGTTTGTACGCATGGGTCAGAGTTTGCGTGCAGGTGCGCACATTTTCCCGTCAAGTTTGTTTTTATAAATCACAACTTATGCGTCAGAAGTGGCGTCCGCCTCTTCCAGGGCCTGTTTTGTGCGCACGCAACGGATCTAAACGAGACCCCTGGTGTGTAGTTTTGCACTTTGACTGAGGGGTTTCAGAAATCGTGTACAGATTTCGTGTGCAAGCAGTTGTAATGTTTAATGTTGACCATTATAATTGAGCACTCGTTTTCATTGCTAGTTTAGTTTTTGCGTCATGCATTTAGAAATCATTTCATTTTCAAACACAGAAGTTTCAGGGGGAAAATATGTACTATTAAATGCATTAAAAATGTACTTGAGTATGTTTTTAGTACAATACAAATATACTACGATGCATTTTTAATACATTTAATATTACGTCTTTTTCACCTGGGTTGAACTTTTGGTGAGGGTTTAACGTCCCAAAGCGAGAGTATATTAACCGTTCCCAAACACACAACAGCAGAGACCCTATACACTGGCACAAATCACGAGGATATTAAGATCATGTTCCCTGACGTCCATCCGTAAATATATCTTACATGTATTATTAGTAGTAATATGCATTGCTAAGGACTTCATTTGGAGATTTTTTTGCACCCTCAGATTTTCAAATATTGTCCTATCAAACCATCATCAATGATGATTATTTTTCAGCTGAAGATGATCTATACATCTCAATCCAAACAAATCGACCCTTATGTCTGGTGTTGTGCTCCAGGGTCATGTATGAAGAGCCTGATGGAACCCTTTAAGCCTCCTAATGGAACCCTTTTCCCTCTTTTTTCCCCGTTCTGTTTCTCTTTCATCTCTTTTCTGCTGTCTTGTGTTTCTCTGATGTCATTCATCATCTGTAATGGCAGCTGAGTGGAAGCAGACGAGCTTCCCCGCTAATGAAGATGAATTCACTCCTGACTGTTTGTCATCTTTTATTTTTTTACGTTTGATTTTAAAGCCGTGGGAGAAATTAAATAAATAACATAAAAATCTGCTTCAGCACTTTGCAGGCTGTTTGTAAAATCGTCTCCCTCCATATCAGTCAGTCATAATGTATGTGGTGTCAGACGCCCCGCGCTGGCGCCACACAGAGAAAACCTGAGGAACGCTCTCAGTTATCTGCAGAAGGGACAGCCACAAATCATCCCTCCGTCATCACTCACTCGCTCTCAAACCTTTCACAAAACGTCTCCATGCGTCTGATTTCAGTGTGTGTGTTCCTCGCACAGAGCATCACAGGTCACATGGACGACTGCTGTGATGCTTCCGTGTCTTGGCTGTGCGATCTCATTGTGTGGAGAAGAGGAAACCGTGTGTTTGTGTGAGTTATTCCCAGTGAGAAGTCACTGAGGTCAGAGGTACTGAAGCTTCTGCCAAGGGATAAAAAACATTAGAAAGGGACTTGCAACTTTACATCTCTTTACATCTCTCTGTGTGAATATATAGTAAAGTGTAATGTATTCTTCTGATCAAAGCTGAATGTATCATCATTACTCCAGTTTCTGCTACAGAATAAAACATTTTAAAAGATAGTTGCAAGTCGGAATTGTGAGATATAAAGTCAGAATTGTGAGATATAAAGTCAGAATTGTGAGATATAAAGTCAGAATTGTGAGATATAAAGTCAGAATTGTGATATAAAGTCAGAATTGTGAGATATAAAGTCAGAATTGTGATATAAAGTCAGAATTGTGTGATATAAAGTCAGAATTGTGTGATATAAAGTCAGAATTGTGTGATATAAAGTCAGAATTGTGATATAAAGTCAGAATTGTGTGATATAAAGTCAGAATTGTGAGATATAAAGTCAGAATTGTGTGATATAAAGTCAGAATTGTGAGATATAAAGTCAGAATTGTGATATAAAGTCAGAATTGTGTGATATAAAGTCAGAATTGTGAGATATAAAGTCAGAATTGTGAGATATAAAGTCAGAATTGTGATATAAAGTCAGAATTGTGAGATATAAAGTCAGAATTGTGATATAAAGTCAGAATTGTGTGATATAAAGTCAGAATTGTGTGATATAAAGTCAGAATTGTGTGATATAAAGTCAGAATTGTGATATAAAGTCAGAATTGTGTGATATAAAGTCAGAATTGTGAGATATAAAGTCAGAATTGTGTGATATAAAGTCAGAATTGTGATATAAAGTCAGAATTGTGAGATATAAAGTCAGAATTGTGATATAAAGTCAGAATTGTGTGATATAAAGTCAGAATTGTGTGATATAAAGTCAGAATTGTGTGATATAAAGTCAGAATTGTGATATAAAGTCAGAATTGTGAGATATAAAGTCAGAATTGTGAGATATAAAGTCAGAATTGTGATATAAAGTCAGAATTGTGAGATATAAAGTCAGAATTGTGTGATATAAAGTCAGAATTGAGTGATATAAAGTCAGAATTGTGTGATATAAAGTCAGAATTGTGAGATATAAAGTCAGAATTGTGTGATATAAAGTCAGAATTGTGTGATATAAAGTCAGAATTGTGTGATATAAAGTCAGAATTGTGTGATATAAAGTCAGAATTGTGAGATATAAAGTCAGAATTGTGAGATACAAAGTCAGAATTGTGATATAAAGTCAGAATTGTGATATAAAGTCGGAATTGTGAGATATAAAGTCAGAATTGTGAGATATAAAGTCAGAATTGTGAGATATAAAGTCAGAATTGTGTGATATAAAGTCAGAATTGTGTGATATAAAGTCAGAATTGTGTGATATAAAGTCAGAATTGTGATATAAAGTCAGAATTGTGAGATATAAAGTCAGAATTGTGATATAAAGTCAGAATTGTGAGATATAAAGTCAGAATTGTGTGATATAAAGTCAGAATTGTGTGATATAAAGTCAGAATTGTGTGATATAAAGTCAGAATTGTGATATAAAGTCAGAATTGTGAGATATAAAGTCAGAATTGTGAGATACAAAGTCAGAATTGTGATATAAAGTCAGAATTGTGATATAAAGTCGGAATTGTGAGATATAAAGTCAGAATTGTGAGATATAAAGTCAGAATTGTGTGATATAAAGTCAGAATTGTGAGCTATAAAGTCAGAATTGTGATATAAAGTCAGAATTGTGATATAAAGTCGGAATTGTGAGATATAAAGTCAGAATTGTGTGATATAAAGTCAGAATTGTGTGATATAAAGTCAGAATTGTGTGATATAAAGTCAGAATTGTGATATAAAGTCAGAATTGTGAGATATAAAGTCAGAATTGTGATATAAAGTCAGAATTGTGAGATATAAAGTCAGAATTGTGAGATATAAAGTCAGAATTGTGAGATATAAAGTCAGAATTGTGATATAAAGTCGGAATTGTGATATAAAGTCAGAATTGTGATATAAAGTCAGAATTGTGAGATATAAAGTCAGAATTGTGATATAAAGTCAGAATTGTGAGATATAAAGTCAGAATTGTGTGATATAAAGTCAGAATTGTGAGATATAAAGTCAGAATTGTGTGATATAAAGTCAGAATTGTGAGATATAAAGTCAGAATTGTGAGATATAAAGTCAGAATTGTGATATAAAGTCAGAATTGTGTGATATAAAGTCAGAATTGTGAGATATAAAGTCAGAATTGTGTGATATAAAGTCAGAATTGTGTGATATAAAGTCAGAATTGTGAGATATAAAGTCAGAATTGTGAGATACAAAGTCAGAATTGTGATATAAAGTCAGAATTGTGATATAAAGTCGGAATTGTGAGATATAAAGTCAGAATTGTGAGATATAAAGTCAGAATTGTGAGATATAAAGTCAGAATTGTGTGATATAAAGTCAGAATTGTGTGATATAAAGTCAGAATTGTGTGATATAAAGTCAGAATTGTGATATAAAGTCAGAATTGTGAGATATAAAGTCAGAATTGTGAGATACAAAGTCAGAATTGTGATATAAAGTCAGAATTGTGATATAAAGTCGGAATTGTGAGATATAAAGTCAGAATTGTGAGATATAAAGTCAGAATTGTGTGATATAAAGTCAGAATTGTGAGCTATAAAGTCAGAATTGTGATATAAAGTCGGAATTGTGAGATATAAAGTCAGAATTGTGATATAAAGTCGGAATTGTGAGATATAAAGTCAGAATTGTGAGATATAAAGTCAGAATTGTGTGATATAAAGTCAGAATTGTGATATAAAGTCAGAATTGTGATATAAAGTCAGAATTGTGATATAAAGTCAGAATTGTGAGATATAAAGTCAGAATTGTGATATAAAGTCAGAATTGTGATATAAAGTCAGAATTGTGAGATATAAAGTCAGAATTGTGAGATATAAAGTCAGAATTGTGATATAAAGTCGGAATTGTGATATAAAGTCAGAATTGTGAGATATAAAGTCAGAATTGTGATATAAAGTCAGAATTGTGAGATATAAAGTCAGAATTGTGTGATATAAAGTCAGAATTGTGAGATATAAAGTCAGAATTGTGAGATATAAAGTCAGAATTGTGATATAAAGTCAGAATTGTGTGATATAAAGTCAGAATTGTGAGATATAAAGTCAGAATTGTGTGATATAAAGTCAGAATTGTGTGATATAAAGTCAGAATTGTGAGATATAAAGTCAGAATTGTGAGATACAAAGTCAGAATTGTGATATAAAGTCAGAATTGTGATATAAAGTCGGAATTGTGAGATATAAAGTCAGAATTGTGAGATATAAAGTCAGAATTGTGAGATATAAAGTCAGAATTGTGTGATATAAAGTCAGAATTGTGTGATATAAAGTCAGAATTGTGTGATATAAAGTCAGAATTGTGATATAAAGTCAGAATTGTGAGATATAAAGTCAGAATTGTGAGATACAAAGTCAGAATTGTGATATAAAGTCAGAATTGTGATATAAAGTCGGAATTGTGAGATATAAAGTCAGAATTGTGAGATATAAAGTCAGAATTGTGTGATATAAAGTCAGAATTGTGAGCTATAAAGTCAGAATTGTGATATAAAGTCAGAATTGTGATATAAAGTCGGAATTGTGAGATATAAAGTCAGAATTGTGTGATATAAAGTCAGAATTGTGTGATATAAAGTCAGAATTGTGTGATATAAAGTCAGAATTGTGTGATATAAAGTCAGAATTGTGAGATATAAAGTCAGAATTGTGTGATATAAAGTCAGAATTGTGTGATATAAAGTCAGAATTGTGAGATATAAAGTCAGAATTGTGTGATATAAAGTCAGAATTGTGATATAAAAGTCAGAATTGTGATATAAAGTCGGAATTGTGAGATATAAAGTCAGAATTGTGAGATATAAAGTCAGAATTGTGATATAAAGTCAGAATTGTGATATAAAGTCAGAATTGTGAGATATAAAGTCAGAATTGTGTGATATAAAGTCAGAATTGTGTGATATAAAGTCAGAATTGTGTGATATAAAGTCAGAATTGTGTGATATAAAGTCAGAATTGTGTGATATAAAGTCAGAATTGTGAGATATAAAGTCAGAATTGTGTGATATAAAGTCAGAATTGTGTGATATAAAGTCAGAATTGTGAGATATAAAGTCAGAATTGTGATATAAAGTCAGAATTGTGATATAAAGTCGGAATTGTGAGATATAAAGTCAGAATTGTGATATAAAGTCAGAATTGTGATATAAAGTCAGAATTGTGAGATATAAAGTCAGAATTGTGAGATATAAAGTCAGAATTGTGTATATAAAGTCAGAATTGTGAGATATAAAGTCAGAATTGTGAGATATAAAGTCAGAATTGTGTGATATAAAGTCAGAATTGTGAGATATAAAGTCAGAATTGTGTGATATAAAGTCAGAATTGTGAGATATAAAGTCAAAATTGTGAGATATAAAGTCAGAATTGTGTGATATAAAGTCAGAATTGCGAGATGTAAAGACGAGTTGTGAGATGTAAAGTCGGAATTGTGAGATATAAAGTCAGAATTGTGTGATATAAAGTCAGAATTGTGAGATATAAAGTCAGAATTGTGAGATATAAAGTCAGAATTGTGAGATATAAAGTCAGAATTGTGAGATATAAAGTCAGAATTGTGAGATATAAAGTCAGAATTGTGATATAAAGTCAGAATTGTTGTGATAAAGTCAGAATTGTGTGATATAAAGTCAGAATTGTGTGATATAAAGTCAGAATTGTGTGATATAAAGTCAGAATTGTGTGATATAAAGTCAGAATTGTGTGATATAAAGTCAGAATTGTGTGATATAAAGTCAGAATTGTGAGATATAAAGTCAGAATTGTGAGATATAAAGTCAGAATTGTGAGATATAAAGTCAGAATTGTGTGATATAAAGTCAGAATTGTGTGATATAAAGTCAGAATTGTGTGATATAAAGTCAGAATTGTGAGATATAAAGTCAGAATTGTGAGATATAAAGTCAGAATTGTGAGATATAAAGTCAGAATTGTGAGCTATAAAGTCAGAATTGTGTGATATAAAGTCAGAATTGTGTGATATAAAGTCAGAATTGTGTGATATAAAGTCAGAATTGTGAGCTATAAAGTCAGAATTGTGAGATATAAAGTCAGAATTGTGAGATATAAAGTCAGAATTGTGAGATATAAAGTCAGAATTGTGAGCTATAAAGTCAGAATTGTGTGATATAAAGTCAGAATTGTGTGATATAAAGTCAGAATTGTGTGATATAAAGTCAGAATTGTGAGCTATAAAGTCAGAATTGTGTGATATAAAGTCAGAATTGTGTGATATAAAGTCAGAATTGTGATATAAAGTCAGAATTGTGTGATATAAAGTCAGAATTGTGAGATATAAAGTCAGAATTGTGTGATATAAAGTCAGAATTGTGATATAAAGTCAGAATTGTGAGATATAAAGTCAGAATTGTGTGATATAAAGTCAGAATTGTGTGATATAAAGTCAGAATTGTGATATAAAGTCAGAATTGTGTGATATAAAGTCAGAATTGTGAGATATAAAGTCAGAATTGTGTGATATAAAGTCAGAATTGTGATATAAAGTCAGAATTGTGAGATATAAAGTCAGAATTGTGATATAAAGTCAGAATTGTGTGATATAAAGTCAGAATTGTGTGATATAAAGTCAGAATTGTGTGATATAAAGTCAGAATTGTGATATAAAGTCAGAATTGTGAGATATAAAGTCAGAATTGTGAGATATAAAGTCAGAATTGTGATATAAAGTCAGAATTGTGAGATATAAAGTCAGAATTGTGTGATATAAAGTCAGAATTGAGTGATATAAAGTCAGAATTGTGTGATATAAAGTCAGAATTGTGAGATATAAAGTCAGAATTGTGTGATATAAAGTCAGAATTGTGTGATATAAAGTCAGAATTGTGTGATATAAAGTCAGAATTGTGTGATATAAAGTCAGAATTGTGAGATATAAAGTCAGAATTGTGAGATACAAAGTCAGAATTGTGATATAAAGTCAGAATTGTGATATAAAGTCAGAATTGTGTGATATAAAGTCAGAATTGTGTGATATAAAGTCAGGAATTGTGAGATATAAAGTCAGAATTGTGAGATATAAAGTCAGAATTGTGAGATATAAAGTCAGAATTGTGTGATATAAAGTCAGAATTGTGTGATATAAAGTCAGAATTGTGATATAAAGTCAGAATTGTGAGATATAAAGTCAGAATTGTGATATAAAGTCAGAATTGTGAGATATAAAGTCAGAATTGTGTGATATAAAGTCAGAATTGTGTGATATAAAGTCAGAATTGTGTGATATAAAGTCAGAATTGTGATATAAAGTCAGAATTGTGAGATATAAAGTCAGAATTGTGAGATACAAAGTCAGAATTGTGATATAAAGTCAGAATTGTGATATAAAGTCGGAATTGTGAGATATAAAGTCAGAATTGTGAGATATAAAGTCAGAATTGTGTGATATAAAGTCAGAATTGTGAGCTATAAAGTCAGAATTGTGATATAAAGTCAGAATTGTGATATAAAGTCGGAATTGTGAGATATAAAGTCAGAATTGTGTGATATAAAGTCAGAATTGTGTGATATAAAGTCAGAATTGTGTGATATAAAGTCAGAATTGTGATATAAAGTCAGAATTGTGAGATATAAAGTCAGAATTGTGATATAAAGTCAGAATTGTGAGATATAAAGTCAGAATTGTGAGATATAAAGTCAGAATTGTGAGATATAAAGTCAGAATTGTGATATAAAGTCGGAATTGTGATATAAAGTCAGAATTGTGATATAAAGTCAGAATTGTGAGATATAAAGTCAGAATTGTGATATAAAGTCAGAATTGTGAGATATAAAGTCAGAATTGTGTGATATAAAGTCAGAATTGTGAGATATAAAGTCAGAATTGTGTGATATAAAGTCAGAATTGTGAGATATAAAGTCAGAATTGTGAGATATAAAGTCAGAATTGTGATATAAAGTCAGAATTGTGTGATATAAAGTCAGAATTGTGAGATATAAAGTCAGAATTGTGATATAAAGTCAGAATTGTGTGATATAAAGTCAGAATTGTGAGATATAAAGTCAGAATTGTGTGATATAAAGTCAGAATTGTGTGATATAAAGTCAGAATTGTGAGATATAAAGTCAGAATTGTGTGATATAAAGTCTGAATTGTGATATAAAGTCAGAATTGTGTGATATAAAGTCAGAATTGTGAGATATAAAGTCAGAATTGTGTGATATAAAGTCAGAATTGTGTGATATAAAGTCAGAATTGTGAGATATAAAGTCAGAATTGTGAGATACAAAGTCAGAATTGTGATATAAAGTCAGAATTGTGATATAAAGTCGGAATTGTGAGATATAAAGTCAGAATTGTGAGATATAAAGTCAGAATTGTGAGATATAAAGTCAGAATTGTGTGATATAAAGTCAGAATTGTGTGATATAAAGTCAGAATTGTGTGATATAAAGTCAGAATTGTGATATAAAGTCAGAATTGTGAGATATAAAGTCAGAATTGTGAGATACAAAGTCAGAATTGTGATATAAAGTCAGAATTGTGATATAAAGTCGGAATTGTGAGATATAAAGTCAGAATTGTGAGATATAAAGTCAGAATTGTGTGATATAAAGTCAGAATTGTGAGCTATAAAGTCAGAATTGTGATATAAAGTCAGAATTGTGATATAAAGTCGGAATTGTGAGATATAAAGTCAGAATTGTGTGATATAAAGTCAGAATTGTGTGATATAAAGTCAGAATTGTGTGATATAAAGTCAGAATTGTGATATAAAGTCAGAATTGTGAGATATAAAGTCAGAATTGTGATATAAAGTCAGAATTGTGATATAAAGTCAGAATTGTGAGATATAAAGTCAGAATTGTGAGATATAAAGTCAGAATTGTGATATAAAGTCGGAATTGTGATATAAAGTCAGAATTGTGAGATATAAAGTCAGAATTGTGATATAAAGTCAGAATTGTGAGATATAAAGTCAGAATTGTGTGATATAAAGTCAGAATTGTGAGATATAAAGTCAGAATTGTGAGATATAAAGTCAGAATTGTGATATAAAGTCAGAATTGTGTGATATAAAGTCAGAATTGTGAGATATAAAGTCAGAATTGTGTGATATAAAGTCAGAATTGTGTGATATAAAGTCAGAATTGTGAGATATAAAGTCAGAATTGTGAGATACAAAGTCAGAATTGTGATATAAAGTCAGAATTGTGATATAAAGTCGGAATTGTGAGATATAAAGTCAGAATTGTGAGATATAAAGTCAGAATTGTGAGATATAAAGTCAGAATTGTGTGATATAAAGTCAGAATTGTGTGATATAAAGTCAGAATTGTGTGATATAAAGTCAGAATTGTGATATAAAGTCAGAATTGTGAGATATAAAGTCAGAATTGTGAGATACAAAGTCAGAATTGTGATATAAAGTCAGAATTGTGATATAAAGTCGGAATTGTGAGATATAAAGTCAGAATTGTGAGATATAAAGTCAGAATTGTGTGATATAAAGTCAGAATTGTGAGCTATAAAGTCAGAATTGTGATATAAAGTCAGAATTGTGATATAAAGTCGGAATTGTGAGATATAAAGTCAGAATTGTGTGATATAAAGTCAGAATTGTGTGATATAAAGTCAGAATTGTGTGATATAAAGTCAGAATTGTGTGATATAAAGTCAGAATTGTGAGATATAAAGTCAGAATTGTGTGATATAAAGTCAGAATTGTGTGATATAAAGTCAGAATTGTGAGATATAAAGTCAGAATTGTGTGATATAAAGTCAGAATTGTGATATAAAGTCAGAATTGTGATATAAAGTCGGAATTGTGAGATATAAAGTCAGAATTGTGAGATATAAAGTCAGAATTGTGATATAAAGTCAGAATTGTGATATAAAGTCAGAATTGTGAGATATAAAGTCAGAATTGTGTGATATAAAGTCAGAATTGTGTGATATAAAGTCAGAATTGTGTGATATAAAGTCAGAATTGTGTGATATAAAGTCAGAATTGTGTGATATAAAGTCAGAATTGTGAGATATAAAGTCAGAATTGTGTGATATAAAGTCAGAATTGTGTGATATAAAGTCAGAATTGTGAGATATAAAGTCAGAATTGTGATATAAAGTCAGAATTGTGATATAAAGTCGGAATTGTGAGATATAAAGTCAGAATTGTGATATAAAGTCAGAATTGTGATATAAAGTCAGAATTGTGAGATATAAAGTCAGAATTGTGAGATATAAAGTCAGAATTGTGATATAAAGTCAGAATTGTGAGATATAAAGTCAGAATTGTGAGATATAAAGTCAGAATTGTGTGATATAAAGTCAGAATTGTGAGATATAAAGTCAGAATTGTGTGATATAAAGTCAGAATTGTGAGATATAAAGTCAGAATTGTGAGATATAAAGTCAGAATTGTGTGATATAAAGTCAGAATTGTGAGATATAAAGTCAGAATTGTGTGATATAAAGTCAGAATTGTGAGATATAAAGTCAAAATTGTGTGATATAAAGTCAGAATTGCGAGATGTAAAGACGGAGTTGTGAGATGTAAAGTCGGAATTGTGAGATATAAAGTCAGAATTGTGTGATATAAAGTCAGAATTGTGAGATATAAAGTCAGAATTGTGAGATATAAAGTCAGAATTGTGAGATATAAAGTCAGAATTGTGAGATATAAAGTCAGAATTGTGAGATATAAAGTCAGAATTGTGATATAAAGTCAGAATTGTGTGATAAAGTCAGAATTGTGTGATATAAAGTCAGAATTGTGTGATATAAAGTCAGAATTGTGTGATATAAAGTCAGAATTGTGTGATATAAAGTCAGAATTGTGTGATATAAAGTCAGAATTGTGTGATATAAAGTCAGAATTGTGAGATATAAAGTCAGAATTGTGAGATATAAAGTCAGAATTGTGAGCTATAAAGTCAGAATTGTGTGATATAAAGTCAGAATTGTGTGATATAAAGTCAGAATTGTGTGATATAAAGTCAGAATTGTGAGATATAAAGTCAGAATTGTGAGATATAAAGTCAGAATTGTGAGATATAAAGTCAGAATTGTGAGCTATAAAGTCAGAATTGTGTGATATAAAGTCAGAATTGTGTGATATAAAGTCAGAATTGTGTGATATAAAGTCAGAATTGTGAGCTATAAAGTCAGAATTGTGAGATATAAAGTCAGAATTGTGAGATATAAAGTCAGAATTGTGAGATATAAAGTCAGAATTGTGAGCTATAAAGTCAGAATTGTGTGATATAAAGTCATAATTGTGTGATATAAAGTCAGAATTGTGTGATATAAAGTCAGAATTGTGAGCTATAAAGTCAGAATTGTGAGATATAAAGTCAGAATTGTGAGATATAAAGTCAGAATTGTGAGATATTAAGTCAGAATTGTGAGATATAAAGTCAGAATTGAGTGATATAAAGTCAGAATTGTGTGATATAAAGTCAGAATTGTGAGATATAAAGTCAGAATTGAGTGATATAAAGTCAGAATTGTGTGATATAAAGTCAGAATTGTGAGATATAAAGTCAGAATTGAGTGATATAAAGTCAGAATTGTGTGATATAAAGTCAGAATTGTGAGATATAAAGTCAGAATTGAGTGATATAAAGTCAGAATTGTGTGATATAAAGTCAGAATTGTGTGATATAAAGTCAGAATTGTGAGATATAAAGTCAGAATTGTGTGATATAAAGTCAGAATTGTGTGATATAAAGTCAGAATTGTGTGATATAAAGTCAGAATTGTGTGATATAAAGTCAGAATTGTGTGATATAAAGTCAGAATTGTGTGATATAAAGTCAGAATTGTGTGATATAAAGTCAGAATTGTGTGATATAAAGTCAGAATTGTGTGATATAAAGTCAGAATTGTGTGATATAAAGTCAGAATTGTGTGATATAAAGTCAGAATTGTGTGATATAAAGTCAGAATTGTGAGATATAAAGTCAGAATTGTGAGATATTAAGTCAGAATTGTGAGATATAAAGTCAGAATTGAGTGATATAAAGTCAGAATTGTGTGATATAAAGTCAGAATTGTGAGATATAAAGTCAGAATTGTGTGATATAAAGTCAGAATTGTGATATAAAGTCAGAATTGTGAGATATAAAGTCAGAATTGAGTGATATAAAGTCAGAATTGTGTGATATAAAGTCAGAATTGTGTGATATAAAGTCAGAATTGTGAGATATAAAGTCAGAATTGTGTGATATAAAGTCAGAATTGTGAGATATAAAGTCAGAATTGTGAGATATAAAGTCAGAATTGTGTGATATAAAGTCAGAATTGTGTGATATAAAGTCAGAATTGTGAGATATAAAGTCAGAATTGTGAGATATAAAGTCAGAATTGTGAGATATAAAGTCAGAATTGTGTGATATAAAGTCAGAATTGTGTGATATAAAGTCAGAATTGTGAGATATAAAGTCAGAATTGTGAGATATAAAGTCAGAATTGTGTGATATAAAGTCAGAATTGTGAGATATAAAGTCAGAATTGTGAGATATAAAGTCAGAATTGTGTGATATAAAGTCAGAATTGTGTGATATAAAGTCAGAATTGTGAGATATAAAGTCAGAATTGTGAGATATAAAGTCAGAATTGTGATATAAAGTCAGAATTGTGAGATATAAAGTCAGAATTGAGTGATATAAAGTCAGAATTGTGTGATATAAAGTCAGAATTGTGTGATATAAAGTCAGAATTGTGAGATATAAAGTCAGAATTGTGTGATATAAAGTCAGAATTGTGTGATATAAAGTCAGAATTGTGTGATATAAAGTCAGAATTGTGAGATGTAAAGTCAGAATTGTGAGATGTAAAGTCAGAATTGAGTGATATAAAGTCAGAATTGTGTGATATAAAGTCAGAATTGTGAGATATAAAGTCAGAATTGTGAGATGTAAAGTCAGAATTGTGAGATATAAAGTCAGAATTGTGAGATATAAAGTCAGAATTGTGAGATATAAAGTCAGAATTGTGAGATATAAAGTCAGAATTGTGTGATATAAAGTCAGAATTGTGAGATGTAAAGTCAGAATTGTGAGATATAAAGTCAGAATTGAGTGATATAAAGTCAGAATTGTGTGATATAAAGTCAGAATTGTGAGATATAAAGTCAGAATTGTGAGATGTAAAGTCAGAATTGTGAGATATAAAGTCAGAATTGTGAGATATAAAGTCAGAATTGTGAGATATAAAGTCAGAATTGTGAGATATAAAGTCAGAATTGTGTGATATAAAGTCAGAATTGTGAGATATAAAGTCAGAATTGTGAGATATAAAGTCAGAATTGTGATATAAAGTCAGAATTGTGAGATATAAAGTCAGAATTGAGTGATATAAAGTCAGAATTGTGTGATATAAAGTCAGAATTGTGTGATATAAAGTCAGAATTGTGAGATATAAAGTCAGAATTGTGTGATATAAAGTCAGAATTGTGTGATATAAAGTCAGAATTGTGTGATATAAAGTCAGAATTGTGAGATGTAAAGTCAGAATTGTGAGATATAAAGTCAGAATTGAGTGATATAAAGTCAGAATTGTGTGATATAAAGTCAGAATTGTGAGATATAAAGTCAGAATTGTGAGATGTAAAGTCAGAATTGTGAGATATAAAGTCAGAATTGTGAGATATAAAGTCAGAATTGTGAGATATAAAGTCAGAATTGTGAGATATAAAGTTAGAATTGTGAGATATAAAGTCAGAATTGTGTGATATAAAGTCAGAATTGTGTGATATAAAGTCAGAATTGTGAGATATAAAGTCAGAATTGTGAGATGTAAAGTCAGAATTGTGAGATATAAAGTCAGAATTGTGAGATATAAAGTCAGAATTGTGAGATATAAAGTCAGAATTGTGAGATATAAAGTCAGAATTGTGAGAT
>CM042244.1:59386987-59419487 GCA_023566225.1 Romanogobio albipinnatus
GCTGATGTGAGGAGATGAGTGACTTATTGTTTTAGGCATATGATTAAAGACACCGCTCAATGAATTCTTGCATTTATTAATATTATAATCAGAATGAATCCATTTGTCCTGGTTTATTAGTGTAATACACTACTGTTCAAAATGATCACAGGAATAAATTACACTTTACTATATATTCTCATAAAAACAGCTATTTTAAATAATAATAATATTTCACCATTTTTACTGTATTTTGATCAAATAAATGCATCTTTGATCACAGGAATAAATTACACTTTATTATATATTCTCATAAAAACAGCTATTTTAAATAGTAATAATATTTCACAATTTTTACTGTATTTTGATCAAATAAATGCATCTTTGATCACAGGAATAAATTACACTTTACTATATATTCTCATAAAAACAACTATTTTAAATAGTAATAATATTTCACAATTTTTACTGTATTTTTGATCAAATAAATGCATCTTTGATCATAGGAATAAATCACACTTTACTATATATTCTCATAAAAACAACTATTTTAAATAGTAATAATATTTCACAATTTTTACTGTATTTTGATCAAATAAATGCATCTTTGATCATAGGAATAAATTACACTTTACTATATATTCTCATAAAAACATCTGTTTTAAATAGTAATAATATTTCACAATTTTTACTGTATTTTGATCAAATAAATGCATCTTTGATCACAGGAATAAATTACACTTTACTATATATTCTCATAAAAACATCTGTTTTAAATAGTAATAATATTTCACAATTTTTACTGTATTTTGATCAAATAAATGCATCTTTGATCACAGGAATAAATTACACTTTACTATATATTCTCATAAAAACATCTGTTTTAAATAGTAATAATATTTCACAATTTTTACTGTATTTTGATCAAATAAATGCATCTTTGATCACAGGAATAAATCACACTTTACTATATATTCTCATAAAAACAACTATTTTAAATAGTAATAATATTTCACAATTTTTACTGTATTTTTGATCAAATAAATGCATCTTTGATCATAGGAATAAATCACACTTTACTATATATTCTCATAAAAACAACTATTTTAAATAGTAATAATATTTCACAATTTTTACTGTATTTTGATCAAATAAATGCATCTTTGATCACAGGAATAAATTACACTTTACTATATATTCTCATAAAAACAGCTATTTTAAATAGTAATAATATTTCACAATTTTTACTGTATTTTGATCAAATAAATGCATCTTTGATCACAGGAATAAATTACACTTTACTATATATTCTCATAAAAACATCTGTTTTAAATAGTAATAATATTTCACAATTTTTACTGTATTTTGATCAAATAAATGCATCTTTGATCACAGGAATAAATTACACTTTACTATATATTCTCATAAAAACATCTGTTTTAAATAGTAATAATATTTCACAATTTTTACTGTATTTTGATCAAATAAATGCATCTTTGATCACAGGAATAAATTACACTTTATTATATATTCTCATAAAAACAGCTATTTTAAATAGTAATAATATTTCACAATTTTTACTGTATTTTTATCAAATAAATGCATCTTTGATCACAGGAATAAATTACACTTTATTATATATTCTCATAAAAACAGCTATTTTAAATAGTAATAATATTTCACAATTTTTACTGTATTTTGATCAAATAAATGCATCTTTGATCACAGGAATAAATTACACTTTACTATATATTCTCATAAAAACATCTGTTTTAAATAGTAATAATATTTCACAATTTTTACTGTATTTTGATCAAATAAATGCATCTTTGATCACAGGAATAAATTACACTTTACTATATATTCTCATAAAAACAGCTATTGTAAATAGTAATAATATTTCACAATTTTTACTGTATTTTGATCAAATAAATGCATCTTTGGTGAGCAGAAGAGACTCTTTCAAAAGTGTGAGGTGAAATGGCAGCAGATTCAGCGATCAGTGAGTGTGTGTGTCTCCAGAGTGTAAAGTAAACCCTGGCTGGATCTAATATGAGGGAAAGCGCTCAGTTCCAGTGAAATGGCCGTCTGTGAATGGAAGCTGATCCCGTTGGAGACTTTAACTCCAGAGACGACGGAGAAACTCTGCATACTTTAATATAGTCATGCCTTTCAGAAGCTTCTTAAGATATTTACAAAATAATAACAATTTACCTTGATCTTCACGTTCAGAGGTTTCAACCTTTTAATATTACAAATAATGTAAAATATTAATAAATAAAACAAAACATTATAAACACTTTAAACATCACAACAAATCTCCAGAAGAGGAATATGATGTTTGAGAGGATGAATCGTCAGGGTGTGTGTTCTCGGTGTAGCGCTGCTCTCGGAGTGTATGGGTGCTGAGATGAAGCCGGGCTGCTGTCCGGGATTGGATGGATTCTCCGACTCTTTCATCCTGCTCTCCTCGTCTGATTGCTGCTTTGATCCTGGAGTGGCTGATATGAGCCGTGCTTCTGCTTCCAGACCCGGAGAAACGGGATCAGGGTGTGTGTGATGGAGCCACAGTCCCAAACCAGTTTGTGTGTGTGAGCATGGCAAAAGATGAATCTCTTTCTTTGGATTTAGAAGCAAAATAACATCAGATATTAAATCTGGTTTTCTGAGGAAAAAGTCAAAATAATCAAATCAAAACAAACTGGAGCATAAAACAAGAACAAATATTTGCAAATGGGGTGTGTGTGTGTGTGTGTGTGTCACACTGTGTTTGCGTGTATGTGTGTGTGTGTGTGTGTGTGCATGGTGTGTGTGTGTGTGTGTGTGTGTGTGTGCGTGTGTCACTGTGTGTGTCTGTGTGTGTGTGTGTGTATGTTTGCATGGTGTGTGAGTGTCTGTGCGTGTGTCACTGTGTGTGTGTGTGTCTGTGTGTGTGCCTGGTGTGTCTGTGTGTGTGTGTGTGTGTATGTGTGTGCGTGGTGTGTGTGTGTGTGTGGGTGTGTGTGTATGTGTGTGCGTGGTGAGTGTGTGTGTGTGTGTGTGTGGGGTGTGTGCGTATTTGTGTGGTGTATGTGTGTGTGTATGTGAGTGTGTGTGTGTGTGTATGCGTGTGCGTGGTGTGTGTGTATGTGTGTGCGTGGTGTGTGTGTGTGTGTGGTGTGTGCGCGTTTGTGTGGTGTATATTTGTGTGTATGTGAGTGGGTGTGTGTGGTGTGTGAGTGCGCATGTGTGTGGTGTATGTGTATGTCTGTGTGTGTGTGTGTGTGTGTGTGTGTGCGTGGTGTGTGTTTATGTGAATGTGTGTGTATGAGTGTGTGTCACTGTGTGAGTGTGTGAGTGAGAGTTTGTGTGTGTGTGTGTGTGTGTGTGTGTCACTGTGTGTGTCACTGTGTGTGTGTGTGTTGTGTGTGTGTGTGTGTGTGTGTGTGTGTGTGTGTGTGTGTGTGTGTGTGTGTGTGTGTGTGTGTGTGTGTGTGTGTGTCTCCAGAGTGTTTTCTTTGAACACAAATGAAGGCGTTTTACTCAAACAATGGCAAACCGATCATGATTCTCGATCTGCGGTTCATCACACGTGTGGTTGAGGAAGGTTTTGTGTGTTGTTGTATTGAGAGTGCATTTGGCCTTGAACCATTTCCTACAAAATATCATGAATATCAAATTCTCTTTCACATTCTGTGTGTAATCATCTGAGCTGAGACATTAGTGTGTTATTTCCCTCACAGAGCCCATGCACGGCCCGCGGCTGCTGAAGGTGGTGGACATCAAGTCGCGTCAGGTGACGGTCCGCTGGGAGCCTTTCGGCTACAACGTGACGCGCTGCCACAACTACAGTCTGACGGTGCAGTACCGCGCCAGAGGAGGCGGGAAGGAGGAGAGCAGGGAGGTGGCGTCTTACGCCGGCCAGAGCTCCGCCCCCCAGCACACCATCCACAACCTCACGCCCTACACCAACCTCAGCGTCAGGATGGTGCTGCGCAACCGCGAGGGCGTCAAAGAAAGCCCTGAGATCCACGTTCAGACGGATGAAGATGGTGAGTGGAAAACTCTCATAAACTGTACACCAATCAGGCATAACATTATGACCGGTGAAGTGAGTAACACTGATGATCTCTGTTAGTGGGTGGGATATATTAGGCAGCAAGTGAACATTTCATCCTCAGAGTTGATGTGTTAGAAGCAGGAGAAATGGGCAAGCGTCAGGATTTGAGCGAGTTTGACAAGGGCCAGATTGTGACGGCTAGACGACTGGGTCAGAGCATCTCCAGAACTGCAGCTCTTGTGGGGTGTTCCCGGTCTGCAGTGGTCAGTCTCTATCAAAAGTGAAGGACCAGTGGAGAACCGGCCACAGGGTCATGGGCGGCCGAGGCTCATTGATGCCCGTGGGGAGCGAAGGCTGGCCCGTGTGGTCCGATCAAACAGACGAGCTACTGGAGCTCAAACTGCTCCAGAAGTTAATGCTGGTTCTGATAGAAAGGGCTCAGAACACACAGAGCATCTCAGTTTGAGGAGTATGGGGCGGCACAGCCGCTGACCAGTCAGGGTGCCCATGCTGACCCCTGTCCACCGCCCAAAGCACCAACAGTGGCACGAGCATCAGAACTGGACCACGGAGCAATGGAAGAAGGTGGCCTGCTCTGATGATCACGTGTTCTTCTACATCTCGTGGATGGCCGGGTGTGTGTGCGGGGCTTTCCTGGGGAACACATGGCACCAGGTGCACTATGGGAAGAAGGCGTGGCTTACCTGGGGAACACATGGCACCAGGTGCACTATGGGAAGAAGGCGTGGCTTACCTGGGGAACACATGGCACCAGGTGCACTATGGGAAGAAGGCGTGGCGGTGGAGGCAGTGATGCTTTGGGCAATGTTCTGCTAGGAAACCTTGGGTCCTCCATCCATGTGGATGTGACTTTGACACGTCCCACCTACCTAAGCATTGTTGAGCCCATGTCCAGCCTCTCATGGGAACGGTATTCCCTGTGGCTGTGGCTCTTTCAGCAGATAATGTGCCGCCACAAAGCACAAATGCTTCAGGAATGCTTTGAGGAGCACAACAACGAGTATGAGGCGTTGACTCGGCCTGTGGGATGAGCTGAACAAACAAGTCCGATCCATGGAGGCCCCACCTCGCAACTTACAGGACTTAAAGGATAACATCTTGGTGCCTGATACCACAGCACACCTTCAGGGGTCTAGAGGAGTCCATGCCTCGACGGGTCAGCAAAAGACCAACACAACATTAGGTCATAATGTTATCCCTGATCGATGTACTGTATATAGGCATTATATCTCTGAATCTCATATATCAACTGAATAACCTGATATAGGCTGGTTCTTGAACAGAAGTTGGTTCTTTAGCTGTATCTGAGGAACCGCATGGCTGTGAAGTGTCTTTAGTACTAGACTGCCACTGTCTTTAGATGAAGAGCCCATTATATCAGGTACTGGAATGAATGAGCTGCTCAAATGCTCCATTGGATAATTTCCATCTTATTTCACACATTCCTAAGGGTGAATTTCTTCCAGTACAGTAAACCGCTGACATTTAGCTTAAATGTCTAATTGCGTCCCCCATTAGCAGAGCTCTTCTGATGGAATAAACATGATTTTTTTTTTTGTTTCCTGAGATCGGCAACCTTTATAAATAATTAGACACCTGGGCCGCATCTCGACTGGATGTTAAACACACACGCGCTCTTTGTTCTCGCTCAGAGTCAGTGTCAAGTGTGAGAGACTTGAATAACATTCCTGCGAGAGGATGAAACGATAAACAAATGAGTAATAATCTCTCACAGACACACACACACACACACACACACGCGTGTTTGGAGGAGGAGAAGATGAACACCATCTGAGGGGATTGTGTGTGATTACTTATGGCTTGAAACCAGTGGCTTTTAAAAGAATAGCTTTAGCTGCCAAACATTGATTTCACGTGTGTTCAATGTAACAAAGCATTACAGCTTTAGAGCATGTCATATGCATGTTGTTGTTGATTTGATCCTTTGTGATGTCACTTCCTGTCAGTGCCGGGTGAAGTTCCTCTGGATTCTATCCAGGCCAGTGTGTACGAGGAGAAGATCTTGCTGAAGTGGAGAGAGCCGGCTCAGACCTTCGGCATCATCACTCAGTATGAGGTGAACACACACACAGCATCACTTTACACTTCTGCTACTCATCCACCATAGTAACCACACAAAACATCCAGCAAACTAGCCCCATGCTTCCTAATGATATCTCCCAGTGGTAGCATGTACAGGGTGAAGAGCAGCGGTCCTAGCACTGAGCCCTGTGGTACTCCATACTGGACTTGTGATCGCTGTGACATCTCTTCATTTACTGCTACAAACTGATAACGGTCACATAGGTGTGATTTAAACCATGCCAATGCATATCCACTAATGCCTACATAATGTTCGAGTCTATTCAAAAGAATGTTGTGGTCGATGGTATCAAATGCAGCGCTAAGATCGAGTAACAATAATAGAGAGATACAGCCACGATCGGATGATAAGAGTAAATCATGTGTAACTCTGATGAGAGCAGTCTCAGTGCTATGATACGCTCTAAATCCTGACCTCACAGATACCATTTCTTTCTAAAAAGGAACATAATTGTGAAGACACTGCCTTTTCTAGTGTTTCTGACAGAAAGGGTAGATTTGAGATTGGTCTATAATTGACTAATTCTGTAGGATCAAGTTGCGTTTTTTTAATAAGTGGTTTAATAATAGCCAACTTAAAAGTTTTCGGCACATATCCTAATGACAAAGATGAATTAATGATATTAAGAAGAGGATCTATGACCTCTGGTAGCATCTCTTTTAATAGCCTAGTCGGTACAGGGTCAAGCATACATGTTGTTGATTTTGATGATTTAACGAGTTTAGTCAATTCTTCTTCTCCTATAGCAGTGAATGAGTGTGTGTGTGTGTGTGTGTCTTCTCCTATAGCAGTGAATGAGTGTATGTGTGTGTGTGTGTGTGTGTGTGTGTGTGTGTGTCTTCTCCTATAGCAGTGAATGAGTGTAATTTTTCCTCAGTGACACTACAATGCTCTGCCCATGGGCGTCACTAGGCCCTTTTTAGGGGGGCTTCAGCACAAAAAAATTGTGATTAACCCATAGACTGTAAAAAAATAGGATTAACCTTTATAACATATGAAACTGGCGGGAGGTTTTGTTCTTCAATCCGCTGTGGCGTCGAGCAGAGCGCACGTCAGAAGCAGAGGTGTGTGTGTTGATCTGTGCTCTCATTGGCCTGTCACCGCTCGTCAATGTCAAAATATTTGAGAAAACCAATCAAATCAGAGTAGGCGGGCTTTATGTTCACAGAAGCTGCTGATGGCGAATTTTAGCAGCAGGACTTGACGTCAAGTGTGAGATATGAAGCTAAACTAAACATTTCATATTTGACAGCTGCTTCTGTAAGTCAGAAATGTTAAACAAATGACAAGAATATTCAGGCAAATTAATAAACTGTTGTCTAATTTACCTAACACCTACCAACCTTGTAACAAGTAACCACCCAGAACACCCTAGCAACTTCAAAGTAACTATACAAAACACCCAAGTAACCTAGTAACCACACAAAAGGACCAGCAATCTCCTAGTAACCACACAAAATGCCTTAGCAACCTCCTAGTAACCACCCAGTACACACTAGCAACCTCCTAGTAACCACACAAAATGCATTAGCAACCTCCTAGTAACCACCCAGTACACCCTAGCAACCTCATAGTAACCACACAGAACACCCAAGTAACCTAGTAACCACACAAAAGGTCCAGCAACCTCCTAGTAACCACACAAAATGCCTTAGCAACCTCCTAGTAACCACCCAGTACACCCTAGCAACCTCATAGAAACCACACAGAACACCCAAGTAACCTAGTAACCACACAAAATACCTTAGCAACCTCCTAGTAACCACCCAGTACACCCTAGCAACCTCATAGTAACCACACAAAAGTTCCAGCAACCTCCTAGTAACCACACAAAAGTTCCAGCAACCTCCTAGTAACCACACAGAACACCCAAGTAACCTAGTAACCACACAAAAGGTCCAGCAACCTCATATCAAGCACACAAAAGGTCCAGCAACCTCCCAGTAACCCCCCTAGTACACCCAAGTAAACTCATAGTAAACACACAAAATCCCCTAATGACCACCTAGCAACAGTCTTCCTAGTAACCACATAAAATGCCCTAGTAACACCCTGGCAACCACCCACAACACCTCGACATGGCAGTGTTTTGCACAGGCAAACATGCCCTTCAGAATTTTTTTTTTGTTGTAAATCTATTTCAGTTGTTTCAGAGATTTGGGTTTAAGCCTGAGAAATTCTTCACGGTTTTGAAAATCTTGAATCTAGTTTACCATTACTAGAGACACTGTATGTGTGTGTGTGTGTGTGTGTGTGTGTGTGTGTGTGTGTGTGTGTGTGTGTGTGTGCACTTACTTATATCACTTTTGGGGACATTCACCAGAATACACACCAGTAAACTGAGGACCACCCAAAAAATTGGGGACATTTTGTATGTCCTCATTTGTTTGACTATACAGTGGCATTCAGCATGCTCTAAAATGGTGTCCAGGCTTAAAATCTCACTTGTCCCAAAAAATCACTTTTACATGATTTGTGTACCTGAAGTGTGTGTGCCCCCCCACTAAAGTGTGTATAACACAGCGCCCTCTAGGAGTACTGCACTTCCGGAAAAGATACACACTTTTGTGATTCTGACCAATCAGAGCGCAGGAAGCCACCATGGGAGCGGGACTTGGTGATCTGACCAATCAGAGGCCAACACGTCATCAAAAAAGATGGCGGAGGCAAAAACATGTAATGAATTGACAGATAATCCACATTAAATTACAGATAAATTCCCAATAATTAGTATTAAATAAGATTAGACCAATTTGCATTGAGCAGCAGGAGCTCTCGCGATTCATATTGGCATGTTTTAAAACTTTTAATCCTCGCGTTTTCTCTCGCATCAGAGCATCAGTCTGCTCTGTGTGTGTGTATGTGTGTGTGTAAAGATCGCGCTGCCCCGCGTCACCATGACTACAGCCTACAGTACAGTAAAACTTGCATCGGATTTTATTAATGCTGTAGGAACGAGCTTGACGCGGGGAGGGACAGACACATTACATCATGTGCATTTGAAAAGTAACATATTTCCTTCCAAAAGCGGAGGAGCAACTGTTTAAATCTGTTATTGTGGGTGTGGTGATATTACATCTGAGTTTATTCAATAAAAATATACAAGCAATTAAAATATGTGAAAACAGGCAAATTCGCGTGCTTTTATAAGTGATGTTATTTGTTTTTAAGTGTTTTCTTCTACTTTGCGTCCAGCCGTTTCCCTGACAGCCGCAGCCACGCCCCTCCCCCACCCAGAGCACGTGCGTCTGTAACCAGAGCAACGCATTCACTTACAGCAAACATTCTCTTTATATTATATTACATTATATATTATATTAATTATTAAGTTGGCTTGGAAGAGCCAACTTACTGATATTGTACTTAAACTTATTATTAAGTTGGCTTGAGAGAGCCAACTTACTGATATTGCTATTAAACTTATTAAGTTGGCTTGGGAGAAGCCAACTTACTGAAATCCTAATAAACTTATTATTATTATTCTTCTTCTGAGCGCTAAATTTCCAAACGCTACTCCTCCTAGAGCGTTAACTCCACACACTCAAAACTCGGCTCAGACCTTCAGACTAGTCTGACTCGCGTTGCTATATCTTTTCTAACTGATCCGACTCACGGTTTTCCTAAAAATGACGATCAAACCTCGGAAAAACTCCCATAGACTTAACATTGGCGGAATGTTCAGATTTTCAAACTGTCCAACTGTCAACAATTCAAATCTACACACTGAAGCCCAGACTCACTCCAACTGACATTCTGTGAACTACAACTGAGCCATAGAGACTCATTACACTCATCTATCACTCTATCTATCACTCTATCTATCACTCTATCTATCACTCTATCTATCACTCTATCTATCACTCTATCTATTTATCTATTTATCTATCTATCTATCTATCTATCTATCTATCTATCTATCTATCTATCTATCTATCTATCAATCATACTAGCCCGGGGTAAACTGGGGCAAATCATACTAGAGCGGGGTAAACTGGGGTAAATCATACTAGAGCGGGGTAAACTGGGGTAAATCATACTTGAGCGGGGTAAACTGGGGTAAATCATACTTGAGCGGGGTAAACTGGGGTAAATCATACTAGAGCGGGGTAAACTGGGGCAAATCATACTAGAGCGGGGTAAACTGGGGTAAATCATACTAGAGCGGGGTAAACTGGGGCAAATCATACTAGAGTGGGGTAAACTGGGGTAAATCATACTAGAGCGGGGTAAACTGGGGTAAATCATACTTGAGCGGGGTAAACTGGGGTAAATCATACTAGAGCGGGGTAAACTGGGGCAAATCATACTAGAGCGGGGTAAACTGGGGTAAATCATACTAGAGCGGGGTAAACTGGGGTAAATCATACTAGAGCGGGGTAAACTGGGGTAAATCATACTAGAGCGGGGTAAACTGGGGTAAATCAAACTAGCACGGGGTAAACTGGGGTAAATCATACTAGAGCGGGGTAAACTGGGGTAAATCATACTAGAGCGGGGTAAACTGGGGTAAATCATACTAGAGCGGGGTAAACTGGGGTAAATCATACTAGAGCGGGGTAAACTGGGGTAAATCAAACTAGCACGGGGTAAACTGGGGTAAATCATACTAGAGCGGGGTAAACTGGGGTAAATCATACTAGAGCGGGGTAAACTGGGGTAAATCATACTAGAGCGGGGTAAACTGGGGTAAATCATACTAGAGCGGGGTAAACTGGGGTAAATCATACTAGAGCGGGGTAAACTGGGGCAAATCATGCTAGAGCGGGGTAAACTGGGGCAAATCATACTAGAGCGGGGTAAACTGGGGCAAATCATGCTAGAGCGGGGTAAACTGGGGCAAATCATACTAGAGCGGGGTAAACTGGGGCAAATCATGCTAGAGCGGGGTAAACTGGGGCAAATCATACTAGAGCGGGGTAAACTGGGGTTTATGTAATTTAGTGTGTGTCTGTCTGTCTGTCTACTCACTCACTTCTCAAGCCAACTTCAAAGTTTGTTTACAAACTTTACACCTCTAGTTATTATTATTATTATTCTTCTTCTGATCGCTAAATTTCCAAACGCTACTCCTCCTAGAGCGTTAACTCCACATACTCAAAACTCGGCTCAGACCTTCAAACTAGTCTGACTCGCGTTGCTATATCTTTTCTAACTGATCGGACTCATGGTTTTCCTAAAAACGACGATCAAAACTCGGAAAAACTCCCATAGACTTAACATTGACGGAATGTTCAGATTTTCAAACTGTCCAACTGTCAAAAATTCAAATCTACACACTGAAGCCCAGACTCACTCCAACTGACATTCTGTGAAATACAACTGAGCCATAGAGACTCATTAAACACGGGGTAAACTGGGGCAAATCATACTAGCACGAGGTAAACTGGGGCAAATCGGGGTAAACTGGGGCAAATCATACTAGAGCGGGGTAAACTGGGGTAAATAATACTAGCACGGGGTAAACTGGGGTAAATCATACTGGCCCGGGGTAAATCATACTAGCCCGGGGTAAACTGGGGTAAATCATACTAGAGCGGGGTAAACTGGGGTAAATCATACTTGAGCGGGGTAAACTGGGGCAAATCATACTAGAGCGGGGTAAACTGGGGTAAATCATACTAGAGCGGAGTAAACTGGGGTAAATCATACTAGAGCGGGGTAAACTGGGGCAAATCATACTAGAGCGGGGTAAACTGGGGCAAATCATGCTAGAGCGGGGTAAACTGGGGTAAATCATACTAGAGCGGGGTAAACTGGGGCAAATCATACTAGAGCGGGGTAAACTGGGGCAAATCATGCTAGAGCGGGGTAAACTGGGGCAAATCATACTAGAGCGGGGTAAACTGGGGTTTATGTAATTTAGTGTGTGTCTGTCTGTCTGTCTACTCACTCACTTCTCAAGCCAACTTCAAAGTTTGTTTACAAACTTTACACCTCTAGTTTTTATTATTATTCTTCTTAGACTAAAAAAACTAATTGCTACTCCTCCTAGACTGTTCAAGCTACATCCACCAAACTCGGCTCAGACCTTCAGACTAGTCTGACTCGGGTTGCTTTATCTTTTTAGACTGATCCGACTTACGGTTTTCCTAAAAATGCTGATTAAAACTTGGAAAAACTCCCATAGACTTTCAATGGCGGAATGTTCAGATTTTCAAACTGTTCAACTGTCAAAAATTCAAATCTAAACACTGAAGCCCAGACTCACTCCAACTGACATTCTGTGAAATACAACTGAGCCATAGAGACTCATTAAACTCATCTATCTATCTATCTATCTATCTATCTATCTATCTATCTATCTATCTATCTATCTATCTATCTATCTATCTATCTATCTATCTATCTATCTATCTATCTATCTATCTATCTATCTATCTATCTATCTATCTATCTATCTATCATCTGACTATTTCTGACTATCTATCTATCTATCTATCTATCTATCTATCTATCTATCTATCTATCTATCTATCTATCTATCTATCTATCTATCTATCTATCTATCTATCTATCATCTGACTATTTCTGACTATCTATCTATCTATCTATCTATCTATCTATCTATCTATCTATCTATCTATCTATCTATCTATCTATCTATCTATCTATCTATCTATCTATCTATCTATCTATCTATCTATCTATCTATCTATCTATCATCTGATTATTTCTATCTATCATCTCTCTCTCTCTCTCTCTCTCTCTCTCTCTCTCTCTATCTATCTATCTATCTATCTATCTATCTATCTATCTATCTATCTATCATCTGATTATTTCTATCTATCATCTCTCTCTCTCTCTCTCTCTCTCTCTCTCTCTCTCTCTCTCTCTCTCTCTCTCTATCTATCTATCTATCTATCTATCATCTGATTATTTCTATCTATCATCTCTCTCTCTCTCTCTCTCTCTCTCTCTCTCTATCTATCTATCTATCTATCTATCTATCTATCATCTGATTATTTCTATCTATCATCTCTCTCTCTCTCTCTCTCTCTCTCTCTCTCTCTCTCTCTCTCTCTCTCTCTCTCTCTATCTATCTATCTATCTATAGCGGGGTAAACTGGGGCAAATCATACTAGAGCGGGGTAAACTGGGGTAAATCATACTAGATCGGGGTAAACTGGGGTAAATCATACTAGAGCGGGGTAAACTGGGGCAAATCATACTAGAGCGGGGTAAACTGGGGCAAATCATACTAGAGCGGGGTAAACTGGGGTAAATCATACTAGAGCGGGGTAAACTGGGGCAAATCATGCTAGAGCGGGGTAAACTGGGGTAAATCATGCTAGAGCGGGGTAAACTGGGGCAAATCATGCTAGAGCGGGGTAAACTGGGGTAAATCATACTAGAGCGGGGTAAACTGGGGCAAATCATGCTAGAGCGGGGTAAACTGGGGTAAATCATACTAGAGCGGGGTAAACTCTATCTATCTATCTATCTATCTATCTATCTATCTATCTATCTATCTATCTATCTATCTATCTATCTATCTATCTATCTATCTATCTATCTATCTATCTATCTATCTATCTATCTATCTATCTATCTATCTATCATCTGACTTTATCTATCTATCTATCTATCTATCTATCTATCTATCTATCTATCTATCTATCTATCTATCTATCTATCTATACTACTAAAACTCAAACTATTTCAAACTTTAAACTTTTCAAACTATTTATTTCAAACTTTTCAAACTATTTCAAACTTTCTGGTCTAGCTTTTCCAAGCCAACTTAAAGTTTGTCTCGACGAACTTTTTTATCTAGTATTACATTGCATTACATTACATTCATTAATTTATTATATAATTATATTATATGACATTGCATTGCATTATATTACATTATATTATACTATATTACATTACATTATATTATATCATTCATATAATATCACATTATATTATATCATTCATATAACAATGTAATTATGTAATTAATTATATGGAGGAAAGAAGTTACAACAAACATCTTTTTATTTCATATTAATTATATTTGAAGTTTTTCTCAGTCGCTTTGGGGCATTTCTCAGATCACAACTAAAATTCTTTCAACCTCCACGTTATCTAGTTACTTGTGCACTTCATAAAAGCAATTTCTCATCATTTGAACAAATTGCAAATGCAATTTATTATGTACAAGTGTTATCTGTTTCTTACATTATCAGTTGCTTATACCATATTGATCAAAATGGTTCTCTGTTGAATAGTCTTACTCCCCAAAACATCTATTAATTCCATAAGTCATTAAATGCAGAATAGTAATTGTCATAAACTGTCAAGCAAACTTTCTACCCACTTCTGTTAGACATTTTTTGTCCTGAATTGTTGAATTGCAGAGGTGAATTCTGATTTTCACTAATGAAGGGGAATGTAAAGCATTCGATCACCAATACTCCACCAGTTCTCTAAAATAGCTCAGAGTGCATCTGAGAAGCAGACAGACAGAGCACAACACACAACACAGTGTTACACACTCTGGCAATGAAAGAACAACAAGGTACAAACATTGTGAACAGCCGAGAAGAAGAAGTAAATATGTGTGGTGGAAGAGAGGTAAAACAGAGGAAGAGGCAGAAGAGGACAATATTCTGAAGAAATAAGGGCCACTATTGTAGTTCATGTTCTCAATCATGACCTTATGGCCGAGGCGGGTCGAAAGGTGAGCCGAAAGTTGGGAGAACAACCGTGTGTGTCCTCAGTCATTCAAACATTAGCAGACAGGACAGGTGTGCAATCACACAGTGTTCACTATACTGTAGTGCCAACATATTTACATTATATTACAGTAGTCTACTTGCATTTTACATTATACAGTTAATATATTTTAGAGACCCTAATGTAACACACGTACATATATACAGTAGCCTATATGTGTGTCTTGTCTTTTTCTTTATATAGCAATGACATTGTACTGTCATTTTTGACAGACCCACAGTGTCTGAATCATGTCCAGTGTCGAGTAATGCGTACATGTGTACCATTGAAATGTGAATATGTCATAAAGATAAAGTGTAATATTTTGTATTTTCAATCATTGTCATCAAAATTGTAGCCATAGTTTACTTCTGAAAATGTGAACAGAATACACTATATTGACAACATGACACAATGACTTGTCATTTTTAGCAAGTTACAGGCTTTTGATGGTAATCTATTGGGTTCTGCTGTTTGTACAAATTGTTTATAGAAATGCACTTACTGATTTGCAAATCTTAAGGATGGTTCAATGAATGTACTAAATTGACTGAGAAGAAATGTTACAGCAAACATTCTATCTATCTATCTATCCATCTATCCATCTATCTATCCATCCATCTATCCATCTATCCATATATCTATCTATCTATCCATCTATCCATCTATCTATCCATCCATCTATCCATCTATCCATCTATCTATCTATCTATCTATCTATCTATCTATCTATCTATCTATCTATCTATCTATCTATCTATCTATCTATCTATCTATCTATCTATCTATCTATCTATCTATCTATCTATCTATCTATCTATCTATCTATCTATCTATCTATCCATCTATCCATATATCTCTCTATCTATCTGTCTATCTATCTGTCTGTCTGTGTACGCATGTATATATATATATATATATATATATATATATATATATATATAGAGAGAGAGAGAGAGAGAGAGTAGTCATTCACCAGAACAAAGTGTTTAAAAGGATGATTCAATAAATGTACTAAAGTGACTGAGAAGAAATAGACAAACATGCTATCTATCTCTCTATCTCTCTATCTCTCTCTCTCTCTCTCTCTCTCTCTCTCTCTCTCTCTCTCTCTCTATCTATCTATCTATCTATCTGTCTGTCTGTCTGTGTATGTACGTACATATGTATAGCTATATATATATATATATATATATAGAGAGAGAGAGAGAGAGAGAGAGAGAGAGAGAGAGAGAGAGAGAGAGAGAGAGAGAGAGAGAGAGAGAGAGAGCAGTTAAAGTCATACATAATAACAAAAAGTGTTTAAAAGAATCATGAATCAAGCTGGCACGCTTAAATGTTTGTTTACAGATTTATTTGTTCTTACTTTGATTTTAAACTATAGCCCTATAGCCCTGAGTCCCTGACTGAGATCTGCTGCTTCTGCTGCTCATACTGAGATCAAACGCCCTTCCCCCACAGCACTCTCTGATTGCGCTCGCGCCCTTCCCCCACAGCAGGTCTCTGACTCGCTGCAGACAGAGATGAGATGATGAATGAACTCATAAGGCTGATGAGTGACTGACAGACAGGTGTAATCAGAAGTGCTGCTCAAAATATGTAAATCTATTGTGGTTATGTGTATTTAAAGCACCTTTACAAGGTCTAGCAGGTTATATTTAGTGTAAAATACCACTACTTTATTAAAGAAACAAAAAGAACACAATGCTGTTCAGTAGAAGAACAACACAGACTCGTGCAGAAATGGAGACATATGCACCAGCTTGAATATCAGCCCTGCTGTGGGTTTGCAGACTTCAATGGACTGTTTTGATTAATAAATGCTATTAATAGAAAATAAGATGTCTGGTCAAGTTGCTCATTTAGACAGTTGTGAGCTCTTGTTTACAGCAGACCTGCACGTTTTGAATATTCTTATTTGTAATTATCTTAAAAGCTTTATGATGTGGTGTTATTTCAGAAAAATAAGTGCACATCAGGTACTTTTTGCCCTTTTAAACCAGTGCTTGTAAGGACATGCGCACTGGTTCGTAGTTCGAGGCGTGTCAGGGCGTGTGCTCGGTAAGTGATCATGTGCTCTTTCCACTAGAAAGACTAACTTCACCACAATTTTTTTTTTTAAGTTTGAAGAAACAGTACTGTGGCTAAAACAAATATCCTTGCCATCAGATAATTTTCTATTAGGCCAAATAAATGTAGTCACAATTTCAAAGTGAAATCCAAATAGGCTACGTAACTACGTCATTTACGCAAATCAGCAACCGTGGTGTTTTCCCGGGAAATGCAGACACGTGACGATGGAACGCGACACAGACGACCAGCCACACTCCACGAGGAAAGGTGAGATTAAGTCTTGTCCTGAAGATGCATGCTAACTAAATACATTGTGTAATATGAAATATAGTAAGATGTATGTTTATTTTAGTGGTTTAATTATTTTTTGTTTAGGGTTTTATTTACTTCTCGATTGTATTTGACTTTGCTTCTTTGTCTGTCTCATTTGATGATTTGTTGCAATAATGAAAACAAATTTGATATATAAAATTGACTATTAAATATAATTTTGTTATTTTTCATATAATAGTACTTTATGTTCTACAAATTAATCCAAACAACATAGTCAGTGGTAGTGTACTAAATCATTGTTTTTCTTAAAAGTGTTTGAAATAATTAGTTCTCATTTTTTAAAATCATTATTTTATATATTTTATTTTATGTAATACATTATGACATTATTTGCCCCCGAATTGTTTTTTTTTTTTAGTGGAATGTTTTATTTTAATAATTTGTCTTCACAGAGATTTTTTGCACAATGACCGTGCATTGACACTTTATAATATTTTTATTGTGTGTTTCAAGCTCCAAAGCAGACAAAAAGCACTTTACACAAAAAGACTATTAAAAATAGTCCATATAAATCTAGCTGGTTATTGACTCAAAATCTCCCATATGCTTTAGCTCTTAAATCAAATATAGATTGACATCAATTGTGGTTACAAGACACACAAGAACCAATGGTTTTTGGCATTAATGACATTTAGATTTTTTATTTTTTTTTAAATTCTTTAATTTAATATAAAGATGTGTTCCACAGAAAAACACAATACAGGTTTGGACATGAGGGTTAGTATGTTAATTATGTGTGTTTTTGGTGAACAATTCCAGTAAGATCAACAGGATATTTTTAAATATGCTTGTTTATTTCATTCACCTTATATTTATTTTTATAATTTTTTTCCAGTCATTTCAAAAAAGAAAGTCGCCATGCTGGGAAATAAAAGACGTAGGAAACCTCTGCAGGATGCTGAGCATCACATTACCTGTGAAACCGACAAGCCTGGGCTTCGAGAGCAGTTCATCAGCAAATATAAAGGCAAGTATAAATGACTAAGCAGTTTTTTTTGCCAAAAAAAATTCACGATAATTGTTTTATATTAGTCGATATCGATAATTATCACGATAAATGTCAAATCTAATCAAATCCTAAGTGAAAGTTGTAGAAACCAGAGCATTAATTGTGGTTTTAAACTACTCTTTATTGTCAGAACAAATCATGACAAACACTTGCCAAACAGGTGAAACATTTCACAAATCAGAGGTAGAACATTCAAACATTTGTAATTTTTCCTTAAAATAAATATATTTATTGGAAAATGTTTTTCTTAGTTTCTGCATGTGCTAATGGGGGATATTGTTTCAAGTCTTGAAACAGGTTTGTGTTGCCTGACTTTGATGGCACGTATCTTCAGCCTAGTTTAGGTGCAGGCAGCAATATTAATATTAGATATGTTTTGTCTCTAAATGCAGATTTGACAATGAGTTGCATTAGTATTAGCTTCAGTTAGGAGCAGATTTACTATGTAAAATTTATGTTCATTAACAAAAACAGTAACATCTTTTAAAACGACCTCAATTTTATTTGGTAAAATGTAATATTCTGACTGTTTGAGTTTTATTAAAATTAACCATTGGTCATCCAGTATCATGCATTTAGATCAGTGGTTCTCAACCTCTCCTGCAGGGACCCCCTGACTGACCATGTTTCTGTTTTAACTCTGAAATGGCGCACCTGATTCAATTAATTAAAGGCTTAATGAGTAGTTGACTAATTGATTATTTGACTAATTCCTGTTGGGGAATTGAATCACGTGTGCCATTGCAGGGTTAAAACAAAAACATGGCCTGTCAGGGGGTCCCTGCAGGAGAGGTTAAGAACCACTGATTTAGATCATGATAACCACAGATAAAACCAGGCATAGCCTATAGCACGTTAGCCTGGCTCCGCCCGCCTACGTCCTTCCGCTCAATTTCATTTTACTTCAGTACTACGTCTGGGATTGCTGTATATTCTTAGGTTTCCAGAAATAATTTTTTTGTAGGACCAATCAGCGAACAGAGGGAGTGGCTGAGAACGATGACGTTGAGATCTTGCGCTAGTTTGAGTTGACATGCGTCACGAACAAACGTTAGCGATTGGTTATGGCAGATCCAGAGTGACTCTGGGCAGATCCAATAGTTTTAAACTTCAACAGAGGTTCCGCCTACCAGGAAGTTAACGCTTGTCAATGGAGAGAGGCCAGACTCTCTGTATAAATTAAATGTACGAGAGGCTGGTAGAACCAGGCTAATAGCACGTCACTATCATGGCAAAATGTAACTATGGTTTCTATGGTATTTGTAAAAACAGTAGCCAATACATTATTAAATACTGTAACTATTTCATTAGTCCTTTAATACATTGTCTAGATTAATAATATAAAACAATTCAATATGTATATCCCACATTTCTTGATGCAGTTAATATTACTAGGCTAACGTCACAGTAAATCCATGGTAAATGATGGGAATTTGTAGACAGAAAAGCCTTCTGACTGACCACAGTGTTTCTGCTGTTTGTCAGCGCGGTTTGATCTGCCTTTAAACTGGTTTAAATCACTAAGACGTGTGTGTTCTTCGCTAAATTCAAGCGCTTCTCACTGGATATCATAACCGAGACCGATCAGAGTAAACGCATCTGCTCTAGTGAGCGCTCCCGTTTGGACTTTGAGCCGAGCAGATAAACGGTCAGTGTGGCGCGCGGGTCAAATGAGTTTGGTTACGCTTTTGGTGCATAAACATTTTTCAAAATGTATCGAACTCTTGATATCGGTTTATCGAGAAAAATTATATCGTGATAATTATCGTTATCATTTTACCGGCCAGCCCTAGTAATAACGTTAATCTACAAAACGCAAGACACTACAAAGTATTAAAGGGTTAGTTCACCCAAAATTTATCATTCTGTCAGTAATTCCTCACCCTCATGTTGTTTCAATCCCGTAAGACCTTCGTTCATCTTCTGAACATAATTTAGTATATTTTTGATGAAATCTGAGAGCTGTCTCACTCCTCCATAGGCTTTCAGAGGGAATGAATCTTGCTGGGCCAGAAAAGTTATTAAAGAGATCGTTAATATAGTCCAAGTGACTACAGTGGCTCAATCTTAAGTTTATCAAGCGACGAGAATACTTTTCGTGCGCAAAAAATAAATAAAAATAACGACTTTATTCCACTATTCATTTCCTTCTCTCTGGGCCTCGAGTAGTTCACTAGTAAAACTGCGCAGTGCGTCTGTGTTGCACGTCACCACGTAGGCTCACTATTGGCCGACGCTGGTCGTGATGCGTATGACGTACAACACAGACGCGCTGCGCAGTTTTACTAGTGAACTACTCGAGGCCCAGAGAGAAGGAAATGAATGAGCTTGAGGGTGAGTAATTACTGACAGAATTTTAATTTTTGGGTGAACTATCCCTTTAACCTATGTTCTGTGGCTTATTGAAGTGAGCATGTGTGATGTGTGACAGGAAAGTGTCCTTATTGTGGATTTAAGCACATCCAGACAGAGCGAGCATTTTCTCGACCCAAGAAACTCTTAAAAAGTGTTATCTCATGCAGAGACGGTACAATCAAAATCCTGCGTCCGAAACTGCGTGAGAGGAGAAATATGAGTGGAATACTCTTGGGCTTTATTTAACATCACAACTGACATGACATATGAAATACACAAAGTCAGATACACATATGGTTTGGTTTTGACGTCATTAACCTGATTTACTTATAAAGTCTAGTGGTTTACGTGGTTATTGGTTTGCATGTAAACCAGGACAATGGATTATTTCAATAAGGTTATCAGATCATTTTTGTTATCAGTGTATCGGTGTGCATGTAGACATGATCAATGGATTTTGGTTAAAATCCTGAAATAAGGTCCATGGTTAGTAGGGCTGGGGTAAATGATTATTATTTAAACGATTAGTCTGGCAATTATTTTATCGATTAGTCAACTAATCTAACGACTAATTGGACGATTAATATAACGATTATTTTTCTGTTGCCCGATTAATAAAAACCATAATGTATTTCAAATAAATACCAAAAAATTCAGTTTTGCACAGCAAAAAATCTTCTGCTTTACATAAAATAAAATAAGGCCAGCTTGTTTACTCTTTTACAGTACCAACATAACTCTTGTTAAAAAAATTCTAAAGTTGTCTAAAGTCCAAAAATACACTGCATTGCACAGTATAGACATTCCTGAGAGTGATGTGGTTAGAATAGATGTTTTAAAATGTATTATTTAAAATTAGCACGCTATTGTTTTGTTACTCTTACCTATTTTTAATAGATAGCTGTGTTCTGCAGCCGTAAACTATTCAAGCCAACATTAGATGATAACTAACTACAGCTGTCTATGTGCCAGTAGCTAACTAACGTTAACTAACCTAGCATGAACAAACTGCATGGAGAGCTAAGATGGTTAGCTAGAAACACCGAAGTGTGCAGAGCTCAAGCTACACAACACACTACACAAACATGAAATTCATTTAGTCTTTTTGCTGTTAAAGCAACATTCATTCTTATGTTCATTCATGTTTATTTGATGCTATAAATAAACTAGAATGAGGAGATGATCAGTTCACGAGCAGCTTTAACTGATGCTCTACAGTGATCTATCAGACACATTAAAGAGCCACAAAACGGTATTTATTGTTAAAATCTCTTTTAAAAAATGACCAAATTTGAAAGGTGAGACTTTGTTCAATATGTTTAATATGAAAAGTAACCGAAAAGTAACCTGGTCTGCCCTGTCTTTCAGTGCATTGTACGTGTCCTCTCTGCTCCGCGATGTGTTTTTCACTGCGTGAGAACATGATGTGGCATGAGCGCATGCGTGAGCGTGAGAGCGGCGTAGCTTGTTGGACATAGCGACAGTAACTAAGGGGGGCGGGTCTTTGCGAACGGTCAATTCTGTGAAGAAGTTGCTGTTTCGTCCTCCATTCTGCAATGTTTTGGTCTCCTACGTGTGTGTCGACACATGAATCGTCGACTTCATCGACGCGCCGCTCCGGCCTTAATGGTTAGCACAAGATCAAGATATTTTCATGTTTTGTTCTACAACATAAAATACATTAGTAATACTCTCTTGTGTGTTTTTTAAAAAAGTTTTTGATTGTCTAGGTTGCTAACAAGTGTCTAAATGGGAGACAAGGGTTGTCTGGGACATTAAACGCCATCAGCTGAACAGATAAACTCATCTAGTCACGTTCACAGTCTCGTTGTAATCACACTCTTGCAAACTGTTCTAGGTAGATTTCAGCTATGTGTTGACCAACACGTTTTTTCGTATTTTTTCAATTGTTTTCAATGTTTTCACCCACGTTTTTAAAACGCCATGAGTGTACGAGGTGCTGAGTGTTTTTTTCACGCTGAAGCGCTGAGCGCCATTTTTTACTGGTCAACGAGAGTTGAAGAATGTTAAACATTTTTTACCCAACCGTCCAATCACAGAGGAGGAGCGGTGGGACTAATACCACTCTGACCAACTGTCACAACATTCTTTCTGCACAACAACATCAACCAGCAAAGCTAACCGAGCAAAATGGATGGAAAATTTATATTGCTGTTCTCTGAACATATTATCTGTGAAATCAGTTACAAGTAAACTATGCCGTGGATATTCTGTATCATAGCAATGAAGCATCTCAACTGAAAAAAAACGCTGTGCTGCCAAAATGCTTTTCAGCTGGCTAAAATGCTTTGCTGGACACAAGGCCTAAGGGATGTACACGGCACACAATCAGTCAAACATACATTGCAACTAGGGCTGTAGCGATACACTAATCTCACGATACGATACACGATATTCAGCTCACGATATGATATATATCACGATATTCAGCCAACGATACGATTCGATATAATTCGATACACTTGCATCATTTTCTGAAAGATTTAAAGGGGACGTAGGGGTGGGCGATATGGCAAAAATATCATATCACAATTTTTTTCAGGAAAATCACGATTCACGATTTTATCATGATTATTTTTCATGTTGGTTTTACTATTTTGCAAGTGACTGAGCATTACAGCCAAACTAATGTCCCTATTTTAAAAATAAAGCCTTGTAGGTAACACAATATAAGAATGGCAGACATTTAGGCCAAAGTGGCGAAGATAAAAATCATTATTAAAGTCATAATGATCATAAAGGCATTATTTTCTTTGTTATTAAGAAGAAGCTAGGTGTATTAACAGTAGCATTGAAGAAAGTAATTAAATGAACAAATATTAAATTATAAATTGTACATTGATTCTTATTAAAATTCTCAGTCAAGAACAGTGAGTGATTTCCTCTTTGTGTTTTATTAACATTAAAGGAATAGTTCTCCCAAAATTTTAATGGTCATCATTTACTCTCTCTCTTGTTTTAAACTCGGATAAGTTTCTTTCTTCTGTTGAAAATAAAAGTTGAAAAGTTATTTTGAAGAATGTGTGTAAGGGTGTATAACCAAACAGTTGATGTACCCCAGGGACGAACTATAGTATTTGTTTTCCTATGGAAGTCAATGGGGACCAGCAACTGTCTGGTTACCCACATTCTTCAAAATAATATCTTCTTTTGTGTTCAGCACAATAAAGAAATGAATACAGGTTTGGAACAACATTAGAGTGAGTAAATAATGACAGAATTTTTATTTTTGCGTGAACTTTCCCTTTAAGGACAAGCAGCAGAATGTTTACTATTGGCTACTGTGTCTCACGTGATGCGTCAGATTTTTTGCTTTCACTTTAGACATAACCAACTTTGTTTATGTAAACCTTGTGTATTAGCGCAATAAGACTCGAAATATAACTTAGTCCAGTAACCAGGCCCAGGTTACTCTGCGCTGTTAGACAGGCTGATAGTGCCTATGTGCTTCACGTGTTCGTGCTCAGAAAAGCGCTCGTTAGAACAGCGCATCAGCTGTTCTAACGAGCATCAGATTCAGCACGCTATCAGCATCAGCACGAGACTATAGCGGCTGGCTGACCAAATCACACGTGCGAGGATGCCATTCTGTGCGCGGATACTGTTCTTTGCCCGCGTATCCTGTGCACGCGCCTAGATTGTATGTGCGCGAGTTTTGAGACGCCATACAAATCGCTCGTCCTGCAACGCGAACGGGGGTAAACACGGGGGATTTGAATGGGACTATATGTATCGTTACTCGCGGCTTAAAAATCGATACTTTCTTGGGAAAAAAAATATCGATTTATATCGCAGAATCGATAAAAATCGCCCAGCCTTAATTGCAACAATGTAGAAACATTATTACACAAGGATATGGATTTTATATAGGGTTCTAAAATCCTATAAGGTTTTTGTGGAGGGAACTAGGGGAGGTGAACTACCGGGTTGGCCTGCAAAAATACGCCATCACTGCAGCACTCTGTTTTAAACAATATATAGCCATGATAATATTGTTTGTGTAAGAAAATTTATGTAATTTTAACTGTAGAATTTTAAGACTTAAAAGTATGAAAAGCAAAGCATGCTTTGAGATTAGCCTGGCTGACTATTTTCCTTCAGTAATTTCCCTTCTACATCATATAATGTACATCATATGGTAGAGAACTTTTAGTAATAATCAAAATAATAGTTGACATTAAAGAAACTGAAGCTAATGTATTTCTGCTCTTCAGGGCGTGGAGTTTTCACCACTGGAGCTTTTTTCAGAGGTGATTTTGTTCTTGAATACAGAGGTGAACTTCTGAGTTCACAGGAGAGTCTGGACCGAACTGAACACTACACTGAAGCTGAGAACACGTTCCTGTTTGATTTTCAGTGGCATGGCAAAAATTGGTGGTGAGTACAGAACTGTTGGATTGATGTATTAGGGATGCTAAAATATCTGGAACAGTAAGATACTTAGTTTATGCCTGTAGTTCTGTTCGCTCATTTCTTTTGGTCTGGATACGCTTAGTGTTCAGATTGGCATTTCTATCGTCGAACCTAAGTTATGCTTGACCAGTCTGTCCTTTTTAGGGTCACATCTTTCTGTTTTTAGTTGATTTACATGTCTCTGGTCCATGTTACGTTCATATTTCATTTGAACTGCACCAGAGTTCATTTGGAAGCCAACTTAGACAATTCTTTTCAGCATCTCAGTCCGCTTGTTTGGTCGCACCAGGTTTCAGATGGCAGCGTTCACATTTATTTAAATGCACCACATTAACAGTCTAAAAAACATCAGCATTCTTTTTTTTTGAAAGACGATGTCCTGTAGCTTACTAATGTAAGCTCTCCAAGCTACTGCTCTCCACAGAACATAAAATATTCATTTTATTTAATTTTTCGTGTTCGCGTTTGAGGAAAAAACAATGTTGACGTGACCGCTCTGAAAGCGGCACTAAAAGCATGCTTTAAAACTTTCATAGAAACCTCAAACAGAAAACACAAAGCCTTTCTTTGATGTGAATTTCGTTTTGTATTAATTGTATCTTAATTTTAATCAATGTTTCATTAGCCAAATTTAGCCTAGATTTAATAAATAATAGGCCTAAGTAGGCTAAATATAGCAGACAAAACCTAATCACGACACGGTGATATCACGACATAACTGCAGCTAGTCTCATAAAAGGCTCTAAAATCAACGCTAACAGGCTACTTAACTTGGCTAAAATAAAATCCATAGATATAAAACACTTAAAGCATATCCAGACAGTTAGTTTAATAAATGTTTATTGGACTTCATGCAGCGCTGCACAGAACGATCAGCGGCTAACTTGAGCAGTGCTTGACGGTTAGAACTTGTGTCCGACTTCAGACAGCGACCCCCGTGACTGTGCCATAAGGCATCAGAGTACAGCGAGAGCGATTGGAGAGCAGGAGGACTCAGCCAGAGCAGATTCTCCAGAGCGACTCACGAGCTCTGCTGATGACACAGCTAATCCACGATTGGCAGAGTACACCGATTGACAACGATCACGTGCGTTTCATGTTTCTTCTCACACCTTCAGTTCCACTAAGGATCACAAATCTGTTCTTTATAACATCAAAATAAAACAATGTACACCCCACTTCACTGGTATTTAGGCTTATGTTGAATTTTATTCTTGTACAAACAGACACTGTATTAAGCAGTGCATGTATTGAATGAAAATGTCTCTGAAATATCTGTATTTGGAAAATAATGCGTTTATTCCACTTCAGCTGTGGTAAAGTATGCAAACTTAGCATGAGCGTCACTACGGGAAGCAGAAAGTGTCTGACATCACATCTCAGTTTTCAGCTCTTCTCGTCTGCACACGGCAACTCTCACCAATAGGTTACATCCAGCCACAGCCCATGTCCAGCACAGCTAATATAAAGGATGAATAGAGGGAGTGAATGTAAAGAGGATGAAAAGAGGGAGGTGTAAAGCGGGTGAAAAGAGTGCGGAGTAGAGTTAAAGAGGATGAAGAGGAGGAGTAAAGCGGGTAAAAAGATGGAGGAGTAGAGTTAAAGAGGATGAAGAGGAGTAAAGAGGGAGGAGAGAATGTAAAGGAGGAAGTAGAGAGATTTTGAAGAAGGGTAGATGAGGAAGTACAGAGGATAGTTGGGCATTGAGAAGCATTTCCACCTCCAAGTTAATATTTCATTGTTCTTTAAAAAAATATATAAATTTTGTCATAAACTGCAATGTGCACGTTCAACATAATGTGTCCAAGAATGTTAATAATAATAAAGAGTCATTTAATCGGAGTGTGTGTGTCACTCGAGTCCGCAAAGGGTAATTTAATCGGAGTGTGTGTCTCTCGAGTCCCCAAAGGGTCATTTTAATCGGAGTGTGTATGTCACTCGAGTCCTCAAAGGGTCATTTAATCGGAGTGTGTGTGTATCTCTTGAGTCCCCAAAAGGTCATTTAATCGGAGTGTGTGTCACTCGAGTCCCCAAAGGGTCATTTAATCGGAGTGTGTGTATCACTCGAGTCCCCAAAGGGTAATTTAATAGGAGTGTGTGTGTGTCACTAGAGTCCCCAAAGGGTCATTTAATAGGAGTGTGTGTGTCATTAGAGTCCCCAAAGGGTCATTTAATCGGAGTGTGTGTGTATCTCTTGAGTCCCCAAAAGGTCATTTAATCGGAGTGTGTGTGTCACTAGAGTCCCCAAAGGGTCATTTAATCAGAGTGTGTGTGTCACTAGAGTCCCCAAAGGGTCATTTAATCGGAGTGTGTGTATCACTCGAGTCCCCAAAGGGTCATTTAATCGGAGTGTGTGTCTCTCGAGTCCCCAAAGGGTCATTTAATCAGAGTGTGTGTGTCACTCGAGTCCCCAAAGGGTCATTTAATCGGAGTGTGTGTGTCACTATTTTTATTTGTATAGAGTTTTTTGACAATTACTACACTTTACAGAAGAACATGACTAATGTCTTAAAACCCCAGTGTGTAGCCAAAGATGACTCTGGTGAGGAAAACTCCTTAAGATGTTTTTGTGATAATGATTAGTTTACAGTCGATGCAGCCGGTGGTCAGTGAAAGGTTCTCTGCCATGAAGTGAAGTCTGTTTTATTTCTATAGCGCATTATACAATGCAGATGGTTTCAAAGGAGCTTCACACACATAAAATAACTTGCAAATTTCAACAATTATGAAATGACTTCTGTAGAGCTGTTTAACAGTTGAAATTGAAGACAATAGTGTCATTATTCAGCTCAATTCTGTTCATCTTTTGCTTCTGATAGTCAATCAGTCAAATCAATAATATTTCTGAATGTTAATTGCCATTCCCCAACTGAGCAGCCAAAGGCACTTGATCTCAAGCTACAAATCAGACAAAAAATGTAGGCTACCCATTTACAGTGATCTTGAAGAAAAGAAGAAACCCAGTTACTCTCTCACACCTGTATCTCTGCACTAGCTTGATTTCACTGTCCAGTATTGGAACTTTGAATTGTAATATTCTACTTCTGTCTTCTTAGGATAAATAATATATAACATCTCAACAATGTCCTGAAAGTATACCTTAACCAGAGTATGTGTATCACCAATGTCCTCAAAGTATGACTTCATCAGAGTTTGTGTATCACCAATGTCCTCAAAGTATGACTTCATCAGAGTTTGTGTATAATGTCCCCAAAAGTGACATATAAAATAATGTCCCTAAAGTGAAGGTAAAAAATCAGGTCTTTAAGGAAGGCTTTTATTGATAAAATCAAGTGATATTTGTGATCACAGCTTCTCCAGCAGTGCAGTCATATCTTTCTTTTGTCTCTAGACCCTTCAGAAAGGGGTGTCCCTAAAGGTAGGGTTTCCAGTCATACGTCCTCACATTGTGGTTAAGTAGGTATGTGTGTGTGTGTGTGTGTGCTAGAGATCACGTATTCAGATGGGACTAACCGTACACTCAATTGTCCGTGAGCCCGTAGTGACGTCCTGCCTTTGATTTGACAGTATCAAAGAGTTCAAGCTGAGACTCTCTGACGGGCCGTGATATCAAAAGGACAGTTTGGGCTTTTTTCCTCTTATCAAGGGAACCTGATCCTTCCTTCCTTTCCTTCCTGTCTCTCTCTCTCTCTCTCTCGCTCTCTCTCTGAATCCAGACATTTGCTCTTCTTGTAAATTTCCAGTGAGATTTCCTGTCCTCAGATTCTCCGTTCCTGACCGATCTCCTGCACTGAAGGACGTCAGTTGTTCACTCGTCCCCAGTCTCTCGGTCCATGGAATGATTTAAATCTAATAGCTGTGTGGAGTTTATGAAAAACATCTCTATATCAGAAAGCATTTCGAGTACACCGCTTCATTAATGCCGCTCGTCTTCAGTGTAATGAACAAACCCCTACAAACAGGAGAAGCAAACACTTTCCCTTTCCAACCCCTGCTCTGATCCGCCAGAAGAGCGGATGTTGTTATCGATTTCTTTATTTATTTATCGCCGGCTTATAATTGAAAAGGGCCTTGAAGCATTTCAGAAATAATAGAGTCTAATTTGCTGGAACTCAAAGGAATCATTTGTTCGGTGGGCCCTGGAATTAATCTGAGTGATGCTAACATGCATGTTTGTGTTTCACAGATCTCCTATAAAGCCGTCAGCTCCTTCGACCCGGTGCTGGATCTGTCTAACCAGAGCGGGAAGGTGGTGAAGATGGGGAATGAGACCAGCCATGTGTTCCTGGGTCTCTACCCCGGCTCCACGTACTCCTTCACCCTCAGAGCGAGCACCGCCAAGGGCTTTGGGCTGCCCGCCATCACACAGGCCACCACCAAGATCTCAGGTCAGGATCGCCTTGGTTGAGTTAGTTAGTCGTGTGTTGAAACTGCCGGTTATGGTAAGGGGCGGGGCATTCCCCAAACACCAATCACAACACACTGCTCCAGCCGACCAATCAGAGCACAGTGTGCTTTCCAGAAGGAGGTGCTTCATAGAGACAGATCACTTGAGCGATTGGGCTTTCTTGTGTGTTTGCAGCTCCGTCGATGCCGGCGTACGATCAGGAGACGCCTCTGAACCAGACGGACAGCAGCGTAACGGTCGTGCTGAAACCCGCTCAGAGCCGCGGCGCGCCGGTCAGGTACGGATACAGCTCATCGGCTCTCAATAACAGGGAATTTCATGATTCTCCATTCCAACTTCTGTAAAAACAATGTTTTTGCTGAAAAAAACTGTCAACTGTGGTTGCCAGAATAATTGTGTAAAAATACAGTAAACACATTCACTGAACAACCTGTACATTTTACAGTTACAAACTGTACAAAAAAAGGTCATGTTTAAACCAGTAAATCCAGCAGAAAAAACACTAATAAATAAACACTAATCGCAGGAAGGTGGACGCTCGAATATTTTGAGTTTACTCGCTTCATTCGCGCGTGAAATTCGCGTGTGACAACTACACAACAGACGTGAATTCGCGTCATGGGAGGGGCTTCTATATGAGCCTATATGAGCCAGCTCGTCTCGGTCACTTGACGTCTTTTTGGTAAAAAATACTACTATTAATGTGTGACAAAACGTAGTTTAAAGATTTTTCAGGCGATAATATAGTTGTTTAAAGCTCAAATCTGTGGTTAATTTATAAAAAGAGCCTATTTGAGCATTTTATCTGGCGTTTTCGGAGTTGTGAGATCCAGGCGATCAGTGGCATTCCGCGCTCGTTTACCCGGCGAGACCCGCCTTTCCTCGGCTAGTCCTTCTCACATTTGTCGCTGCTCTGGCTCTTTTTTTCTGCTCCAGTCTCGTTGTGAAATGGCTCACTTGGCTCACAATAACTCACTTTCTTTCAAGCAAGATCCTTTTTATTCCTTTAATTCCTGTTCCTGTAGTGATAGGATGGTGTATCACAGCTCCGGGTATCCACATACGGCCACGATTATCTTGTCCTCCATTGTTGTTGGGATTTCTGCCTCCGCTTGTAAATGCGTCACTACTAGAGCAAGCTCGTGATTGGTTAACGCGGCGCGAAATATCCGCACGAGTTCAGATTTTTCAACTTGAACGATTCGTGCGAATCGCGCCTTCAAAACACTCAATTCGCCTCAATCGCGCGAATCTCGTCGCAGAATGCCATTTCGCGTCTCTGCATTGACTTAACATGTAAATCACTCGCGCGAATCGCGTCCGGTGTGAACGCACCATTAGAAACATAATTATTCAAATGAAAAATGTGGGAAATTCTGGGAATTTCAATTTACGGGTTTCTCTGATGTCCAGTCTTGAAAAATTGACATCTTCACTAGTTATTCAAATATTATTAAAGATGTTGTAGTCATATTACATAGTTGAGCTTGGAGCCAATTTTTTATTAAACATGACATATTGTGCAACATGATTTTTGGCCAGGCTTTCATACAGAGAAATTGTGAACACATGCAAAAACAAGAGAGAACCAACCAAATATTAATAACGTCATATTGTTGTAGTCGGTAAATGCTTTTTCAAGTCCACCTTTTGTTTTGTTTTTTGCATAGTAAAATCAAAGTTTTTTGTAACTTGGTCAGATTAATACCTTAACCAAAATGTAGTGTTTTGTTCTTCCCTCATATTTAAAATGTTTAAAAAATATTTTTAATAAAAAATTAATTAATTATATTAAATTAAAATGAAATAAAAACATTAAATAAACCATAAAATTTAAATTTTAAATAAATAAAATTAAATAAAAGAAAATTTAATTTAAAAAATAAAATAAATAAACAAACAAACAAACAAACAAACAAACAAGGCTGTCAGACAGTGAAATTATGAACACATGAACTAACCAAATATTAATAACTGGTTATGCTGTAGTCAAGGTCAGCTTTTTGTTTTTCTATGCATTTTTAGCATATAGTTAAATAAAACCTGTAGTTTGACTTTATATATATATATATACAATTTAAAATATTTAAAAGATATTTTCCTACTATAAACAAAATGGTAACACTTTAGAATAATGGTCATTAGTTAACATTAGTTAGTGTATTAACTAACATGAACTAACCATGAGCAGTACATTTGTACAGTATTTGTTCATCTTTGTTAACGTGAGTTATTATAAATCCAGCTGTTCATGGATTATTCATGTTAGTTCACACTGCATGAACGAATGTTAACAAGATTTGAATAAAGCATTAGTAAATGTTGAAATCAACATTAGCAAAGATTAATAAACATTTATAAGTGCAGTTCATTATTAGCTCATGTTAACTAATGTAGTTAACTAATTCTAAAGTGTTACCAATAAAATAATTAATAAAATACAATACAAATATTTTCTTCATGTTTTGATGGTTTAATCAAATCATTAAAAACAAGCCGCTACTGTATAAGATGATTTATTACCTTTAACAGTGTTTTACTGTACAATCGCATGAAGTGTGCGGTTAGATCAGCTGTGCCTGTGTATAGTGAGGGAACTAAACCTGTTAATTGGTTAACGGTAGCATTTTTACAGTCCAAATCGGGATCATATGTGCCCGTGAATGTGAATGGAAGTCTCATCTTGGCTGTTTTCATGGTATTTTTCCTCCTGTATTGTTTGTGGATTCCTCCGAGTGAGCGTCATTCTTTGAAGCGGAGAACAAAGTGTGTGTGAGGCTTCAGCGCTCTGTCCCTGAACCGCTTTCATGTGTTCCTCCTGCCTGTGTCACCGCGGCCCCTGAGTGTCCCTGAGCCTGCACACACACTCTCCGGCTCTCATTAGTAAACGCCGCACGGCCCTCAGGTGAACATGTCCGGCTCAGACTTCAGCCACGAAAATAAAGAAAATTAGTGCTCAGTAAATGAAGATTTCTGCATTATTTTCATGACATTTAAAGCTTGGAGCAGAAACTGCACTAGTCTTTTCTTCCCTAGTGTGCTGTATATCGAGTGAAGCGCTTCTCAAACAAGAACAAATGT
>CM042244.1:59424487-59439487 GCA_023566225.1 Romanogobio albipinnatus
GTGGGTGTGTGTGTGTGTGCGCAAGTGAGTGAGTGTGTGCGTGTGCGAGTGTGTTTGTGAGTGAGTGAGTGTGTGTTCGTTTGTGTGTGAGTGTGTGTGTGTGTGTGTGTGTGTGTGTGTGTATGTTTTTGTGTGTGTGTGTGTGTGAGTGTGTGTTCGTGTGTGAGTGAGTGAGTGAGTGTGTGTGTGAGTGGGTGTGTATGTTTGTGAGTGTGTGTGTGTGTGTGAGTGTGTGAGTGAGTGAGTGTCTATATGTGTGTGTGAGTGAGTGTGTTTGAATGTGTGCGTGTTTGTGTGTGTGCTGGTGAGTGCGTATAAGTGTGTGAGTGAGAGTGTGTGTGTGTGCGCAAGTGAGTGAGTGTGTGCGTGTGCGAGTGTGTTTGTGAGTGAGTGTTCGTTTGTGTGTGTGTGTGTGTGTGTGTGTATGTATGTTTTTGAGTGTGTGTGTGTGTGTGTGTGTGAGTGTTCGTGTGTTCGTGTGTGAGTGAGTGAGTGTGTGTGTGTGTGAGTGGGTGTGTATGTTTGTGAGTGTGTGTGTGTGTGTGTGTGAGTGTGTGCGTGAGTGAGTGTGTATATGTGTGTGTGAGTGAGTGTGTTTGAATGTGTGCGTGTTTGTGTGTGTGCTGGTGAGTGCGTATAAGTGTGTGAGTGAGAGTGTGTGTGGGTGTGTGTGTGAGTGAGTGTGTGTGTATGTTTGTGAGCGTGTGTGTGTGTGAGTGTGAGTGTGTGCGTGCGTGCGTGAGTGAGTGTGTATATGTGTGTGTGTGTGAGTGAGTGTGTTTGAATGTGTGCGTGTGTGTGTGTGTGTGAGTGTGTGTGTGTGTGTGCGTGCAAGTGAGAATGTGTGTGAGTGAGTGTTTGTGTGTGTGTGTGTATATATAAATATGTATTTTCAATATACCACAACTTGCATCATAGGTGTTCCATAATTATGTTCCATTACTGTAGTAAATCAACAATTGTATGAATCTGCAAACATTAGGTTTTTAATTATTCAGTTTGCCTTGTTTTCCAGTTAAAGGGACTGAGAATTCTTGAAACATTATGCAACTACAATTTTGTCTCATTTCCCAAGTACAAACAAGTGCAGTGAGACAAAAATACACACATATTAAAGACACAGGTTATGAAAACAATATTATCCACTGCTGCTCAAGTACATTTATCTTGTTAAAGGTGCACTGCAAAAAAACTCTGTTCCTCCTCAGTGTTTCTGTCCCGTTCTCCAGCACAAACATCTACACACTCATAAATCAACACACATTTACTGGAGAAGAGAAATGAAGTGAGCGTGAGCTTAAAACAAGAACAAATATCAGAAGCGGAGAGGAGAGGAGAGGAGGAGAGAGGAGGGGAGAGGAGAGAGAGGAGAGGAGAGGAGAGGAGAGGAGAGGAGAGAGAGGAGGAGAGGAGGAGAGAGAGGAGAGGAGAGGAGAGGAGAGGAGAGGAGGGGAGAGGAGAGAGAGGAGAGGAAGGGAGAGGAGAGGAGAGGAGGGGAGAGGAGGAGAGGAGAGGAGAGGAGGAGAGAGAGGAGAGGAGAGAGAGGAGAGGAGGAGAGAGAGGAGAGGAGAGGAGAGGATAGGAGAGGAGGGGAGAGGAGAGAGAGGAGAGGAGAGGAGAGGAGGAGAGAGAGGAGGAGAGAGAGGAGAGGAGAGGAGGAGAGAGAGGAGGAGAGAGAGGAGAGGAGAGGAGGAGAGAGAGGAGGAGAGAGAGGAGAGGAGGAGAGAGAGGAGAGGAGGGGAGAGGAGGAGAGAGAGGAGAGGAGAGGAAAGGAGAGGAGGAGAGAGAGGAGAGGAGAGGAGGAGAGAGAGGAGAGGCGAGAGAGGAGAGGAGGAGAAGAGAGGAGAGGAGGGGAGAGGAGAGAGAGGAGAGGAAGGGAGAGGAGAGGAAGAGAGAGAGGAGAGGAGAGGAGAGGAGAGGAGAGGAGGAGAGAGGAGGAGAGGAGAGGAGAGGAGGAGAGAGGAGGGGAGAGGAGGAGAGGAGAGGAGAGGAGGAGAGAGGAGGGGAGAGGAGGAGAGGAGAGAGAGGAGAGGAAGGGAGAGGAGAGGAGGAGAGAGAGGAGAGGAGAGGAGAGGAGGAGAGAGAGGAGGAGAGAGAGGAGAGGAGAGGAGGAGAGAGAGGAGGAGAGAGAGGAGAGGAGAGGAGGAGAGAGAGGAGAGGAGGAGAGAGAGGAGAGGAGGGGAGAGGAGGAGAGGAGAGAGAGGAGAGGAGAGGAAAGGAGAGGAGGAGAGAGAGGAGAGGAGAGGAGGAGAGAGAGGAGAGGCGAGAGAGGAGAGGAGGAGAAGAGAGGAGAGGAGGGGAGAGGAGAGAGAGGAGAGGAAGGGAGAGGAGAGGAAGAGAGAGAGGAGAGGAGGAGAGAGAGAGAGAGAGAGGAGGGGAGAGGAGGAGAGGAGAGAGAGGAGAGGAGAGGAGGAGAGAGAGGAGAGAGAGGAGAGAGAGGAGAGGAGAGGCGAGAGAGGAGAGGAGAGGAGAGGAGAGAGAGGAAAGAGAGAAGAGAGGAGGAGAGAGAGGAGAGGAGAGGAGAGGAGAGGAGAGGAGAGGAGAGGAGAGGAGAGAGAGAGAGGTTCAGCTGCTTGTGTGTTTTTAATCAGGCCGATAGAAAGCCTCCATCACTCGCTCATACGGGCTCACACAGAGACAGACGCTTGATTTCTTCTCCGGCCGAGTAGAGACCATCGCTCTTACAGGTCACTCTCCAGTCGATGGTCAGTCAATCCTCCATAATTGTTATCCATGACACTGGGTGGCCGGCCGGACTGACGGCCTCTAATTGGTGTCGTTGAGATGTGTCTGAGTCCAGAGCGACTGCAGCCTTGTCTGATCCCACGGTTCAGACAAACACAGCTGGAGCCGCTGACAACAAACACTACCAGACACAAAACTCATCATATATGAGACCTGCTTTTACACTCTCAGAAGAAAAGGTTCTTTATGGAAACTTAAAGGGTTCCGTCAGGCGGAATGAAATCAATTTCATGTGTATACACTATATCTCCAGAAGTGTTGTTCCGTGTGTTTGTGTTGTCCACACACACATGAGCTTTAATGCCATCCCATTCCTAATCCGCAGGGTTTAATATGGAGTTGCAGCTTCAGCTCTTCTGGGAAGGCTTTCCTCAAGGTTTAGGAGTGTGTTTATGGGGATTCTTCTAGAAGCGCATTTGTGATGTTGGACGAGAAGGCCTGGCTCTCAGTCTCCGCTCTAATTCATCCCAAAGGTGTTCTATCGGGTTGAGGTCAGGACTCTGTGCAGGCCAGTCCAGTTCCTCCACACCAAACTCCTCATCCATGTCTTTATGGAGCGATGCTTTGAGCACTGGAGCGCAGTCATGCTGGGACAGGAAGGGGCCGTCCCCAAACTGGACCCACAAAGTTGGGAGCATGAAATTCTCCAAAATGTCTTGGTTTAGCATTAAGAGTTCCTTTCACTGGTACTAACCCCTGAAAAACAACCCCACCCCCATGGGCCCTTTTTAGAGGGGCTTCCCCCCTCTAAACTTTGGTCCAGCCCCCTCTAAACTTCTGTCCAGCCCCCTCTAAACTTCGGTCCAGCCCCCCCAAACTTCTGTCCAGCCCCCTCTAAACTTCGGTCCAGCCCCCTTAAACTTCTGTCCAGCCCCCTCTAAACTTCTGTCCAGCCCCCCTAAACTTCTGTCCAGCCCCCTCTAAACTTCTGTCCAGCCCCCCTAAACTTCTGTCCAGCCCCCTCTAAACTTCTGTCCAGCCCCCCTAAACTTCTGTCCAGCCCCCCTAAACTTCTGTCCAGCCCCCTCTAAACTTCGGTACAGCCCCCCCTAAACTTCGGTACAGCCCCCCCTAAACTTCGGTCCAGCCCCCCTAAACTTCTGTCCAGCCCCCTCTAAACTTCGGTCCAGCCCCCCCTAAACTTCTGTCCAGCCCCCTCTAAACTTCTGTCCAGCCCCCTCTAAACTTCGGTACAGCCCCCCCTAAACTTCGGTACAGCCCCCCCTAAACTTCGGTCCAGCCCCCTCTAAACTTCTGTCCAGCCCCCTCTAAACTTCGGTACAGCCCCCCCTAAACTTAGGTACAGCCCCCCCTAAACTTCGGTTCAGCCCCCCCTAAACTTCGGTCCAGCCCCCCTAAACTTCTGTCCAGCCCCCTCTAAACTTCGGTACAGCCCCCCCTAAACTTCTGTCCAGCCGCCTCTAAACTTCAGTCCAGCCCCCTCTAAACTTCTGTCCAGCCCCCCCTAAACTTCGGTACAGCCCCCCCTAAACTTCTGTCCAGCCGCCTCTAAACTTCAGTCCAGCCCCCCCTAAACTTCGGTACAGCCCCCCCTAAACTTCGGTACAGGCCCCCCTAAACTTCGGTCCAGCCCCCTCTAAACTTCTGTCCAGCCCCCTCTAAACTTCGGTACAGCCCCCCCTAAACTTTGGTACAGGCCCCCCTAAACTTCGGTCCAGCCCCCCTAAACTTCTGTCCAGCCCCCTCTAAACTTCGGTACAGCCCCCCCTAAACTTCTGTCCAGCCGCCTCTAAACTTCTGTCCAGCCCCCTCTAAACTTCGGTCCAGCCCCCCCCTAAACTTCTGTCCAGCCCCCCCTAAACTTCTGTCCAGCCCCCCCTAAACTTCTGTCCAGCCCCCTCTAAACTTCGGTCTAGCCCCCCTAAACTTCTGTCCAGCCCCCCCTAAACTTCTGTCCAGCCCCCTCTAAACTTCGGTCCAGCCCCCCCTAAACTTCTGTCCAGCCCCCCCTAAACTTCTGTCCAGCCCCCTCTAAACTTCGGTCCAGCCCCCCCTAAACTTCGTAAAAAATGTGTGATTAACCTTTCAAACATATGAAACTGGCGAGAGGCTTCGGCTTCGTCTCGTCTTTTAATCAGTGTGTACTTCAATCCGCTGTGGCGTCGAGCAGAGCGCACGTCAGAAGCAGAGGTGTGTGTGTTGATCTGAGCTCTCATTGGTCTGTCACCGCTCGTCAATGTCAAAATATTTGAGAAAACCAATCAAATCAGAGTATGCGGGCTTTATGTTCACAGAAGCTGCTGATGGCGAATTTTAGCAGCAGGACTTGACGTCAAGTGTGAGATATGAAGCTAAACTAAACATTTCATATTTGACAGCTGCTTCTGTAAGTCAGAAATGTTAAACAAATGACAAGAATATTCAGGCAAATTAATAAACTTTTGTCTAATTTCACAATTTTTAATTGAAATGTGATTCATAATGTAATTAACAAACAAGAAATATTAACAAAGCCGTTTTCATCAGATTAGGCATAAGATTAATAATGAATGTGTGCATATTGTAAATTAACTGGTAGCCTGAACATGTCTACGAAAATGATTCATAAAACATATAAAGTTAAACACATGTTTACTGTCTTCACTGATGAAAATGGAAAAACTTGATCAGTCATATCATACCCACTGACATGGTTTTCAAGCTGTTATCTCATTTTTTGGCGTTCAGAACATCTTAAAATGCACATATGTAGATCATGGAAATCTAAATGTTCTCGGGGGGGCATGTCCCCAAACCCCCCTAACTACCTCACATTTGGGATCTCAGTGATTATAAACCTGCCTACATTGTATGATTAAGGGATGTACAATATGGTCATGCAGAATAAGGCATTAATATTTGCTTTATAAGTAATAATAAACAGCCAATATCCTAATATGCATACTAATAAGCTACTAGTTAATAGAGAATTGGACCCTAAACTAAAGTGTTACCATTTTTTTCATACCTTCACTGGGGGCTGAGAATCCTAGAATCGCCCCTGCTCCCTTTGCTCACAGACCCTCGTCATCCTGGTTTTCTCATTTTCTCTCCGCCCGCGCTCGTGTCTGGCGCTGGGATAAAGCTGTCAGGTCACTCTGCCGTTAGAGGTTTTAATTAATTAGTTTAAGGCGCTCGGGGAGTTATTGTGCAGTCGGCGACAGTTTGCCAGAGTTTTTCTTAGAGACCCGGACAACTCCAGCACTTCCTGTGAGAAACAGGCTGATGTGATCGATGCGGACAACTCATCAGAGCTACTTAATTACACATTAGCTGCATATTTCTCTTACAGATGGTGTGTAAACAAGCTCATTAAACATCCCGATCTCCTCAGAATTCTCCCTCTAGTTCCCGGGATTCTGTTGTGCGGGCCGGCGGTGTGTGTGACAGAGTTTAACCCTCCGGAAGCGTCAGAAACTGTTGCACCTGTGGAGCGTCATCACTACACACTCAGTGTTTCTCTGAGACGTCTTCAAACTACATGTAATAAACTTTTACTTTCAGAATCTGCTTTTTCACAGACGCTTCGGTTCTGTTTATAGACCAACACTTCACACATTTATTTACAGAAGTTATTTGAGACAAATAGATATAAAAAAAAAGCATAAAATCACATGTAAAGTCCCTTCTGGGTCAAAATGGACCCGAATGCAATTGATCAAATGATTGGTAACGCTTTATTAAATGCCTTTATGTATAGAAGTATTTATAATGCATTATATCTTCATAAAAAAATATAACCAGAGCTAAAATACTTTATAATATTTGCAGATTCCGTTACATCTGGAATTTGTTGTTTGTCGTGTTTTAATTCATGAACGAATACTTTCATCCATCCATCTATCCATACCTAAATATCTATCCATCCATCCATCCATCCATCCATACCTAAATATCTATCTATCTATCCATCCATCCATTTATATCTAAATATCTAGTCATCCATCCATCTATACCTAAATATCTAGTCATCCATCCATCCATCCATCCATCCATCTATACCTAAATATCTAGTCATCCATCCATCCATCCATCCATCCATCCATCCATCCATCTATACCTAAATATCTATCTATCCATCCATCCATCTATACCTAAATATCTAGTCATCATCCATCCATCCATCTATGCCTAAATATCTAGTCATCCATCCATCCATCCATCCATCTATACCTAAATATCTAGTCATCCATCCATCCATCCATCTATGCCTAAATATCTATCCATCCATCCATCCATCCATCCATCCATCCATCCATCTATAACTAAATATCTAGTCATCCATCCATCCATCCATCTATGCCTAAATATCTATCCATCCATCCATCTATGCCTAAATATCTAGTCATCCATCCATCCATCCATCCATCCATCCATCTATACCTAAATATCTAGTCACCCATCCATCCATCCATCCATCCATCTATACCTAAATATCTAGTCATCCATCCATCCACCCATCCATCCATCCATCCATCCATCTATACCTAAATATCTAGTCATCCATCCACCCATCCATCCATCTATACCTAAATATCTAGTCATCCACCCATCCATCCATCCATCCATCTATGCCTAAATATCTATCCATCCATCCATCCATCCATCTATGCCTAAATATCTAGTCATCCATCCATCCATCCATCCATCTATACCTAAATATCTAGTCATCCATCCATCCATCTATGCCTAAATATCTATCCATCCATCCATCTATGCCTAAATATCTAGTCATCCATCCATCCATCCATCTATACCTAAATATCTAGTCATCCATCCATCCATTCATCTATGCCTAAATATCTATCCATCCATCCATCTATGCCTAAATATCTAGTCATCCATCCATCTATACCTAAATATCTAGTCATCCATCCATCCATCCATCCATCCATCTATACCTAAATATCTAGTCATCCATCCATCCATCCATCCATCTATACCTAAATATCTAGTCATCCATCCATCCATACCTAAATATCTATCCATCCATCCATTCATCCTTCCATCCATCTATGCCTAAATATCTATCCATCCATCCATCTATGCCTAAATATCTATCCATCCATCCATCCATCCATCCATCTATACCTAAATATCTAGTCATCCATCCATCCATCCATCTATACCTAAATATCTATCCATCCATCCATCTATACCTAAATATCTATCCATCCATCCATCCATCCATATCTATCCATCATCTATCTATCTATCTATCTATCTATCTATCTATCTATCTATCTATCTATCTATCTATCTATCTGTCTATCTGTCTATCTGTCTATCTGTCTATCTGTCTATCTGTCTATCTGTCTGTCTGTCTGTCTGTCTGTCTGTCTGTCTGTCTGTCTGTCCGTCCGTCCGTCCGTCCGTCCGTCCGTCCGTCCGTCCGTCCGTCCGTCCGTCCATCCATCCAGTCATCCATACCTAAATATCCATTCATCCATCCATCTATCTATCATCATCCTCCATCTATACCTAAATATCTAGTCATCCATCCATCCATCCATCCATCCACCTAAATAAGACTTTGGTTACATTTGTTCATTAGACCAATATAATGAATGCATTAAAACTACTTTCATATTTAGATGCTTCCTCAGTGTTTCTGTCTTGTTTTCCAGCACAAATGTCTAAACATTCTTAAATCAAGTAGAAGCAAAATTACTGAAGATATTAAATCTGAAAAAGGTATGAAAAATGTGGGAACAAGAACAAATATCTGCCAATGGAGTCAGAAAAATAAACAATTTAAAGAGAAAACAATATGATTTTTCAGACTCCATTGGCAGATATTTGTCCTTGTTTCAGTCACAAACACTTCATCTGGACACATTTTTTACTTAATATATTCAGTCATTTCTCTCATCCAGTAAATGTGTCTTGATTTAAGAATGTTTCGATATTTACTTCATTGTCATTGTCTTATTTGGTGTGATTTGCTCATTTCAAACTATAAATGTTCATTTTGACCCCTTGATGACAATCAGCTTCTTTAAAAATAAAATGAGCGTATTTTTGGATGACTTTCAGGCTCTATTGGTTGAAATCGCCTGCTCTCTCTTTGAAGAGCCCTCGCTGTATCAAGGTAGCCTTCGCAGTGATTTAGTTTCACTCTGATGTAATTAACAACAGCGAGCGTCTCTCTGATCCGGTGCGGCGCGTCAGATGAAGCGTTGGTGGCGTCGCATCCTTCATGCCGTCGGCGGTCTCCGTTTCGCCCCGCGGCCGTATCCGTGCACATCAGCGCTGACAGCTCTCACATTCACACACACGTCAAGAAAGACCTTCTTTTCTTCTCTCAGAAATAAAGCTGAATTTATGCGGAATAATAAGTGGGATGATGGGCAAACGGATCCGCCGTTTCCACAGTAACAGGAGGGAGAGGGACATTACTGGGTTCAGATGTGGAAATTGGTTCCTGTGCTGCCCGTCTGCAGGTCTCATCCCATTACACACCTGCTTCAGCCACACACACACACATAAAGATCACATTATAGCACTTCTAGATGCATTTTGGAGCATGAATGTGAAGTTAAAAACAGCTGGGAACACTCGGAGCACCACGGGAACTCTTCTGTATGTCAGTGTCAGTGTTTCTGAAACGCCTCCATCTTGAGTTTCTTCACAATATTCCTCATGCGCAGAATAAAGGGGCGGGGCCTGGTTGAGTTAGTTAGTCGTGTGTTGAAACTGGCGGTTATGGTAAGGGGCGGGGCATTCCCCAAACACCAATCACAACACACCGCTCCAGCCGACCAATGTGCTTTTCAGAAGGAGGTGCTTTTCTTTCTAACCATCTTTCGTCACACCTCACTTGTTCATTTATATTGCCCATATGCTTTTAAATCGCTCTCTCGTTCATCTGTAATCAGGATAGCCCTCCAGTGGGGCCGTGATTTGCTCTTTGACCTCTGAAGTTTGACCTCAGTGTGAGATCAGGTGCTAATTAACTTCCCCCCTCACCTGCGCTGTAGCTCGTTGGCTTAAATAATTTATCACATGTTATTTCGTCTCCAGACTGAAGCGCTGGCAGAGATCACCTTTACCCAGCATGCTGTAGGATGGTAATATATTATCATGCAGCAGAGCGGATCATTCAAATAATGGCACAGGATTTCCTTCTGCATTTCACACATAATTCAGACGTAACTGAAAATAACGCTCTATGAACTCTGACTGGATATTACACTTCAAACCCCTCCTAATGTGCAACATGATTGACAGGCAATGACTGATTGCGATTGGCTAGTTATTGGATGGATGGATGATGGATGGATGGATTGATGGATGGATGGATGGATGGATGGATGGATATTTAGGTATAAATGATTGGATAGATGGATGGTTGATGGGTGGATAGATGGATGGTTGATGGGTGGATGGATGGATGGATGGATGGATGGATGGATGGATGGGTTGATGGGTGGGTGGATGGATGGATGGATGGATGGATGGGTTGATGGGTGGGTGGATGGATGGATATTTTGGTATAGATGATTGGGTGATGGTTGGACGGACGGACGGATATTTAGGTATAAATGATTGGATGGATGGATGGATGGATGGATGGATGCATGGGTAGATATTTAGGTAAAGATGGATGAATAGATGGAAGGATATTTAGGTATAAATGATTGGATGTGTTTGAATCGTGTTGAACGCGGAGCTAAAATCTATAAAAAGCAACCTAGCATAAGCAACCGGACTGTCCAGATGCCTCAAAACAAGTGCACTAATGTTGAAATAGCATCATTGGTACCACGGTTACTTCTATAAGCAAACTGATAGTGATCTAAAGATGGTTCCACTTGTCTTCGCAGCTCTCCCACAACAATCTTTTCCAAAGATTTCATTACATTGGATGTCAAGGCCACCGGCCTATAGTCATTATTATCCTGTGGAGAAGAATTTTTAGGAGTTGGAATTATAATTGATTTTTTCCAGAGCTCTGGTATTTGATGCGAGTCAAGTGAGAGCTGAGAAAGGCTTTGCCGAGCTGGTGTGAGCTCCTCAGCAAACGTCTTTAAAAGAAAGCATGACATTCCATCAGGTCCTGCTGCTTTGTTAAAATGCTAATGTTTAAAAACCCTCATAACAGCACCTGAATCTATTAATATTCCATCATTACAACTATTCTGATTTATTTTACCTAATATTTCACTGCATTCGTTAAAAGTATCAGCCTCAAATCTCATGTAAAACTTATTCAGTTCATTTGCTTTTTCCCTTTCGTTGCCGGCTACCATTGGTTTTCCTTTTGGAGCCATGTTAGTCATTCCCCGAATTGAGCTCCACAGTCCTTTTGTGTCTGATTTTAGCAGATGTTGTTCCGCCCGGTCCTTGTATTGTATCCTCGCTGACCTCAGTTGCCGGTTAAGGTCTTTTTGTGCTGACCTAAATCCCACAACATCCCCCGACTTGAAAGCAGTTTTCTTCAATTTTATAGAATCTTTAATCCCCCGTGTTATGTACGGTTTATTGTTCGGATATGACCTCACAACTTTTTGAGGTATAATTGAGTCCACACAAAAGGAGATATTCAGAGATTGATTCAGTTGCCATATCTATTTTGGTATAGATAAATGTGTGATGGTTGGACGGATGGATATTTAGGTATAAATGATTGGGTGATGGTTGGACGGATGGATGGAGGGACGGATGGATATTTAGGTATAAATGATTGGATGGATGGATGGATGGATTGATGGGTGGGTGGACAGATGGATATTTAGGTATAAATAATTGGATGGATGGATAGATGGATGATGGATTGATGGATGGATTGATGGGTGGGTGGACGGATGGATATTTTGGTATATATGATTGGGTGATGGTTGGACGGATGGATGGAGGGACGGATGGATATTTAGGTATAAATGATTGGATGGATGGATGGATGGGTGGGTGGATGGATGGATGGATGGATATTTAGGTATAAATGATTGGATGGATGGATGGATTGATGGATGGATTGATGGGTGGGTGGACGGATGGATATTTTGGTATATATGATTGGGTGATGGTTGGACGGATGGATGGAGGGACGGATGGATATTTAGGTATAAATGATTGGATGGATGGATGGATGGGTGGGTGGATGGATGGATGGATGGATATTTAGGTATAAATGATTGGATGGATGGATGGATTGATGGGTGGATTGATGGGTGGGTGGACGGATGGATATTTTGGTATATATGATTGGGTGATGGTTGGACGGATGGATGGAGGGACGGATGGATATTTAGGTATAAATGATTGGATGGATGGATGGATGGGTGGGTGGATGGATGGATGGATGGATGGATATTTAGGTATAAATGATTGGATGGATGGATGGATTGATGGGTGGATTGATGGTTGGACGGATGGATGGATATTTAGGTATAAATGATTGGATGGATGGATGATGGATGGATGATGGATGGATGATGGATGGATGATGGATATTTCAGTGGAGTGTGTTGATGTTCACAGGAAAGGCTGTGTGCAGTTGTCGTTTCTACAGTATATTTATAAATCCCTCTTTCTATATTCACAGATAACCTTTTGCTAGCAAACCCAGACTTTATTACAGATTAGCCGACCCAAAGGTCAGATTAGCATCAGTCAACACACAGTGCGCTAGCAGCTAGCCGCTCTCTGCCCGTCTGCAAACACCAGCGGCTGCAGACTTCAGTGTGTGTGTGTGTGTGTGTGTGCGTGTGTGTGTGAAACGAAGCCCTGTTTACATCCCTGTTTTTGTCATGGTCAGTTAGCATCGCTGTACCGCAGCCTCGTGGCGCTCCGGGGCTTCCCAGCCCTTCCCAAAAAACTGACACAGAGAATTTATGGAGGGAGCATGAGAGGATGTTTGCCCTTTAAGTCTATGAATGATTAAACAGCAAACATGGGCGAGTGTGTGTGTGTGTGTGTGTGTGTGTGTGTGTGTGGCGGTGCTGATTCATGAAGCCGTTGCTCCGGTGTGGGAGAATATGGGATCAGGAGAAGCTGATGAAAGGAACATCACGGAGAGAGATGGAGGATCCTGATGAATATGGTTATAGATCAATATCTCTCTCTCTCTCTCTCTCTCTCTCTCTCTCTCTCTCTCTCTCTCTCTCTCTCTCTCTCTCTCTCTCTCTCTCTCAGTGTGTATCAGGTGGTTGTTGAGGAGGAGCGGCCCCGGAGGGCCCGTGGCGGTGAGGCTGAGATCCTCCGCTGTTATCCGGTCCCGGTCCACTACCAGAACGCCAGCAGCCTGAGCTCCCGCTATTACTACAGCGCAGAGTTCCCGTCCGCAGGCGTCCCATCGCCGCTGCCCTTCACCATCGGAGACAACCGGACCTACAGCGGCTACTGGAACGCCCCGCTGCTGCCACACAAGAGCTACAGCCTCTACTATCAGGCCGTCAGCACGGCCAACGGGGTGTGTTCTCCTGTGTGTGTGTGTGTGAGTGTGAGTGTGAGTGTGTTTGAGTGAGTGTGTGTGAGTGTGTGTGTGTGAGTGTGAGTGTGTGTGTGAGTGTGAGTGTGAGTCTGTGAGTGTGAGTGAGTGTGTGAGTGTGAGTGTGAGTGTGTGAGTGAGTGTGTGTGCGTGAGTGTGAGTGTGTGTGTGAGTGTGTGTGAGTGTGTGAGTGTGTGTGTGAGTGTGTGTGAGTGTGTGAGTGTGCGTGAGTGTGAGTGTGTGTGAGTGTGTGAGTGTGTGAGTGTGTGTGTGAGTGTGTGAGTGTGAGTGTGTGTGTGAGTGTGTGAGTGTGAGTGTGTTTGAGTGAGTGTGTGTGAGTGTGTGTGTGTGAGTGTGAGTGTGTGTGTGAGTGTGAGTGTGAGTCTGTGAGTGTGAGTGAGTGTGTGAGTGTGAGTGTGAGTGTGTGAGTGAGTGTGTGTGCGTGAGTGTGAGTGTGTGTGTGTGTGAGTGTGTGAGTGTGTGTGTGAGTGTGTGTGAGTGTGTGAGTGTGCGTGAGTGTGAGTGTGTGTGAGTGTGTGAGTGTGTGAGTGTGAGTGTGAGTGTGTGTGTGAGTGTGTGAGTGTGAGTGTGTGTGTGTGAGTGTGTGTGTTCTCCTGTGTGTGTGTGTGTGAGTGTGTGTGTGTGTGTGAGTGTGAGTGTGTTTGAGTGAGTGTGTGTGTTCTCCTGTGTGTGTGTGTGAGTGTGTGTGTGTGTGTGAGTGTGTTCTCCTGTGTGTGTGTGTGAGTGTGTGTGTGTGAGTGTGAGTGTGTTTGAGTGAGTGTGTGTGAGTGTGTGTGTGTGAGTGTGAGTGTGTGTGTGAGTGTGAGTCTGTGAGTGTGAGTGAGTGTGAGTGTGCGTGAGTGTGTGTGTGAGTGTGTGTGAGTGTGTGAGTGTGTGTGTGAGTGTGTGTGAGTGTGTGAGTGTGCGTGAGTGTGTGTGAGTGTGTGAGTGTGTGTGTGAGTGTGTGAGTGTGCGTGAGTGTGAGTGTGTGTGAGTGTGTGAGTGTGTGTGTGTGTGTGTTTGAGTGAGTGTGTGTGAGTGTGTGTGTGTGTGTGAGTGTGTGTGTGAGTGTGAGTGTGAGTGTGTGAGTGAGTGTGTGTGCGTGAGTGTGAGTGTGTGTGTGAGTGTGTGTGTGTGTGTGTGTTTGAGTGAGTGTGTGTGAGTGTGTGTGTGTGTGAGTGTGTGTGTGAGTGTGAGTGTGAGTGTGTGAGTGAGTGTGTGTGCGTGAGTGTGAGTGTGTGTGTGAGTGTGTGTGAGTGTGTGAGTGTGTGTGTGAGTGTGCGTGAGTGTGAGTGTGTGTGTGTGTGTGAGTGTGTGTGTGTGTTTGAGTGAGTGTGAGTGTGTGTGTGTGTGTGTGTGTGTGTGCGTGTGTGTGCATGTTTTTGTGAAATATCAGGACACAGATGTGTATAATGACATGGGTATTACAAAAAGAGGGTGAAATATGAGGACGTTCCCCATGTCCTCACTTTTCAAAATGCTTATATTTCACACAGAATGAGTTTTTTCACAGAAAGTAAACTGTGCAGTGTGTGTGTGTGTGTGTGTGTGTGTGTGTGTCTGTATGTGTGTGTGTGTGTGTGTGTGTGTGTGTGTGTGTGTGTGTGTGTGTGTCTGTATGTGTGTGTGTGTGTGTGTGTGATGGGTAGGTTTAGGGGCAGTGTGTGTGTGTGTGTGTGTGTGTGTGTGTGTGTGTGTGTGTGTGTGTGATGGGTAGGTTTAGGGCCAGTGTGTGTGTGTGTGTGTGTGTGTGTGTGTGTGTGTGTGTGTGTGTGTGTGTGTGTGATGGGTAGGTTTAGGGGCAGGGGCAGTGTGTGTGTGTG
>CM042244.1:59444487-59451987 GCA_023566225.1 Romanogobio albipinnatus
CACAACTCAACCAGACCTCTCTTGACCAGAACTCATCCAGACCTCTCTTGACCAGAATTCAACTAGACCTCTCTTGACCACAACTCAACCAGACCTCTCTTGACCACAACTCAACCAGACCTCTCTTGACCAGAACTCAACCAGACCTCTCTTGACCACAACTCAACCAGTTCTCTCTTGACCAGAATTCAACCAGACCTCTCTTGACCAGAACTCAACCAGACCTCTCTTGACCAGAACTCAACCAGACCTCTCTTGACCACAACTCAACTAGACCTCTCTTGACCAGAACTCAACCAGACCTCTCTTGACCAGAATTCAACCAGACCTCTCTTGACCAGAACTCAACCAGACCTCTCTTGACCAGAACTCAATCAGACCTCTCTTGACCACAACTCAACTAGACCTCTCTTGACCAGAACTCAACCAGACCTCTCTTGACCAGAACTCAACCAGACCTCTCTTGACTAGAACTCAACCAGACCTCTCTTGACCAGAACTCAACCAGACCTCTCTTGACCAGAACTCATCCAGACCTCTCTTGACCAGAACTCAACCAGACCTCTCTTGACAAGAACTCAACTAGACCTCTCTTGACCAGAACTCAACCAGACCTCTCTTGACCAGAACTCAACCAGACCTCTCTTGACCAGAACTCAACCAGACCTCTCTGGACCAGAACTCAACCAGACCTCTCTGGACCAGAACTCAACCAGACCTCTCTTGACCAGAACTCAACCAGACCTCTCTTGACCAGAACTCAACCAGACCTCTCTTGACCAGAATTCAACCAGACCTCTCTTGACCAGAACTCAACCAGACCTCTCTTGACCAGAACTCAACCAGACCTCTCTTGACCACAACTCATTCAGACCTCTCTTGACCAGAACTCATCCAGACCTCTCTTGACCAGAATTCAACTAGACCTCTCTTGACCAGAACTCAACCAGACCTCTCTTGACCACAACTCAACCAGACCTCTCTTGACCAGAACTGAACCAGACCTCTCTTGACCACAACTCAACCAGACCTCTCTTGACCAGAACTCAACCAGACCTCTCTTGACAAGAACTCAACCAGACCTCTCTTGACCAGAACTCAACCAGACCTCTCTTGACAAGAACTCAACCAGACCTCTCTTGACCAGAACTCAGCCAGACCTCTCTTGACCAGAACTCAACCAGACCTCTCTTGACCAGAACTCAACCAGACCTCTCTTGACCAGAACTCAACCAGACCTCTCTTGTCCAGAACTCAACCAGACCTCTCTAGACCACAACTCAACCAGACCTCTCTTGTCCAGAACTCAACCAGACCTCTCTTGTCCAGAACTCAACCAGACCTCTCTTGTCCAGAACTCAACCAGACCTCTCTTGTCCACAACTCAACCAGACCTCTCTTGACCACAACTCATCCAGACCTCTCTTGTCCAGAACTCAACCAGACCTCTCTAGACCACAACTCAACCAGACCTCTCTTGACCACAACTCAACCAGACCTCTCTTGACCACAACTCAACCAGACCTCTCTTGACCACAACTCAACCAGACCTCTCTTGACCAGAACTCAACCAGACCTCTCTTGACCACAACTCAACCAGACTTCTCTTGACCAGAACTCAACCAGACCTCTCTTGACCACAACTCAACCAGACCTCTCTAGACCAGAACTCAACCAGTCCTCTCTAGACCAGAACTCAACCAGACCTCTTTTGACCACAACTCAACCAGACCTCTCTTGACCAGAACTCAACCAGACCTCTCTTGACCAGAACTCAACCAGACCTCTCTTGACCACAACTCAACCAGACCTCTCTTGACCACAACTCAACCAGACCTCTCTTGACCACAACTCAACCAGACTTCTCTTGACCAGAACTCAACCAGACCTCTCTTGACCACAACTCAACCAGACCTCTCTAGACCAGAACTCAACCAGTCCTCTCTAGACCAGAACTCAACCAGACCTCTTTTGACCACAACTCAACCAGACCTCTCTTGACCACAACTCAACCAGACCTCTCTTGACCACAACTCAACCAGACCTCTCTTGACCAGAACTCAACAAGACCTCTCTAGACCAGAACTCAACCAGTCCTCTCTAGACCAGAACTCAACCAGACCTCTCTTGACTACAACTCAACCAGACCTCTCTAGACCAGAACTCAACCAGTCCTCTCTAGACCAGAACTCAACCAGACCTCTCTAGACCAGAACTCAACCAGACCTCTCTAGACCAGAACTTAATTTGACAATTGTTTCACTTTTTGATCTCAAAATAATTTCTAGACTTTATATTTGCGTTACATTTACAGAAACTTTTATCCCAAGCGACTCATGCAAGCGTTACATTTTTTCAATGCATGCACACTCAAAAAAAAACAATAACCTGATAATGCTAACATTTCAACGAACTCGTTTTATTCAAGTTTTATTAGCATGACAAATTTATTAATTTATACCAACAAAATAAATGTATATTGGTTAAATCGGGTAAAAATAGCTCTTTACAGTAACAATTGGAGGTCGTCACTTACGGAAGAAACAACAGGAAGAAGTTCAAAGTTAAATAACAATTATTCTAATGTGGACATTAATATTAATGAGGAATGAGCTGGTGTGTTCAAACGTCATCTCATCTGCAGTCAGATCAGGACTAGTGTCATGTTATTGTGGAGAACCGCAGATCTGGAGTTTAACTGCAGCTTTTAATAATAGATTTTCCTTCCGATTTCTACCTGACCTTTAATCCGGCTTCATCCTCGTTGTCCATGCGACTCTGAATTATTAATCTAATTATGTTGATACACCACATTAAAATGCAGTGTAATGGCCTGATAAAGAGCCGTTCTCGCAGTGACCCTCCTCCATCTCAAAGATCATTCATATAAGAAGAGGAAATCTCTAGATCTGCACTGCTATATAAAATATACAGTATATATAAGCAGCCAGAGCAGGGGTCTCCAGATCACATGACCTGAGCAGGCGCGGCTGGATACATTTTTCATAAATGTATCAAATATAAATGTATCCAGACTGAAGAATGTTTAGATTTGTGCTGGGGAAAAATGTGAAATTTCCTACTAGCAATTAAAAGACAGAAATAATGATGTTGATGTTGTGAAGCATCTGTTTGCTCAGTACTGTATTATACATGTAAATAAGACTGTTTAAAGCAGCGCTTCTCAACTTTGCATTATTTAAATGAACATCGTCTTAATTAAGACGCTACAAAAAAGATCTGTAACATGATGTGTATATATATATATGTAGCAGAAGTTGAGAAGTGCTGGACTAAAGTCGTTCGTTCTGTTTCTCAGTGTCGATCTGCTCTTCTGTCGTTTGCACGAAGATACAGGCTTTATCTCATACACACGTGTTCAATAATCCCAAACTCCGGATTCACCAGATTTCCCTCCTGAGCGTTGATCACTCCGTAGACGTTTTAATTGAATCTCCGTCAATATACCTTAATCAAATGAGCGAGTGTGATTGAATCTCTGGCATCTATTTGGTTTAATTTGCTGAATTAGATTAGAAAGGGAAGCGTGAGGAGACGTGCTGATTCCCCGTTCGGACGCTGCGCCGTCTGGTCACATGTTTGCATATTCGTCTAATTACATCTTGAAAAATGCACTGAGGTGAATTAATGTTGGTTTCATTCCTAATTTGTTCTGAGGTACGTGTGTCTTCACATATGGTATTGTCCTTATTAATGCGCATATGAATGTTCACAGAGGCAGAGCAGATCTAAAGTTTATAATTATGATTTTTTTTAAAGTATTTTCTGCTGGCCAAGGCTGATCAAATGTAGTAATCAGAATTTTGTGATATAAAGTCAGAATTGTGAGATATAAAGTCAGAATTGTGAGATATAAAGTCAGAATTGTGTGATATAAAGTCAGAATTGTGAGATATAAAGTCAGAATTGTGAGATATAAAGTCAGAATTGTGAGATATAAAGTCAGAATTGTGTGATATAAAGTCAGAATTGTGAGATATAAAGTCAGAATTGTGAGATATAAAGACAGAATTGTGAGATATAAAGTCAGAATTGTGTGATATAAAGTCAGAATTGTGTGATATAAAGTCAGAATTGTGTGATATAAAGTCAGAATTGTGTGATATAAAGTCAGAATTGTGTGATATAAAGTCAGAATTGTGAGATATAAAGTCAGAATTGTGAGATATAAAGTCAGAATTGTGAGATATAAAGTCAGAATTGTGAGATATAAAGTCAGAATTGTGTGATATAAAGTCAGAATTGTGAGATATAAAGTCAGAATTGTGAGATATAAAGTCAGAATTGTGAGATATAAAGTCAGAATTGTGAGATATAAAGTCAGAATTGTGAGATATAAAGTCAGAATTGTGAGATATAAAGTCAGAATTGTGAGATATAAAGTCAGAATTGTGAGATATAAAGTCAGAATTGTGTGATATAAAGTCAGAATTGTGAGATATAAAGTCAGAATTGTGTGATATAAAGTCAGAATTGTGAGATATAAAGTCAGAATTGTGAGATATAAAGTCAGAATTGTGAGATATAAAGTCAGAATTGTGTGATATAAAGTCAGAATTGTGAGATATAAAGTCAGAATTGTGTGATATAAAGTCAGAATTGTGAGATATAAAGTCAGAATTGTGTGATATAAAGTCAGAATTGTGAGATATAAAGTCAGAATTGTGAGATATAAAGTCAGAATTGTGAGATATAAAGTCAGAATTGTGTGATATAAAGTCAGAATTGTGAGATATAAAGTCAGAATTGTGTGATATAAAGTCAGAATTGTGAGATATAAAGTCAGAATTGTGAGATATAAAGTCAGAATTGTGAGATATAAAGTCAGAATTGTGTGATATAAAGTCAGAATTGTGAGATATAAAGTCAGAATTGTGTGATATAAAGTCAGAATTGTGAGATATAAAGTCAGAATTGTGAGATATAAAGTCAGAATTGTGAGATATAAAGTCAGAATTGTGTGATATAAAGTCAGAATTGTGAGATATAAAGTCAGAATTGTGAGATATAAAGTCAGAATTGTGTGATATAAAGTCAGAATTGTGTGATATAAAGTCAGAATTGTGTGATATAAAGTCAGAATTGTGAGATATAAAGTCAGAATTGTGTGATATAAAGTCAGAATTGTGAGATATAAAGTCAGAATTGTGAGATATAAAGTCAGAATTGTGTGATATAAAGTCAGAATTGTGAGATATAAAGTCAGAATTGTGTGATATAAAGTCAGAATTGTGAGATATAAAGTCAGAATTGTGAGATATAAAGTCAGAATTGTGAGATATAAAGTCAGAATTGTGTGATATAAAGTCAGAATTGTGAGATATAAAGTCAGAATTGTGTGATATAAAGTCAGAATTGTGAGATATAAAGTCAGAATTGTGAGATATAAAGTCAGAATTGTGTGATATAAAGTCAGAATTGTGTGATATAAAGTCAGAATTGTGTGATATAAAGTCAGAATTGTGAGATATAAAGTCAGAATTGTGTGATATAAAGTCAGAATTGTGTGATATAAAGTCAGAATTGTGAGATATAAAGTCAGAATTGTGTGATATAAAGTCAGAATTGTGTGATATAAAGTCAGAATTGTGAGATATAAAGTCAGAATTGTGTGATATAAAGTCAGAATTGTGTGATATAAAGTCGGAATTGTGTGATATAAAGTCGGAATTGTGTGATATAAAGTCAGAATTGTGTGATATAAAGTCAGAATTGTGATATAAAGTCAGAATTGTGAGATATAAAGTCAGAATTGTGAGATATAAAGTCAGAATTGTGTGATATAAAGTCAGAATTGTGTGATATAAAGTCAGAATTGTGTGATATAAAGTCAGAATTGTGTGATATAAAGTCAGAATTGTGTGATATAAAGTCAGAATTGTGTGATATAAAGTCAGAATTGTGAGATATAAAGTCAGAATTGTGAGATATAAAGTCAGAATTGTGTGATATAAAGTCAGAATTGTGTGATATAAAGTCAGAATTGTGTGATATAAAGTCAGAATTGTGTGATATAAAGTCAGAATTGTGTGATATAAAGTCAGAATTGTGTGATATAAAGTCAGAATTGTGTGATATAAAGTCAGAATTGTGTGATATAAAGTCAGAATTGTGTGATATAAAGTCGGAATTGTGTGATATAAAGTCAGAATTGTGTGATATAAAGTCAGAATTGTGAGATATAAAGTCAGAATTGTGTGATATAAAGTCAGAATTGTGTGATATAAAGTCAGAATTGTGAGATGTAAAGTCAGAATTGTGTGATGTAAAGTCAGAATTGTGTGATGTAAAGTCAGAATTGTGTGATATAAAGTCAGAATTGTGAGATATAAAGTCAGAATTGTGTGATATAAAGTCAGAATTGTGTGATATAAAGTCAGAATTGTGTGATATAAAGTCAGAATTGTGTGATATAAAGTCAGAATTGTGTGATATAAAGTCAGAATTGTGAGATATAAAGTCAGAATTATGAGATATAAAGTCAGAATTGTGAGATATAAAGTCAGAATTGTGAGATATAAAGGCAGAATTGTGAGATATAAAGTCAGAATTATGAGATATAAAGTCAGAATTGTGAGATATAAAGTCAGAATTGTGAGATATAAAGTCAGAATTGTGTGATATAAAGTCAGAATTGTGAGATATAAAGTCAGAATTGTGAGATATAAAGTCAGAATTGTGAGATATAAAGTCAGAATTGTGAGATATAAAGTCAGAATTATGAGATATAAAGTCAGAATTGTGAGATATAAAGTCAGAATTGTGTGATATAAAGTCAGAATTGTGTGATATAAAGTCAGAATTGTGAGATATAAAGTCAGAATTGTGAGATATAAAGTCAGAATTGTGTGATATAAAGTCAGAATTGTGAGATATAAAGTCAGAATTGTGTGATATAAAGTCAGAATTGTGTGATATAAAGTCAGAATTGTGAGATATAAAGTCAGAATTGTGTGATATAAAGTCAGAATTGTGTGATATAAAGTCAGAATTGTGAGATATAAAGTCAGAATTGTGTGATATAAAGTCAGAATTGTGTGATATAAAGTCAGAATTGTGAGATATAAAGTCAGAATTGTGAGGTATAAAGTCAGAATTGTGAGATATAAAGTCAGAATTGTGTGATATAAAGTCAGAATTGTGTGATATAAAGTCAGAATTGTGAGATATAAAGTCAGAATTGTGTGATATAAAGTCAGAATTGTGTGATATAAAGTCAGAATTGTGAGATATAAAGTCAGAATTGTGTGATATAAAGTCAGAATTGTGTGATATAAAGTCAGAATTGTGAGATATAAAGTCAGAATTGTGAGATATAAAGTCAGAATTGTCTTTATTATTTTTTTATTCTGTAGTGTAAACAAGCTTCACATGATAATAGCGGTTGGTCCATGCAGACACACACACACACACACACACACGTGTGTATGGTCAGTGGTCGTGTGGAGATGTGTGTGTTCAGCGCTCAGGTTTGCATGC
>CM042244.1:59456987-59459487 GCA_023566225.1 Romanogobio albipinnatus
CTTAATTTAATCAAATCTGAACTGAATCTAATCAACACTGAATTGAATCAACACTGATCTGAATCAAATCAACACTGACCTGAACTGAATCAAATCTGAACTGAATCTAATCAACACTGAACTGAATCAACACTGACCTGAACTGAATCAAATCTGAACTCAATCTAATCAACACTGAACTGAATCAGCACTGCACTGAATCAACACTGAACTGAATTGAATCAACACTGATCTAAATCAGCACTGCACTGAATCAACACTGAACTGAATTGAATCAACACTGATCTAAATCAGCACTGCACTGAATCAACACTGAACTGAATTGAATCAGCACTGAACTTAATTTAATCAAATCTGAACTGAATCTAATCAACACTGAAATGAATCAACACTGATCTGAATCAGCACTGCACTGAATCAACACTGATCTGAATCAGCACTGCACTGAATCAACACTGATCTGAATCAGCACTGCACTGAATCAACACTGATCTGAATCAGCACTGCACTGAATCAACACTGATCTGAATCAGCACTGCACTGAATCAACACTGATCTGAATCAGCACTGCACTGAATCAACACTGAACTGAATTGAATCAACACTGAACTTAATTTAATCAAATCTGAACTCAATCTAATCAACACTGACCTGAACTGAATCAAATCTGAACTGAATCTAATCAACACTGAACTGAATCAACACTGATCTGAATATTGACACTTTTTGAATGATTCATTTGCATCATTGATTCATTATTGATGGATTCTGCTCCTGTTGATCGCTGTGGAGCTGCTGTGAGACGGTGTGTATTATATAAAGCGCTGTGGAAGTAGAGCTTCATCTAATCCAGACTGTGAGCTGAACTCTGTAATGGAGTATCGGCGTGTTGTTCGGAGTCGTAATCTCATCCGGCGGTGTAACCCGTCGGCTCCGCTCATCAATCACGTCGTCCGGTGATGTTCCCGATCTCAGTTCGGCTCTAATGGAGTTTGTAGTTTGTAGAAACTTCGTGCTTCTCCTTACTTTGTGGTTTGGCTCAGTTTCCAAGATCTCATTTGGAATTTCCTCCAGATCCACTTTGGGAAAGTCAAGGCCTCAGGCGTAGACATGCTAATTTCCCTCCCACAGATTGGCTGGCTAATTCGGCCTCATTTGCATTTCCATGAGCTGCGATCAAAGGCGGGCCGAGTGAATTAGCATCTTTGAGGTATAGATCAGCGAAAGCAGAACTCAATTACACTCTTTATCTGGCATCAGGAGGTGTTCGGCGTGTGGAGCCGTGTGCGGTCGGTCGGCATGTTGGAGGACACGCGTGTGCGGCTGTGATCACGGAGAGCCAGTGCTCCTCAAGGGTCTTAGTTGGGCATTGATTCAAATTAAATTGGGGTTTAATTGGTAGGGTAATATTAAGTGCCATATTAATCAGGCCCTGGTTATTAAAATGAGCCTCTTTGATTACTTCAATGGCAAACATCCTTGAGTGCTTCCTCAGAATGAGTGCACACTAACATACGTGTTCAAGTGCACACTAGCATACGTGTTCAAGTGCACACTAACATACGTGTTCAAGTGCACACTGACATACCTGTCAAAATGCACACTAACATATGTGTTCAAGTGCACACTGACATACATGTTCAAGTGCACACTAACATATGTGTTCAAGTGCACACTAACATACGTGTTCAAGTGCACACTAGCATACATGTTCAAGTGCACACTAACATGTGTTCAAGTGCACACTAACATACGTATTCAAGTGCACACTAACATACGTGTTCAAGTGCACACTAACATGTTCAAGTGCACACTAACATACGTATTCAAGTGCACACTAACATACGTGTTCAAGTGCACACTAACATACGTGTTCAAGTGCACACTAACATACGTATTCAAGTGCACACTAACATATGTGTTAAAGTGCACACTGACATACCTGTTCAAGTGCACACTAACATACATGTTCAAGTGCACACTAACATACGTGTTCAAGTGCACACTAACATACGTATTCAAGTGCACACTAACATACGTGTTCAAGTGCACACTAACATACGTGTTCAAGTGCACACTAACATACGTGTTTAAGTGCACACTAACATGTGTTCAAGTGCACACTAACATACGTGTTCAAGTGCACACTAACACATGTTCAAGTGCACACTAACATACGTGTTCAAGTGCACACTAGCATACATGTTTAAGTGCACACTAACATACGTGTTCAAGTGCACACTAACATACATATTCAAGTGCACACTAACATATGTGTTCAAGTGCACACTAGCATACCTTTTCAAGTGCACACTAACATACATGTTCAAGTGCACACTAGCATACATGTTCAAGTGCACACTAACATACGTGTTCAAGTGCACACTAACATACGTATTCAAGTGCACACTAGCATACATGTTCAAGTGCACACTAACATACATGTTCAAGTGTACACTAACATACATGTTCAAGTGCACACTAACATACATGTTCAAGT
>CM042244.1:59461987-59466987 GCA_023566225.1 Romanogobio albipinnatus
TCAGAGCATCTCCAGAACTGCAGCTCTTGTGGGGTGTTCCCGGTCTGCAGTGGTCAGTCTCTATCAAAAGTGAAGGACCAGTGGAGAACCGGCCACAGGGTCATGGGCGGCCGAGGCTCATTGATGCCCGTGGGGAGCGAAGGCTGGCCCGTGTGGTCCGATCAAACAGACGAGCTACTGGAGCTCAAACTGCTCCAGAAGTTAATGCTGGTTCTGATAGAAAGGGCTCAGAACACACAGAGCATCTCAGTTTGAGGAGTATGGGGCGGCACAGCCGCTGACCAGTCAGGGTGCCCATGCTGACCCCTGTCCACCGCCCAAAGCACCAACAGTGGCACGAGCATCAGAACTGGAGCACGGAGCAATGGAAGAAGGTGGCCTGCTCTGATGAAGCACAAATGCTTCAGGAATGCTTTGAGGAGCACAACAACGAGTTTGAGGCGTTGACTCGGCCTCCAGATTCCCCAGATCTCAATCCAGTCGAGCATCTGTGGGATGAGCTGAACAAACAAGTCCCATCCATGGAGGACTTAAAGGATCTGCTGCTAACATCTTGGTGCCAGATACCACACACACCTTCAGGGGTCTAGAGGAGTCCATGCCTCGACCGAGCGTTTCATGAGTATGTTTGGGCCCTAAATACTGAGTAGGAAATGTTTCACCACAAAATCCAGAGAAATGTAAGAACGATTTAAGCCGTTTTGAAGACTATGAGCATCACGTGATCATCATGTGTTTAACATGTTATTCCAGTCGTTTCTATCTCAAGCGGCGCGCGCGTGTGTGTGTGTGTTGTTCCCTGATTGCAGTTGATGTGCAGGACGTGAGTGTGTGTTCGTAACGGCGGTTTCTCTGTTGTTTGTCTCTGTGAAGCCGGATCTTCTCCATGTTCTCTGACCGTGAAGACCAACACGCTGAGCAGCAGCAGCATGCCAAACACGTATTACCCAGGTAACCTCACACACACACACACACACACACACACACTCTTCTCCTTCATTTTCTGTCCAGAGAACATCTTTAAACCCGGAGCCTCTTCTGTCTTGTTTTCCAGCACATTCTTCAGTCAGAAGAGAAAGACTTTATATGACACTTCTGCAGGAATATGATCCGGTTGCTCTGAATCTGCAGATGTTCAGTGATTTCTCTTCTGTGTTCTGAAGCTTGTGCTGGAGGACGAGAGGAAGAGCTTCATAATCTGCATTTACAAACATTCACAGCTCTGACATATTAATAAAAGTATAAAATAACTAATAATGTTTTCACTGCTGATCAGATATTAACTTCTGCCAGCTTATTAATATTATCTGTCTTATATATTAGTCTTAATGTGTTACCAATAATAATAATACATTAAAATACACTTAACTGCTAAAGGTTTGTTGCCCCTCAACAACTATTGTTTCTATTATTATTATTATTATTTCAAATAAAAATATTATTATTAAAATGTTAAAATGGCATTTCTGTTATGATTATGATAAAGCTACTTGTTTTAATCCTTTTCCCCCCAAACAAACTGAAAAAACAAATTATGTTGAAGAACAAAACATTATATATTTTTAAGGTTAATTTATTATTAATAATAATACTACTTCTAATAATAATAATAATAATAATATACACTACAGTTAGTGTCTATTATTATTATTATTATTATTATTATTAATAATTATAATTATTGAGGAGCAAAAAAAAACAGAAATATGATTTTATTATAATTAAAACAAAGTAAGCTGAATTAAAGTTTTTGCACCTTAACAACTATTGGGTTATAAGGGTTAATAATATTATCATTAATAATAATAATAATGATAAAAATTAATCTAATTTAATTGAAATGCTGAAAAAATGTAATGTTGTTGTTTAATTTATTATTATTATTATTATTAATTAATATTATAATTCAAACAAATTTAACTTAATTAAAATGCAAAAAAATATTATTCATGTTTATTTTTTGCCACTTAACAACTATTGTTCCTATTATTATTAATATTAATAATAATACATATTATAAAACACTTAATTGAAATGCTAAAAAATTAAATCAATTTCCTTTTTTGCGCATCAACAACTATTGTTTTTGTAAATAATAATAATAATAATAATAATAATAATAATAATAATAATAATAGACACTACAGTTGTTGAGGAGCAAAAAAAACAGAAATATGATTTTATTATAATTAAAACAAATTAAGCTTAATTAAAATGCAAAAAATAAAATAATACGTTTTTGCCACTTAACAACTATTGGTTTATAAGGGTTAATATTATTAGTATTAATAATAATAATAAATATTATAATAAATGTAACAATTAAAATGCTAAAAAAATTGCCCCTGAACAATATGGTAAAAATTCTATTATTATTGTTATTATTATTATCATTGCAAATAATAATAATAATTAATTTAACTAAATTAAAATGCTAAAATAATAATAATCTTAGTTTTCCGACAGCAGCTTTATCAAAATGCTCCAGACGGTGTGTGTTCTGAGGCTGATGTGTCCGTGGAGTTAAGGTGTGTTAGAGCAGGAGGTCCTGATGTGTGATGTCAATCTCTTCTTCTCTTCTTCTCTTCTTCTGTGTCTCTGCCTCCGCTCGTCTCGGCTCCAGACCCGTTCGTGCCGACCGCCATCTTAGGTGAGCTCCTCTGCTCGTGTGTGGTGGGATTCTGAGGGAGGCATGCGGTTTGCCATCACGTTTGCTTTCTCTGGGTGGTTTTGGGCTCTCATCACACACACACACACACACACACCTGTCTGTCTGTCGCTTCTCTTCCTTTGGGTTCCTCTCCCTCGCCTCACTCCATCCCATGCGCATCGCGTGTCGTGCGTGCTGTGATGTCACATCCTGTCTGACATCTCATGTGCATGGACAGACGTGTGGACCGGATGTGGGGGAGTGGATGATGCTGTCCACACACACACACACACACACATGCCGGATTCATTCGGTCAGGATGGGGTCAGGAAGTCGAGCGTCCGGGCCGAGGTTCTGCTGTAGTTCTCGTTCATTGGTCCGCTCCAGCGTCTCTCTAATGTTCTTCTGCCCTCAGCGGCTCCTCCTGACCTACTTGCTTCCTTTATTCCGCAGCTGTTTACTGGTTTACTCAATGATAGAATAGAATAATAAAGCAGTTTTGTCTTCTTTCCGTGCTCCTCTGCTGCTGTTCATCTGCAGCGCCCGGAGTCGGCCCGCGCGAGGCCTGGGATTTAATGGAAGCATAATGTGATGAAAAAGAAGCGCTCAGAGCGGCGTATTAAATATGAATGACTCTCGGCGAACAGCACGTGTAAACGATCGCTCGAGCGGGAACAGGTTTACATTACACAATAAAGCAGGGAAAGAGAGGGAAGCTTCACCTCCGGCACGGAAGGGTTTATGGAGCCGCTCGGAAGACGCTTCGGGAACACAGCACAGCACGTTATATGCATATATAGTCTTGTTTTTATACCGTAATATTGATCATTGATAGTAAATAAATATATATTATATTTCATTCAGAATTGAATGCACTTTTTTCTATTTTGTATTATTCGTTTATTTAATTCATATTGAAATTACATTGTATTATAGTTTCATGCATTTATTATTTTATTTCTATTTCTATTACTTTTATTGTTTATTTTATTTTACTATTAGGAATTTTTATTTCAATTATTTAACACATTTTGTATATATTTTTCAATTTTTATAACCTAATATTAATAAATAGTATTTTTATTATTATTATTTAAAATGTTTAATCATTTAAATTGTAATTAATATTTTATTCATATTTTTTCATTCTTATAACTTAATATTAATAAGCAATATTATAGATTTTTTTGTGATTTTCATTTTTTTTTTTATTCATTATAATTCTTTACATTTTTGGTCCAATTAATATTATAGTATAGTAGTGATTTTCATTCATTCATTCATTTTATTAAAATTTTAAACATGTTTTATCATTTAAATTTGTATTAATATTTTAATAAATATATTATACTTGACATTAATAATAATAATATTTATTATTTACTGATTTTAATTTATTCATCCATTAAATAATTTATGTATTTATTTTACATTTGTGTTATTTTATCATTTCTAATTCCTTTTTATTATTTTTTATCATTTATTATATTTTAATTATACTTTAATTTCTAGTTTAATGCATTTTTTTCTGTTTATTTAAGAAATAATTTATGTATATTTTATTAAATATAATTTTAATTTATAGTTTAATACATTTATTATATTTTTGTATATTTCATTTATTATATTTAGCATTTATTGTATTTCCTGCACAAAACACACAGATCATATCTTTGACCTTTGACCCTGACCCGATGCGGTGTGAGGCCGCAGATCTCCATGAAGCGATCCGTTAATGTTCATCTCTTCACTTTTATTTGCATTTCTCTCTTTTTTTGGTTGATTTGAAACTCATTTTTCTCCTTCATTGTGATTTGAGTCCCATAACACCCGAACCCCGAACGCCCTCGACTGATCAGAGCTAGTTCTCTTTGGTGTATTGTTGCTTATACCCTGTCTCCTTTCTCTCTCTCCCTCCCTCTCTCTCTGTCTCTCTCTCTCTCTCTCTCTCTCTCTCTCTCTCTCTCTCTCTCTTCTCACGTTTAACCTCTAATGTATCTGCTTAAAAAGTCCCCATTAATGGTAAGTTCATGAGCGTGACAGAGGTTGTGTGTTTCTCCCTCCATGTGTCTTTGAGCTGCATGGACGTAGACACACGTTACAGCATCACCCGTCCTCCCCATGCGTGTGTGTGTGTGTGTGTTCACCTTCGTGCTTCTGCTTTCTTTGCTTTGGGTTGTTGTGGTTTGGCCCGTGTGGCGTCTGATCATCCGTCATCACACGTCCGTCCGCTCATTCCTTCCACTCATGCTTTGCTGTTGATTGACAGCACCCACACACTGCCATGGACTAGTGAATCTCAGCAGATCTCAGATCAGGGCCGAACAGGGACACAGGCCGATTTTAGCCG
>CM042244.1:59479487-59486535 GCA_023566225.1 Romanogobio albipinnatus
ATGGTGAGCGGTCAGTGAGTGTGAAGGTGTGTGTCGTCCTCTCTCTCTGTGTGTTAATGGCGAGCGGTCAGTGAGTGTGAAGGTGTGTGTCGTCCCCTCTCTCTGTGTGTTAATGGCGAGCGGTCAGTGAGTGTGAAGGTGTGTGTCGTCCCCTCTCTCTGTGTGTTAATGGTGAGCGGTCAGTGAGTGTGAAGGTGTGTGTCGTCCTCTCTCTCTGTATGTTAATGGTGAGCGGTCAGTGAGTGTGAAGGTGTGTGTCGTCCCCTCTCTCTGTGTGTTAATGGCGAGCGGTCAGTGAGTGTGAAGGTGTGTGTCGTCCCCTCTCTCTGTGTGTTAATGGTGAGCGGTCAGTGAGTGTGAAGGTGTGTGTCGTCTCTCTCTCTCTGTGTGTTAATGGCGAGCGGTCAGTGAGTGTGAAGGTGTGTGTCGTCCTCTCTCTCTGTGTGTTAATGGTGAGCGGTCAGTGAGTGTGAAGGTGTGTGTCGTCTCTCTCTCTGTGTGTTAATGGTGAGCGGTCAGTGAGTGTGAAGGTGTGTGTCGTCTCTCTCTCTGTGTGTTAATGGCGAGCGGTCAGTGAGTGTGAAGGTGTGTGTCGTCCTCTCTCTCTGTGTGTTAATGGTGAGCGGTCAGTGAGTGTGAAGGTGTGTGTCGTCTCTCTCTCTGTGTGTTAATGGTGAGCGGTCAGTGAGTGTGAAGGTGTGTGTCGTCTCTCTCTCTGTGTGTTAATGGCGAGCGGTCAGTGAGTGTGAAGGTGTGTGTCGTCTCTCTCTCTCTCTGTGTGTTAATGGCGAGCGGTCAGTGAGTGTGAAGGTGTGTGTCGTCTCTCTCTCTGTGTGTTAATGGCGAGCGGTCAGTGAGTGTGAAGGTGTGTGTCGTCTCTCTCTCTCTCTGTGTGTTAATGGCGAGCGGTCAGTGAGTGTGAAGGTGTGTGTCGTCCTCTCTCTCTCTGTGTGTTAATGGTGAGCGGTCAGTGAGTGTGAAGGTGTGTGTCGTCTCTCTCTCTGTGTGTTAATGGCGAGCGGTCAGTGAGTGTGAAGGTGTGTGTCGTCTCTCTCTCTCTCTGTGTGTTAATGGCGAGCGGTCAGTGAGTGTGAAGGTGTGTGTCGTCCTCTCTCTCTCTGTGTTAATGGCGAGCGGTCAGTGAGTGTGAAGGTGTGTGTCGTCCTCTCTCTCTCTGTGTGTTAATGGTGAGCGGTCAGTGAGTGTGAAGGTGTGTGTCGTCTCTCTCTCTCTGTGTGTTAATGGTGAGCGGTCAGTGAGTGTGAAGGTGTGTGTCGTCCTCTCTCTCTGTGTGTTAATGGTGAGCGGTCAGTGAGTGTGAAGGTGTGTGTCGTCTCTCTCTCTGTGTGTTAATGGTGAGCAGTCAGTGAGTGTGAAGGTGTGTGTCGTCTCTCTCTCTGTGTGTTAATGGTGAGCAGTCAGTGAGTGTGAAGGTGTGTGTCGTCCTCTCTCTCTGTGTGTTAATGGTGAGCAGTCAGTGAGTGTGAAGGTGTGTGTCGTCTCTCTCTCTGTGTGTTAATGGTGAGCAGTCAGTGAGTGTGAAGGTGTGTGTCGTCTCTCTCTCTGTGTGTTAATGGTGAGCAGTCAGTGAGTGTGAAGGTGTGTGTCGTCTCTCTCTCTGTGTGTTAATGGTGAGCAGGTCAGTGAGTGTGAAGGTGTGTGTCGTCCTCTCTCTGTGTGTTAATGGTGAGCGGTCAGTGAGTGTGAAGGTGTGTGTCGTCTCTCTCTCTCTGTGTGTTAATGGTGAGCGGTCAGTGAGTGTGAAGGTGTGTGTCGTCCTCTCTCTCTGTGTGTTAATGGTGAGCGGTCAGTGAGTGTGAAGGTGTGTGTCGTCTCTCTCTCTCTGTGTGTTAATGGTGAGCGGTCAGTGAGTGTGAAGGTGTGTGTCGTCCTCTCTCTCTGTGTGTTAATGGTGAGCGGTCAGTGAGTGTGAAGGTGTGTGTCGTCCCCTCTCTCTGTGTGTTAATGGCGAGCGGTCAGTGAGTGTGAAGGTGTGTGTCGTCTCTCTCTCTCTCTGTGTGTTAATGGCGAGCGGTCAGTGAGTGTGAAGGTGTGTGTCGTCCTCTCTCTCTGTGTGTTAATGGTGAGCGGTCAGTGAGTGTGAAGGTGTGTGTCGTCTCTCTCTCTCTGTGTGTTAATGGTGAGCGGTCAGTGAGTGTGAAGGTGTGTGTCGTCCTCTCTCTCTGTGTGTTAATGGTGAGCGGTCAGTGAGTGTGAAGGTGTGTGTCGTCTCTCTCTCTCTCTGTGTGTTAATGGTGAGCGGTCAGTGAGTGTGAAGGTGTGTGTCGTCCTCTCTCTCTGTGTGTTAATGGCGAGCGGTCAGTGAGTGTGAAGGTGTGTGTCGTCTCTCTCTCTGTGTGTTAATGGTGAGCGGTCAGTGAGTGTGAAGGTGTGTGTCGTCCTCTCTCTGTGTGTTAATGGCGAGCGGTCAGTGAGTGTGAAGGTGTGTGTCGTCCTCTCTCTCTGTGTGTTAATGGTGAGCGGTCAGTGAGTGTGAAGGTGTGTGTCGTCCTCTCTCTCTGTGTGTTAATGGTGAGCGGTCAGTGAGTGTGAAGGTGTGTGTCGTCCTCTCTCTCTGTGTGTTAATGGTGAGCGGTCAGTGAGTGTGAAGGTGTGTGTCGTCTCTCTCTCTGTGTGTTAATGGCGAGCGGTCAGTGAGTGTGAAGGTGTGTGTCGTCCTCTCTCTCTGTGTGTTAATGGCGAGCGGTCAGTGAGTGTGAAGGTGTGTGTCGTCTCTCTCTCTGTGTGTTAATGGCGAGCGGTCAGTGAGTGTGAAGGTGTGTGTCGTCCTCTCTCTCTGTGTGTTAATGGTGAGCGGTCAGTGAGTGTGAAGGTGTGTGTCGTCTCTCTCTCTCTGTGTGTTAATGGTGAGCGGTCAGTGAGTGTGAAGGTGTGTGTCGTCTCTCTCTCTCTGTGTGTTAATGGTGAGCGGTCAGTGAGTGTGAAGGTGTGTGTCGTCCTCTCTCTCTGTGTGTTAATGGTGAGTGGTCAGTGAGTGTGAAGGTGTGTGTCGTCTCTCTCTCTGTGTGTTAATGGTGAGCGGTCAGTGAGTGTGAAGGTGTGTGTCGTCTCTCTCTCTGTGTGTTAATGGCGAGCGGTCAGTGAGTGTGAAGGTGTGTGTCGTCCTCTCTCTCTGTGTGTTAATGGCGAGCGGTCAGTGAGTGTGAAGGTGTGTGTCGTCCTCTCTCTCTGTGTGTTAATGGTGAGTGGTCAGTGAGTGTGAAGGTGTGTGTCGTCTCTCTCTCTGTGTGTTAATGGTGAGTGGTCAGTGAGTGTGAAGGTGTGTGTCGTCTCTCTCTCTGTGTGTTAATGGTGAGCGGTCAGTGAGTGTGAAGGTGTGTGTCGTCCTCTCTCTCTCTGTGTGTTAATGGTAATGGTGAGTGGTCAGTGAGTGTGAAGGTGTGTGTCGTCCTCTCTCTCTGTGTGTTAATGGCGAGCGGTCAGTGAGTGTGAAGGTGTGTGTCGTCTCTCTCTCTGTGTGTTAATGGTGAGCGGTCAGTGAGTGTGAAGGTGTGTGTCGTCTCTCTCTCTGTGTGTTAATGGCGAGCGGTCAGTGAGTGTGAAGGTGTGTGTCGTCTCTCTCTCTCTCTGTGTTAATGGTGAGCGGTCAGTGAGTGTGAAGGTGTGTGTCGTCTCTCTCTCTCTGTGTGTTAATGGTGAGCGGTCAGTGAGTGTGAAGGTGTGTGTCGTCCTCTCTCTCTGTGTGTTAATGGTGAGCGGTCAGTGAGTGTGAAGGTGTGTGTCGTCCTCTCTCTCTGTGTGTTAATGGCGAGCGGTCAGTGAGTGTGAAGGTGTGTGTCGTCTCTCTCTCTCTCTGTGTGTTAATGGTGAGCGGTCAGTGAGTGTGAAGGTGTGTGTCGTCCTCTCTCTCTGTGTGTTAATGGCGAGCGGTCAGTGAGTGTGAAGGTGTGTGTCGTCTCTCTCTCTGTGTGTTAATGGTGAGCGGTCAGTGAGTGTGAAGGTGTGTGTCGTCTCTCTCTCTCTGTGTGTTAATGGCGAGCGGTCAGTGAGTGTGAAGGTGTGTGTCGTCTCTCTCTCTCTGTGTGTTAATGGTGAGCGGTCAGTGAGTGTGAAGGTGTGTGTCGTCCTCTCTCTCTGTGTGTTAATGGTGAGTGGTCAGTGAGTGTGAAGGTGTGTGTCGTCTCTCTCTCTGTGTGTTAATGGCGAGCGGTCAGTGAGTGTGAAGGTGTGTGTCGTCCTCTCTCTCTCTGTGTGTTAATGGTGAGCGGTCAGTGAGTGTGAAGGTGTGTGTCGTCTCCTCTCTCTGTGTGTTAATGGTGAGCGGTCAGTGAGTGTGAAGGTGTGTGTCGTCCTCTCTCTCTCTGTGTGTTAATGGTGAGCGGTCAGTGAGTGTGAAGGTGTGTGTCGTCCTCTCTCTGTGTGTTAATGGTGAGCGGTCAGTGAGTGTGAAGGTGTGTGTCGTCCTCTCTCTCTGTGTGTTAATGGTGAGCGGTCAGTGAGTGTGAAGGTGTGTGTCGTCCCCTCTCTCTGTGTGTTAATGGCGAGCGGTCAGTGAGTGTGAAGGTGTGTGTCGACTCTCTCTCTCTCTGTGTGTTAATGGCGAGCGGTCAGTGAGTGTGAAGGTGTGTGTCGTCCCTCTCTCTGTGTGTTAATGGCGAGCGGTCAGTGAGTGTGAAGGTGTGTGTCGTCCTCTCTCTCTCTGTGTGTTAATGGCGAGCGGTCAGTGAGTGTGAAGGTGTGTGTCGTCTCTCTCTCTCTGTGTGTTAATGGCGAGCGGTCAGTGAGTGTGAAGGTGTGTGTCGTCCTCTCTCTCTCTGTGTGTTAATGGCGAGCGGTCAGTGAGTGTGAAGGTGTGTGTCGTCTCTCTCTCTCTGTGTGTTAATGGTGAGCGGTCAGTGAGTGTGAAGGTGTGTGTCGTCCTCTCTCTCTGTGTGTTAATGGCGAGCGGTCAGTGAGTGTGAAGGTGTGTGTCGTCCTCTCTCTCTGTGTGTTAATGGTGAGCGGTCAGTGAGTGTGAAGGTGTGTGTCGTCCCCTCTCTCTGTGTGTTAATGGCGAGCGGTCAGTGAGTGTGAAGGTGTGTGTCGTCTCTCTCTCTCTGTGTGTTAATGGCGAGCGGTCAGTGAGTGTGAAGGTGTGTGTCGTCTCTCTCTCTCTGTGTGTTAATGGTGAGCGGTCAGTGAGTGTGAAGGTGTGTGTCGTCCTCTCTCTCTCTGTGTTAATGGTGAGCGGTCAGTGAGTGTGAAGGTGTGTGTCGTCCTCTCTCTCTGTGTGTTAATGGCGAGCGGTCAGTGAGTGTGAAGGTGTGTGTCTCTCTCTCTCTCTGTGTGTTAATGGTGAGCGGTCCAGTGAGTGTGAAGGTGTGTGTCGTCTCTCTCTCTCTGTGTGTTAATGGCGAGCGGTCAGTGAGTGTGAAGGTGTGTGTCGTCCTCTCTCTGTGTGTTAATGTTGAGCGGTCAGTGAGTGTGAAGGTGTGTGTCGTCTCTCTCTCTCTGTGTGTTAATGGTGAGCGGTCAGTGAGTGTGAAGGTGTGTGTCGTCTCTCTCTGTGTGTTAATGGTGAGCGGTCAGTGAGTGTGAAGGTGTGTGTCGTCCTCTCTCTCTGTGTGTTAATGGCGAGCGGTCAGTGAGTGTGAAGGTGTGTGTCGTCCTCTCTCTCTCTGTGTGTTAATGGTGAGCGGTCAGTGAGTGTGAAGGTGTGTGTCGTCTCTCTCTGTGTGTTAATGGCGAGCGGTCAGTGAGTGTGAAGGTGTGTGTCGTCTCTCTCTCTCTGTGTGTTAATGGTGAGCGGTCAGTGAGTGTGAAGGTGTGTGTCGTCCTCTCTCTCTGTGTGTTAATGGCGAGCGGTCAGTGAGTGTGAAGGTGTGTGTCGTCCTCTCTCTCTGTGTGTTAATGGTGAGCGGTCAGTGAGTGTGAAGGTGTGTGTCGTCCTCTCTCTCTGTGTGTTAATGGCGAGCGGTCAGTGAGTGTGAAGGTGTGTGTCGTCCTCTCTCTGTGTGTTAATGGTGAGCGGTCAGTGAGTGTGAAGGTGTGTGTCGTCCTCTCTCTCTGTGTGTTAATGGTGAGCGGTCAGTGAGTGTGAAGGTGTGTGTCGTCCTCTCTCTCTGTGTGTTAATGGTGAGCGGTCAGTGAGTGTGAAGGTGTGTGTCGTCTCTCTCTCTCTGTGTGTTAATGGTGAGCGGTCAGTGAGTGTGAAGGTGTGTGTCGTCCTCTCTCTCTGTGTGTTAATGGTGAGCGGTCAGTGAGTGTGAAGGTGTGTGTCGTCCTCTCTCTCTGTGTGTTAATGGCGAGCGGTCAGTGAGTGTGAAGGTGTGTGTCGTCCTCTCTCTGTGTTAATGGCGAGCGGTCAGTGAGTGTGAAGGTGTGTGTCGTCCTCTCTCTCTGTGTGTTAATGGCGAGCGGTCAGTGAGTGTGAAGGTGTGTGTCGTCCTCTCTCTGTGTGTTAATGGCGAGCGGTCAGTGAGTGTGAAGGTGTGTGTCGTCCTCTCTCTCTGTGTGTTAATGGTGAGCGGTCAGTGAGTGTGAAGGTGTGTGTCGTCCTCTCTCTCTGTGTGTTAATGGCGAGCGGTCAGTGAGTGTGAAGGTGTGTGTCGTCTCTCTCTCTGTGTGTTAATGGCGAGCGGTCAGTGAGTGTGAAGGTGTGTGTCGTCCCCTCTCTCTGTGTGTTAATGGTGAGCGGTCAGTGAGTGTGAAGGTGTGTGTCGTCGTCTCTCTCTGTGTGTTAATGGCGAGCGGTCAGTGAGTGTGAAGGTGTGTGTCGTCTCTCTCTCTGTGTGTTAATGGCGAGCGGTCAGTGAGTGTGAAGGTGTGTGTCGTCTCTCTCTCTGTGTGTTAATGGTGAGCGGTCAGTGAGTGTGAAGGTGTGTGTCGTCTCTCTCTCTCTGTGTGTTAATGGTGAGCGGTCAGTGAGTGTGAAGGTGTGTGTCGTCTCTCTCTCTGTGTGTTAATGGTGAGCGGTCAGTGAGTGTGAAGGTGTGTGTCGTCCTCTCTCTCTGTGTGTTAATGGTGAGCGGTCAGTGAGTGTGAAGGTGTGTGTCGTCCTCTCTCTCTGTGTGTTTAATGGTGAGCGGTCAGTGAGTGTGAAGGTGTG
>CM042244.1:59486735-59496735 GCA_023566225.1 Romanogobio albipinnatus
ATCAGTGAGAGAATGGGCCGCTCTCAGGAGCTCAGAGAACTCAAGCTCTAGTCCTGCAGACGCTTCTACACACATCAGTGAGAGAATGGACCGCTCTCAGGAGCTCAGAGAACTCCAGCTCTAGACCTGCAGACGCTTCTACACACATCAGTGAGAGAATGGGCCGCTCTCAGGAGCTCAGAGAACTCAAGCTCTAGTCCTGCAGACGCTTCTACACACATCAGTGAGAGAATGGACCGCTCTCAGGAGCTCAGAGAACTCCAGCTCTAGACCTGCAGACGCTTCTACACACATCAGTGAGAGAATGGGCCGCTCTCAGGAGCTCAGAGAACTCAAGCTCTAGACCTGCAGACGCTTCTACACACATCAGTGAGAGAATGGGCCGCTCTCAGGAGCTCAGAGAACTCAAGCTCTAGACCTGCAGACGCTTCTACACACATCAGTGAGAGAATGGGACCGCTCTCAGGAGCTCAGAGAACTCAAGCTCTAGTCCTGCAGACGCTTCTACACACATCAGTGAGAGAATGGACCACTCTCAGGAGCTCAGAGAACTCAAGCTCTAGACCTGCAGACGCTTCTACACACATCAGTGAGAGAATGGACCGCTCTCAGGAGCTCAGAGAACTCAAGCTCTAGACCTGCAGACGCTTCTACACACATCAGTGAGAGAATGGACCGCTCTCAGGAGCTCAGAGAACTCAAGCTCTAGTCCTGCAGACGCTTCTACACACATCAGTGAGAGAATGGGCCGCTCTCAGGAGCTCAGAGAACTCAAGCTCTAGACCTGCAGACGCTTCTACACACATCAGTGAGAGAATGGGCCGCTCTCAGGAGCTCAGAGAAGTCAAGCTCTAGACCTGCAGACGCTTCTACACACATCAGTGAGAGAATGGGCCGCTCTCAGGAGCTCAGAGAACTCAAGCTCTAGACCTGCAGACGCTTCTACACACATCAGTGAGAGAATGGACCGCTCTCAGGAGCTCAGAGAACTCAAGCTCTAGTCCTGCAGACGCTTCTACACACATCAGTGAGAGAATGGGCCGCTCTCAGGAGCTCAGAGAACTCAAGCTCTAGTCCTGCAGACGCTTCTACACACATCAGTGAGAGAATGGGCCGCTCTCAGGAGCTCAGAGAACTCAAGCTCTAGACCTGCAGACGCTTCTACACACATCAGTGAGAGAATGGGCCGCTCTCAGGAGCTCAGAGAACTCAAGCTCTAGTCCTGCAGACGCTTCTACACACATCAGTGAGAGAATGGGCCGCTCTCAGGAGCTCAGAGAACTCAAGCTCTAGTCCTGCAGACGCTTCTACACACATCAGTGAGAGAATGGGCCGCTCTCAGGAGCTCAGAGAACTCAAGCTCTAGTCCTGCAGACGCTTCTACACACATCAGTGAGAGAATGGGCCGCTCTCAGGAGCTCAGAGAACTCAAGCTCTAGACCTGCAGACGCTTCTACACACATCAGTGAGAGAATGGGCCGCTCTCAGGAGCTCAGAGAACTCAAGCTCTAGTCCTGCAGACGCTTCTACACACATCAGTGAGAGAATGGGCCGCTCTCAGGAGCTCAGAGAACTCAAGCTCTAGTCCTGCAGACGCTTCTACACACATCAGTGAGAGAATGGGCCGCTCTCAGGAGCTCAGAGAACTCAAGCTCTAGTCCTGCAGACGCTTCTACACACATCAGTGAGAGAATGGACCGCTCTCAGGAGCTCAGAGAACTCAAGCTCTAGTCCTGCAGACGCTTCTACACACATCAGTGAGAGAATGGACCGCTCTCAGGAGCTCAGAGAACTCAAGCTCTAGTCCTGCAGACGCTTCTACACACATCAGTGAGAGAATGGACCGCTCTCAGGAGCTCAGAGAACTCAAGCTCTAGTCCTGCAGACGCTTCTACACACATCAGTGAGAGAATGGACCGCTCTCAGGAGCTCAGAGAACTCAAGCTCTAGACCTGCAGACGCTTCTACACACATCAGTGAGAGAATGGGCCGCTCTCAGGAGCTCAGAGAACTCAAGCTCTAGTCCTGCAGACGCTTCTACACACATCAGTGAGAGAATGAGCCGCTCTCAGGAGCTCAGAGAACTCAAGCTCTAGTCCTGCAGACGCTTCTACACACATCAGTGAGAGAATGGGCCGCTCTCAGGAGCTCAGAGAACTCAAGCTCTAGTCCTGCAGACGCTTCTACACACATCAGTGAGAGAATGGGCCGCTCTCAGGAGCTCAGAGAACTCAAGCTCTAGTCCTGCAGACGCTTCTACACACATCAGTGAGAGAATGGACCGCTCTCAGGAGCTCAGAGAACTCAAGCTCTAGTCCTGCAGACGCTTCTACACACATCAGTGAGAGAATGGGCCGCTCTCAGGAGCTCAGAGAACTCAAGCTCTAGTCCTGCAGACGCTTCTACACACATCAGTGAGAGAATGGGCCGCTCTCAGGAGCTCAGAGAACTCAAGCTCTAGTCCTGCAGACGCTTCTACACACATCAGTGAGAGAATGGGCCGCTCTCAGGAGCTCAGAGAACTCAAGCTCTAGTCCTGCAGACGCTTCTACACACATCAGTGAGAGAATGGACCGCTCTCAGGAGCTCAGAGAACTCAAGCTCTAGTCCTGCAGACGCTTCTACACACATCAGTGAGAGAATGGGCCGCTCTCAGGAGCTCAGAGAACTCAAGCTCTAGGCCTGCAGACGCTTCTACACACATCAGTGAGAGAATGGGCCGCTCTCAGGAGCTCAGAGAACTCAAGCTCTAGGCCTGCAGACGCTTCTACACACATCAGTGAGAGAATGGGCCGCTCTCAGGAGCTCAGAGAACTCAAGCTCTAGGCCTGCAGACGCTTCTACACACATCAGTGAGAGAATGGGCCGCTCTCAGGAGCTCAGAGAACTCAAGCGCGGGGCCGTGATCGCTGGACACCTGTGCAATAAGGCCATTCGGGACATTTCCTCACTACTAAATATTCCACGCTCAACTGTTAGTGGGATTATAACAAAGTGGAAGCCATTGGGAACGACAGCAACTCAGCCACAAAGAGCGGGGTCAGCGCATGCTGAGGGTCACAGAGCGGGGTCAGCGCATGCTGAGGGTCACAGAAGTCGCCAACTTTCTGCAGAGTCAAGAGCTCCAGACCTCCAGACTTCTGTGGCCTTCAGATGAGCTCAAGAACAGTGTGTAGAGCTTCATGGAATGGGTTTCCATGGCCGAGCAGCTCATCCAAGCCTTACATCACCAAGTGCAATGCAAAGCGTGGGATGTAGTGGGGTAAAGCGTGCCGCCACTGGACTCAAGAGCAGTGGAGACGTGTTCTCTGAGTGACCAATCACGCTTCTCTGTCTGACAATCTCATGGATGAGTCTGGGTTTGGCGGTTGCCAGGAGAACGGGACTCGTCTGACTGCATTGTGCCAAGTGTAAAGTTTGGTGGAGGGGGGATTATGGGGGAGGGGGGTTGTTTTTCAGGGGTTAGTTCCAGTGAAAGGAACTCTTAATGCTTCACCAAGACATTTTGGACAATTTCATGCTCCCATCTTTGTGGGATCAGTTTGGGGACGGCTCCTTCCTGTCCCAGCATGACTGCGCTCCAGTGCTCAAAGCATCGCTCCATAAAGACATGGATGAGGAGTTTGGTGTGGAGGAACTGGACTGGCCTGCACAGAGTCCTGACCTCAACCCGATAGAACACCTTTGGGATGAATTAGAGCGGAGACTGAGAGCCAGGCCTTCTCGTCCAACATCACAGATGCGCTTCTAGAAGAATCCCCATAAACACACTCCTAACCCTTGAGGAAAGAAGAGCTGAAGCTGGTAGAGCGACTCCATATTAAACCCTACGGATTGGGAATGGGATGGCATTAAAGCTCATGTGTGTGTGAAGGCAGGCGGAACAACACTTCTGGAGATATAGTGTGTGTCCTATGACCCGGTCGTTTCTCCTCTCTATAGTTTTGAACAGTTGATGAAATATTCCTCATCTCTTCCCACCGGTGTTCCTCAAGGCTCAGTCTTGGGCCCTCTTATATTTATAATCTACCTATTACCCCTCAATCATATTTTTAGGAAATGTGGTATTAATTTCCACTGCTATGCGGATGAAACTCAGCTCTGTTTGTCCTCCAAGCCTGATTCTAATTCTTCTTCGCTCTTGGACTGTTTACATGAAATCAAATCCTGCAATATTCTCAAGATAAATACTGATCAAACTGAGCTTCTGCTGGTTCACACTAAAGTCGACAGCTTTTGATCAATTGAATGCATTAAAAATACATTTAATTGATTTTTTATCTATTTTATTTTATTTCATTTTATTTGAATCTATTTTATTTCATTTTACTTTGTTTTGTGATGTGTTCTTTTATTTGATTTTATATTTTATTTCATTTTGTGTTGTACTGTTTAATTTGATTTAATTTGTATTTATTAAGCATTAAATTCAACAGCTGTTGGTCAAATGAATGCGTCAATAGAAGTATTCATTTCTTTACAGACCCCAAACTTTTGATCGATAGTCCGTCTGTCTAGTTGTGGTATATTTATGAATAATGCATCACCTTCAGATTATAGAGTTTAAGACAGAGTTTGATTCCCTGTATCCGACTGTAATAATCCTGAAGTAACTCCATTAAGCCCAGCACATGCAGACGCACAGAATCCGTCCTAATTGCTGAAATAATGTGGAGTTTTTTCCATCATATAATCCCAGAGGAGCGGCAGCGTCTCAGCGGGAGACTCTCGTGTCTCCAATCACATCCCCTCTCTAATGATGGTGGAGGAAATTCAATTTGCTCTCTCCGAGTGTCTCTCAGAAGTGTCTCCGTGTTTTCCTCTCTCTCTCTCTCTCTCTCTCTCTCTCTCTCTCTCTCTGTCTCTCTCTCTCTCTCTCTCTCTCTCTCTCTCGCTCAGCGCTGGTGTTGTGCTGCTTGTGTTATTGCACAGTGAGTTTTGTAATCATGTTGTCACATGTGTTGTGCTTGTGTTTATCGCTGCAGTATTAGATTGGGAAGCAACACTCTTGCGTGTGAGAGTTATTAGTGCGGCCGTGTCTCTGCGGACTGGATCATATTGCCTCGTAATGAGCTCGTGTGGTAATGGAGTTAGGGCTGAAGACTGGAGGGGCCGGTCCGGTCCGGTGTCGGTGTCACGTCTGGAAGTGCAGAACTCATTTAGCTGTGCGTAATGTGTGGATGAGGAAACCCACCGGGGTTGAGCTCTTGGCTCTGATTGGCTGACACACACACTCCAGGTGTTGATGAAGGAAGTGATGGCTGTGGATCTTCAGGGAAGCTTTACAGTGGAAACAGCATTACTGATGAACACACACACTGTCATTACTGATGAACACACACACTGTCATTACTGATGAACACACACACTGTCATGATTGAGCAGAATCATAATTCAGTGCTGAATCATAACTGGGGAAAGTACATGAATTATGAGTTCAGATCAGCTCTGGAGAACAGGGATGTCATATAATATATTAATATACATATGGCAAAATATATTGCACAAAAATGAATTTTGACTTTACATCTAAAATTTTGAATTTTTATCTCAGAATTTAAAGTCCTAATTTCAGCTGTTCATCTCACAATGACTTCGCATGTCATATTTTCAACTTTTTATCTTATAATTATGACTTAAAATGTCATATTTTTGACTTTATCTAATAATGAGGACTTTTAAAATCATATTTTCAACATTTTATCTTATAATTATGACTTAATATGTCATATTTTTGACTTTATCTAATAATGAGGACTTTTAAAATCATATTTTCAACATTTTATCTTATAATTATGATTTAACATGTCATATTTTCGACATTTTATCTCACTATTATGACTTTTAAAATCATATTTTCAACATTTTATCTTAAAATTATGACTTAATATGTCATATTTTTGACTTTATCTAATAAATAGGACTTTTAAAATCGTATTTTGACATTTTATATCTTAATTATGACTATGTTAATTGAAATGAGCGGATCAGTGATATAGTTGAATATTTCGCTCAGTGTGTTTGGTGTTTAATGTCTAGATTAGATTTTTTTTTAAAGAAGCATTTAATAAATCATCAGAACTGTTATCATAAATACTATTTCATTGTATTATTTTTTATTTCAATTGTATTCTTATTTCATTATATTTTGTGTTGTTGTTTTTTTAAATTATTTATGTATTCCATTTTATTTTGTTAATTTGTTTTATTCTATTTTTATTGCAATTTGTGTTGTTTAACTTTATAAATTGTTTTATTATATTATTTTTTATTATTATTGAGGCAGTATCTACTACAGCATTTTTAATCACATATTTAAAATAATTGAAAAGAACGAGCCCGCATGAATTAAAGGTGTGAAAGCGTCTGTGTTTAATCATGAGTGTGAGTGCTTCACATTAACAGGCGCAGTGGTTCACCTGTGGTTACCCTGGGCTTACCTGTGTTGCTATGGTTACCGATGTAAGGGATAGTTTAGTTTCAGAAGTGGACTGTGAATGTGTCCATCATTGATCGGGAGAGATCTGGGTCGATTCATGTGTTAATCAGCTCGTGCGCTTCATTCAGTGTAGAAATATCATATCTCCATAACCCGAGCTCTGATGCCGTCTGTGTCCGTGTGTCTCAGGTGAAGTGCTGTAAATACTGGCCGGACGACACCGAGATCTACAGAGACATCAAGGTGACGCTGATCGAGACGCAGCTTCTGTCGGAGTACGTGATCCGGACGTTTGCGGTGGAGAAGGTGAGCATAGGCTGTTGACGGGCGCTCGGTGTGAGCGAGCTCAGGGTCACGTGTGTGCGAGCTCAGGGTCACGTGTGCGCGAGCTCAGGGTCACGTGTGCGCCTCTGTCTCGTCCTCAGCGAGGAGCCCACGAGATCCGCGAGATCAGCCAGTTCCACTTCACCGGCTGGCCGGATCACGGCGTCCCGTATCACGCCACGGGCCTGCTGGGCTTCGTACGCAGGGTCAAAGCCAAGTCCCCCACTAACGCCGGACCCATCGTGGTCCACTGCAGGTATGACATCATCACCGTCCGCAGTCACATGACGTCTACAGCATTTCATTGAACAGAATAGTCATGAAAGTGCACCATCCAAACTCAGAGCTGCAGAGTCTGCTCTCGGTTTAAAGAAGACTCTGCAGATTATTGCTGAAGTCAAAATATGAAAGTATGAATTATGAATTTACTGTAAATGAAAAATACTGTACTAAATATTTTTCATATATATTTTGCAAAACATGTTTTACTCTAAAATCAAAGTCGTGTGTCTGACCAAGTTGTGTTCCAGATTTGAAGTTAATATCACAGAAATTAAAGTCCCCATGAGATTTAGTTTAAGCGCTGTACCACAGACAGCCACCGGGTGTCCTCCACATTTTTTAAATCATATTTTCAACATTTTATCTTATAATTATGACTTAGCATGTCATATTTTTTACTTTATCTAATAATGAGGACTTTTAAAATCATATTTTCAACATTTGGAAAAGATTTTGATTATAAAGTAGTTCAAATAATTGTTGTAATACGAAACATGACGCCGCCCACTAGGGGGAGGAGCCCGCTAGAAGAATTTAGAGTGCCGTTTCCATGGTAACACAACGTCCGATTTCAAAACGGTTTCCACAGGATGAGTTTTGAGTTCGTAAGCTTTCAGATGATCCCTAATTTATGATCATTACGAAAAAAAGAGCACCTGTGGGAGGGGGACAGTTAAGGGGTTAATATAATTTATATTTTATTACTTTTTTACTGACATCATGTTGACCAACTGCTGCCTCAACTCAATCTGTGTTTTGATTGGTCGCCTCACAGCGCGGGGGCGGGGCGAACAGGCTGCTTCATCGTGATTGACATCATGCTGGACATGGCGGAGCGGGAGGGCGTGGTCGACATCTACAACTGCGTGAGGGAGCTGCGGTCGCGCAGGGTCAACATGGTCCAGACCGAGGTATTCCTCCTCTCACCTTTGACCTCTGACCTTTTCACCTTTGGCTCTGTCATCTATCCTTCCATCATCCATACATCCATCATCCATCCATCCATCCATCCATCCTTCCATCATCCATACATCCTTCCATCCATTGTCTATTCATCCATCATTCATCCATCCATCATCCATCCAATCATCCATCCATCAATCCATCCATCATCCATCCATCCATCCATCATCCATACATCCATCATCCATCCATCCATCCATCATCCATCCATCCATCCATCCTTCCATCATCCATACATCCTTCCATCCATTGTCTATTCATCCATCCATCATCCATCCAATCATCCTTCAATCCATCCATCAATCCATCCATCATCCATCCATCCATCCATCATCCATCCTTCCATCATCCATCCATCCATCAATCAATCCATCCATCATCCATACATCCTTCCATCCATCCATCCATCCATCCATCCATCCATCCATCCATCCAATCATCCATCCATCAATCCATCCATCATCCATCCATCCATCCATCATCCATACATCCATCATCCATCCATCCATCCATCATCCATCCATCCATCCATCCTTCCATCATCCATACATCCTTCCATCCATTGTCTATTCATCCATCCAATCATCCTTCAATCCATCCATCAATCCATCCATCATCCATCCATCCATCCATCATCCATCCTTCCATCATCCATCCATCCATCAATCAATCCATCCATCATCCATACATCCTTCCATCCATCCATCCATCAATCCATCCATCCTTCCATCATCCATCCATCCATCCATCATCCATCCATACATCCATCCATCCATACATCCATCCATACATCCTTCCATCATCCATACATCAATCCATCCATCCTTCCATCATCCATACATCCTTCCATCCATCATCCATCCATCATCCATCCATCCATCCATCATCCATCCATCCATCCATCCATCCATCCATCCATCCATCCATCATCCATACATACTTCCATCATCCATCCATCCATCATCCATCCAGATCTGTGTTTTTATCATGTCTGTTCTCCAGTAATGTGTCCTGATGTAAGAGTGTGTGATATTTGTGCTGGAGAACGAGAGCAGAGTGTTTGCAGTAATTGAGTTGTATTATATTCAGCTGCGGCGTCTTTCCTCTGAATCAGAGCTGGAACAGCCATGAGTGCGCAGAGGCTTTCAGAGCAGAAACTTCCTCTAGTGTGAGTGTTAAAGGCCCTCCTGATTCCAGCACGCCTGACACGCCACTGCTGCTTAACCCATCAGCATCCCATAAACACTCTCGACATCACGCGTCCCCTTATAAGTGAGGAGATGTGTGTGTGTGTGTGTGTGCAGATGAAGATCTCTCCGGCGTCATTCACTCAGACCGCAGGCTCATTACGCTTAACGTCTGGTTGGGATCTGGTAACGTTTGCCTGATTCACCCTCCTTAAGTTCAGTGACCTTCAGATGCGTGTGTGTGTGTGTGTGTGTGTGTGTGTGTGTGTGCGCTCTCTCGCCCTACGGGCTCTTGTTACCTCTTCACACGCGTGTTTGAACCGTCACTGATCATTTGCGAGGACACAGAGTCGCTCATTAGAGCACCGCATCGTTTTCAGGCACGGCTTGCGTTCCGGAAAGGTCAAAGTTCACGGAAGATGCCTAATCAGAGGCGCACTGACCCCGTCCTCACGATCTAGTCAACAGTGACAGGCCCTGATGGTTTGGAAATGTCACTTCAGCAGAGATTTCCATCAAGAGCTGGAGTCGCTGGGGCGAGAGCTTTCAGTCCTGAGACGCTTTGATGAAGAGAATCTGCAGCTCCGACTAACCCACCAATAAGAGAGAGAGGATGAACACAAACATTACCTACACATTCATCATCTACTATCCATCCATCCCTCCATCCATCCCTTCATCCATCCATCCATCCATCCATCCATCCCTCCCTTCATCCATCCATCCATCCATCCATCCATCCATCCCTCCCTTCATCCATCCATCCATCCATCCATCCATCCCTCCCTTCATCCATCCATCCATC
>CM042244.1:59501735-59506735 GCA_023566225.1 Romanogobio albipinnatus
GTATCAGTGTGTGATGTGTGTGTGTATCAGTGTGTGATGTGTGTGTGTGTATCAGTGTGTGATGTGTGTGTGTATCAGTGTATGTATGTGTGTGTGTGTGTGTGTGTGTATCAGTGTGTGATGTGTGTGTGTGTATCAGTGTGTGTGTGTGTGTGTGTGTATCAGTGTGTGTGTGTGTGTGTATCAGTGTGTGATGTGTGTGTGTATCAGTGTGTGTATGTGTGTGTGTGTGTGTGTGTGTGTGTGTGTGTGTGTATCAGTGTGTGATGTGTGTGTGTGTATCAGTGTGTGATGTGTGTGTGTATCAGTGTGTGATGTGTGTGTGTGTGTATCAGTGTGTGATGTGTGTGTGTATCAGTGTGTGATGTGTGTGTGTGTGTGTGTGTATCAGTGTGTGATGTGTGTGTGTATCAGTGTATGTGTGTGTGTGTGTGTGTGTGTATGTGTGTGTGTGTGTGTGTGTGTGTTTGTGTGTGTGTGTGTGTGTGTGTGTGTGTGTGTGATGTGTGTGTGTATCAGTGTGTGTGTGTGTGTGTGTGTGTGTGTGTGTGTGTGTGTGTGTGTGTGTGTGTGTGTGTATCAGTGTGTGATGTGTGAGTGTGTATCAGTGTGTGTGTGTGTGTGTGTGTGATGTTATTTGATTAGGCCGATATTGGAAACAGAAAGAACAGGTTTATTTCTGTTCAAACAACAAACTCTTTATTTTCTAACTGATCGTACTCACAGTTCCCTTTCGAGGGAACTCTCACTGCGTCGGAACGACACTTCGGGGATACTCCCTAAGCACTAGCGAATCTGAAGTCCGTATAGAAACTAGCCCAATCTGATTGGCGTGCGTGATGACGTCATCGTGACGGCGTACCCGGAAGTATAAAGGGGGAGCCGGCGCACTGAAACGGCAGCTATTGCTCTGAAGCATGCGCTCTGTGTAAAACAAGTCTGGCTATTTATTGTTGTTTGTCCCAAGTGTGTGTGTGAGAAACAGAAAAGAAAAAAGATGAGTGGAAGTGAGAACTATAGGCAGTGTGTGCATCCGTGCCCACGTTACATCTCTGGCTCGGATGCACACCTGCTTTGTGTGCATTGTTTGGGTGTGGAGCGTGCTCGGGCGACTCTCGAGGGAACCGCCTGTCAACATTGCGAGCTGCTCCCGCTCAGACTGCTCCGCTCTCGGCTGGCCGTATTTGATGAGGGCGGCCAGCCTCGTGAACCTCATGGTTCTGGACCCGCGGTTGCTGAGGCAGCGCGGCGTCGCAGATCATGGGGTTCACAACTGGACTTGTCAGAGGGTTTTGGGACTGCTGCGGCACTTTCCCAATCCTCCTCTGACAGTGCCGATGATCTTCCTCCCCGTGTGGAAGCCCGCGCTGCGGCTTCTTCCCCCGGGGTGGAGGATCCGATGCTGATCCTCTCAGGTTCTGAGAAACCGGATGAGGGTGGCATCGCGGCGGGTGGAGAAGCAGGAAGTTTATTAGTGCTTCATCCACCCGCCCAAGAGGAGCTGGTCGAGGTTTTGACCCGTGCGGTGGCCAAGTTGAGCATCAGTTGGCCACAAGAGGCGCCGGAAGTTCAGCCAACCAGTAGGCTGGACGACCGGTTCCTTCCTCGCCGGGTGCAAACGCCTCGCCGGGGCTTACCATTCTTCCCAGATCTGCACACCGAGGTGTGTAGATTTTGGAAGAAACCCTTCTCCTCACGAGTTTCTAATCCCCCTGTTTTGGACTATTCTAACGTCCTGGGGGCTCGCGAGGCAGGGTATGGGACGATGCCTCGGGTAGAGGAGGCTCTCGCGAGTTATCTTTCGCCCGAGTCCTCATCGTCCCTTAAAGCCCTGGCATTGCCTACCAAGCCCTGTCGGGACACCTCATCCTTGGTGGGCAAGGCCTATATGGCGGCTGGTCAGGCTGGTAGTTCCCTGCACACCCTTTCCATCCTGCAGGCCTACCAGGCCGATCTCCTAAAAGAGCTCGACGAGGGCGAGGGACCCTCTCCGGAGGATATTTTAGAACTCCGGAAGGCTGCGGATTTGTCTCTCCGCATCACCAAGGAGACGGCTCGTGCTGTCGGCCGTTCAATGGCGTCCTTGGTGACTGTGGAGAAGCACTTGTGGCTGAACTTGTCGGGGATGAAAGAGAAGGACAAGCCCTTTCTCTTAGACTCCCCGATTTCACCTTCAGGGTTGTTTGGGGACGCGGTTGAGGCCGTTGTCACCAAGCACCGGGAGGCGAAAAGTCAGTCAGCGGCCTTCCGACAGTTCGTCCCTTGCCGCTCGGAGCCAGAGAGGCTGGCCCCTAGGGGGCAGCCTCAGCTTTCCACAAGCTCCTCGCACCGTCAGCTGCAGAGGGAGAGAGTCGCCTCTAGAGCCCCTCCTCCTGGAGCCTGGCAACAGAGGCGGCTTGGGGCTGAGACTCAGCGCAGCAAAAAGTGTGTTAACGCCGTCCCGAAGGACTACGCTCCTAGGGATTGTATGGAATTCGACGACGATGCGGGCACAACTGTCTCCCGCGCGAGTCGACACCATACGGGCGATGGTCTCGGGAATAAAACACAGCATCACTGTGAAGCACTTTCAGAGAGTGCTGGGGCACATGGCAGCAGCGTCCAACGTGATACTTTTTGGCCAGCTGCACATGAGACCCCAACAGTGGTGGCTGAAAACCAAGGGGTTTTCCCCCAGAGGGAATCCTTTCCGTATGATCAGGGTAACGCGCATATGGAAGAAACCTTGGTTTCTCTCCGCAGAGGGGCAGCCGAGGTTGCTTCCTCTGCGGCGCTCTGGGGAAATCGATGTGGTAATCCCGCCGTCTAGGACGCTTCGGGCCACATTTGTTTCCCGCGAACGCATGCTGCTCCAGCCGCCTCTGGAAAGACCTGCGGCTGGGCAGCTCGCGCGTCCGCACACAGAGAATCGTTCCCAACCACTTCCTGCCGGTCATCCGCTTCAGGGGGTTGAGGACGAGGCTCGTGTTCACCCTACGCCTGCCTCGAGAGGCGGGTTCCCTTAGTAGATTATCTCGGCGCATGGGAATGCCTTCCGAATATTTCTACATGGGTCCTGCGTACTGTAGAGTGGGGGCTAGGGGCACATGGCAGCAGCATCCAACGTGAGACCTTTTGGCCTGCTGCACATGAGACCCCAACAGTGGTGGCTGAAAACCAAGGGGTTTTCCCCCAGAGGGAATCCTTTCCGTATGATCAGGGTAACACGCAGATGCCTTCGTTCCCTAGTCATATGGAAGAAACCTTGGTTTCTGTCCCAGGGGCCAGTGTTGGGAGCGTCCTGTTGCCGGGAATCCGTTTCAACAGACGCCTCCCTCACTGGCTGGGGCGCGGTCATGGACGGCCGCTTTGGGGGGAAAAGTCCTAGCTTTGGCTGGACTTCCGAGAGCGGTTCCCCCCGTAGAGGGGCAACCGAGGTTGCTTCCTCTGCGGCGCTCCGGGGAAATCAATGTGGAACCCGCCGTCTATGACGCTTCGGGCCACATCGATTTTCAGTGAACGCATGCTCCTCCAGTCGCCTCTGGTAAGACCTGCGGCTGGGCAGCTCGCGCGTCCACACATAGAGAATCGTTCCCAACCACTTCCTGCCGGTCATCCACTTCAGGGGGCGTGTAACACCCGACGCCAGCCTCGAGAGGCTGGTTCCCTCAGTAGATTATCTCGGCGCATGAAATGCCTTCCGAATATTTCTACATGGGTCCTGCGTACTGTAGAGGATGGAGTGCTGGGGCACATGGTAGCAGCGTCCAAAGTGATACCTTTTGGCCTGCTGCACCTGAGACCCCTACAGGGGAGCAGACATCCTGTCGAGGCAGGGGCTGAGGCCCGGGGAGTGGCGTCTCCACCCAGAGGTGGTCGAAGCCATGTGTGAGAGGTTCGGCCCAGTGGAAGTGGACTTTTTCGCGTCTCGAGAGACGTCCCACTGTCCATTGTGGTGCTCCCTCACGCATCCAGCCCCGCTGGGGTTGGATGCCATGGTTCAGACGTGGCCGAGGCTGCGTCTGTACGCATTCCCCCGATTGCTCTGCTCCCGGGAGTTCTGGAGAGGGTCCGCCAACAGGGGGTCAGCCTACTTTTAGTAGCACCCCCGCCGACGCGAGTTTGGTTCTCGGATATCATAGCGCTGCTGGCAGGTTCTCCATGGCAGATTCCTCTGAGGAGGGATCTCTTATCTCAGGCAGGGGGCACAATATTTCACCCCCGGCCTGAGATTTGGAGTCTTTGGGTCTGGCCCTTGAGGGGGTCAGGTACCCAGAGACTGGCCTGTCAGCAGAGGTGATAGAGACTTTACTCAGTTCCAGAGCTCCGTCTTCAGGAGGCTGTACAGCCCCAAGTGGTGAGCCACTTGGTGCAGGGAGTGTGAGGTTTACCCAGTTAACTGGCCGGTGGCTTCAGTGCTTGAGTTCCTCCAAGATCGCTTCTCTGCGGGTCTAACCCCGTCCACACTCAAGGTGTCGTGGCTGCCATGGGGCTTTCCACACTCCTTTGGGTGAGGGTCTGGGGTAGGCACCAGCTGGATGTACAGTTCCTCCGTGGGGTTCGGAGGATGAGACCTGTGGCTCGTTCCAGACTCCCAACCTGGGATCTGGCAGTGGTTCTCGAAGGCTGGCTGAGGCCCCCTTTGAGCCACTGGAGTCGGATGAACCTAAGAGCTTGACCATAAGGTGGCCTTTCTCCTGGCGATTACATCGCTAAAAGAAAAGGAGTGGGGGACCTTTAGGCCTCGGCTACAAGGCCGACTTGCCTGGAGTTCCTCCGTGGGAGTTAGGCTATCCTTCACCCTGGGCAGGGCTAGGTGCCCGTAGTGTCACCAGGGGTGGCCATGTCTTTTTTGGTTCTACGGGTTTTTCATCCTTCGCCTCATGTGACGGCGGATGAACCTTCACTGGGAAGCACTTTGAGGAGTGCTGAGGGACAGGGCAGCAGCGTCCAAGGTGATACCTTTTGACCTACTGCACGTGAGACCTCTACAGTGGTGGTTGGAAACCAAGGGGTTTTCC
>CM042244.1:59524235-59529235 GCA_023566225.1 Romanogobio albipinnatus
TCCATCCATCATCCATCCATCATCCATCCATCCATCCATCCATCTATCCATCCATCATCCATCCATCATCCATCCATCCATCATCCATCCATCATCCATCCATCCATCATCCATCCATCATCCATCCATCCATCCATCTATCCATCCATCCATCTATCCATCCATCATCCATCCATCATCCATCCATCCATCCATCCATCTATCCATCCATCTATCCATCCATCATCCATCCATCATCCATCCATCCATCATCCATCCATCATCCATCCATCATCCATCCATCCATCTATCCATCCATCATCCATCCATCTATCCATCCATCTATCCATCCATCATCCATCCATCATCTATCCATCCTTCCATCATCCATCCATCCATCCATCATCCATCCAGCTGGCTTTTAAAACTACTAAACTAAACGTTAAACTACTTCAAACTCTCTGGTCCGGGTTTTCAAGTCCACGTAAAATTTGTCTTCAATCTTTTTTTAAATCTAGTTTGTATTAAAATTGTATGCTTGAATATGTAAATGAGTCATTATCTAATTAACCATGCACTAATTAGCATATCTTTACAGAAGTTACTCTGATCATTATAAAGCCCGAGTCGTAATCCACGCGTCTGACGGCTGTCACTTCCTGTCTTTCAGGATCAGTACAAGTTCTGCTATGAGGTGGCGCTGGAGTATCTGAACTCCGGCTAACGGCTCCGCACTCCAGCAGAGAGAGAATGAGTGTGTGTGTGTGTGTGTGTGAGTGTGTGTGTGTGTGTGTGTGTGTGTGCGTGTGTGTGTGTGTACAGTCGGCTTGTATATCTTTAAAATGAAAAACTTCATCAAGACTGTGAAGAACAGATTCAACTCCTGCCTCCGTTTCCCGCCAAATCCAGTGGGCCGCCTCCTGCTCTCCTGCTCTCCCGCGCTCCGGACTATCCCGACTCACTTCTGTCTCGTTCTCCAGCACAAACATCTGACCATCCTCACATCAGCACTCGTTTACTGGAGAAACGGCTGGAGGGATTAAAGTCATCATGAAAGTGATGCTCGTCTTCTCTCCTCTAGTGCGCCGTATATCGAGTGAATCGCAAACAAGAGCAAATGTAGGCGGGGCTTGAGTGTGTCTGTGGGGAACTGATTGGATGGTTGCGGTTTACTATTGGCTGATCTCATGTGAGTGACAGGTGGCCCCGCCCTCGGCATCAGAGAAGAGAAGCTGCAGGAGGGAGGGAAAGGATTTAATGTCAATTCAATGTCATTTCGGTTTGTTCATTCATTTTGGGGCCATTTCTGTTCGTTTGTGGGACATTTTTGTTTCTTTTGAGGGCATTTTTGTTCACTCTGGGGCCATTTTTGTTCATTTGGGGGCCATTTTTGTTCATTCTAGGGCCGTTTTTGTTCATTTTGGGGGCAATTCTGTTTGTTTTGGGGGCATTTTTGTTCACTCTGGGGCCATTTTTGTTCATTCTAGGGCCATTTTTGTTCATTTTGGGGGCAATTCTGTTCGTTTTGGGGGCATTTTTGTTCACTCTGGGGCCATTTTTGTTCATTTTGGGGGCAATTCTGTTCGTTTTGGGGGCATTTTTGTTCACTCTGGGCTGTTTTTGTTCATTTGGGGCCATTTTTGTTCATTTGGGGGGAATTTCTGGTCATTTTGGGGGCATTTTTGTTCACTCTGGGGCCATTTTTGTTCATTTTGGGGGCAATTCTGTTCGTTTTGGGGGCATTTTTGTTCACTCTGGGGCCATTTTTGTTCATTTGGGGGGCATTTCTGGTCATTTTGGGGGCATTTTTGTTCACTCTGGGGCCATTTTTGTTCACTCTGGGGCCATTTTTGTTCATTCTAGGGCCGTTTTTGTTCATTTTGGGGGCAATTCTGTTCGTTTTGGGGGCATTTTTGTTCACTCTGGGGCCATTTTTGTTAATTTGTGGGACATTTCTGTTCATTCTGGGGGCATTTTTGTCCCTTTTGGGGGCATTTTTGTTCACTCTGGGGCCATTTTTGTTCACTCTGGGGCCATTTTTGTTCATTCTAGGGCCGTTTTTGTTCATTTTGGGGGCAATTCTGTTCGTTTTGGGGGCATTTTTGTTCACTCTGGGGCCATTTTTGTTCATTTGAGGGGCATTTCTGGTCATTTCGGAGACATTTCTGTTAATTTTGGGGGCATTTTTGTTCATTTTGGGGGCATTTCTGGTCATTTCGGAGACATTTCTGTTAATTTTGGGGGCATTTTTGTTAATAGAGAAGAGCTACAAGCATAGGCAGAGTTTTGTGATTGGAATAATAATAATAAAGGAATTGCATCTACTTATCTTTCCACAAACTCGCGTTGCTGCGACAGTGACAGTAAGCCCCGCCTTCTTTGATCTGATTGGCCGCCTTGATCATTTTGCCATTGACGAACGCTGTTAGACCACTGAGGTAGAGCAGCCTAAAAAATACAATCAGCATAAAATGTAACTTTTTAAGCTCAGGAGGGGGAGGAAGAGAAGTCTTCATATCTCCAGTCATTTCTCTTCTCCAGTAAATGTGTCTTGATTTATGAATGTTTAGATGTTTGTCCAGAAGTGTTTAATGCTCTTATCCAGCAGAATGAAGTGTCGTTTATTTGCACACACTAAAGGAATTACAATTCTGCGGATGCAGCAGACGATTGAGATGCTCATGAATATGTCACAGTCTGTAATGAGCCTGATTTGCATATTAATGAGGTGTGTTTGTGCTGAGCAGAACGATGGCGAACACATGAGCAAGTGTTTGATGAGTGTGATTTTGTCGTGTACATTTTGAAAACATCATCGGTCCAAAGCTTCCCATCGCTCGTTCTTTACGCAGCTTTTCTTTTTCCGTCTTATTGTTTGCACATGTTTTTAATATTGTTTGTTTATACTGTAAATATTTGAAGGTGTGCTGTGATATTTATTCCGGACAATCATCTTGTACTGGGTTCTTGAGTTCATATTGTACATGATCAAATATATTGTATGGATCAACAAATGTCTGCCTGTTCATAACTTTCATTTCTACTATTCTATCCATTTTTCACTGTGTTAATAAAATGCAGCTGTCCATGTCAGCTCAGCTCAGGTCCATTAAATATCAACAGATATTGTATTAGTAAATGTAGACGTTAACATTAAGATTAATGAATGCTTCAGAATTATTTTAGTTAAAAATATAATGCTTTGGTAAATCATAATTATGACATAAACAGTTGAAACAATGACTTAAAGTCCTAAATATTCGATTAAAAAGTTGAAATTGTCTTAAGTCATAACTATAACAGTCATGATTTTCACTTTTTAATGTCATATTATGACGTATAAACATAATTTCTACTTTTCATCTCATAATTAGGATTAACAAAAGTCTGGTGTGGAAATGGACTTCCATAGATGACAGCATGACACACAAAAGCTCCTCCCCTTTTTTAAAACAGCCAATAGCGTTTAGTTTCTATCACTTCTGATCTGATCTGTCTGATCGTTCCCTATCCCCTATATAGTGCATTGTCTGATTGTTCCCTATCCCCTATATAGTGCATTGTCTGATTGTTCCCTATCCCCTATATAGTGCACTGTCTGATCGTTCCCTATCCCCTATATAGTGCACTGTCTGATCGTTCCCTATCCCCTATATAGTGCATTGTCTGATTGTTCCCTATCCCCTATATAGTGCATTGTCTGATTGTTCCCTATCCCCTATATAGTGCACTGTTTGATTGTTCCCTATCCCCTATATAGTGCACTGTCTGATTGTTCCCTATCCCCTATATAGTGCACTGTCTGATTGTTCCCTATCCCCTATATAGTGCACTGTCTGATCGTTCCCTATCCCCTATATAGTGCATTGTCTGATCGTTCCCTATATAGTGCACTGTCTGATCGTTCCCTATCCCCTATATAATGTACTGTCTGATCGTCCCCTATCCCCTATATAATGTACTGTCTGATAGTTCCCTATCCCCTATATAGTGCACTGTCTGATCGTTCTCTATCCCCTATATAGTGCACTGTTTGATAGTTCCCTATCCCCTATATAGTGCACTGTCTGATCGTTCCCTATCACCTATATAGTGCACTGTCTGATCGTCCCCTATCCCCTATATAGTGCACTGTCTGATCGTTCCCTATCCCCTATATAGTGCACTGTCTGATCGTTTCCTATCCTCTATATAATGTACTGTCTGATAGTTCCCTATCCCCTATATAGTGCACTGTCTGATAGTTCCCTATATAATGTACTGTCTGATCGTTCCCTATCCCCTATATAGTGCACTGTCTGATCGTACCCTATCCCCTATATAATGTACTGTCTGATTGTTCCCTATCCCCTATATAGTGCACTGTCTGATAGTTCCCTATATAATGTACTGTCTGATTGTTCCCCATCCCCTATATAGTGCACTGTCTGATCGTTCCCTATCCCCTATATATTGCACTGTCTGATCGTTCCCTATCCCCTATATAATGTACTGTCTGATCGTCCCCTATCCCCTATATAATGTACTGTCTGATAGTTCCCTATCCCCTATATAGTGCACTGTCTGATCATCCCCTATCCCCTATATAATGTACTATCTGATTGTTCCCCATCCCCTATATAGTGCACTGTCTGATCGTTCCCTATCCCCTATATAATGTACTGTCTGATCGCCCCCTATCCCCTATATAATGTACTGTCTGATAGTTCCCTATCCCCTATATAGTGCACTGTCTGATCGTACCCTATCCCCTATATAATGTACTGTCTGATTGTTCCCCATCCCCTATATATTGCACTGTCTGATCGTTCCCTATGCCCTATATAATGTACTGTCTGATCGTCCCCTTTCCCCTATATAATGTACTGTCTGATAGTTCCCTATCCCCTATATAGTGCACTGTCTGATCATCCCCTATCCCCTATATAATGTACTATCTGATTGTTCCCCATCCCCTATATAGTGCACTGTCTGATCGTTCCCTATCCCCTATATAATGTACTGTCTGATCATCCCCTATA
>CM042244.1:59534235-59556735 GCA_023566225.1 Romanogobio albipinnatus
ATTATGTAAACACAAACTTTTATTTTGGATGTGATTAATCTTTTGACAGCCCTAATATATATATATATATTTGTTTAATACTGTGAATAATTAATATGATAAATAAGATATTATGTGAAGAATAATTAGTGTCTATTACACTGTCTTTATTCTGGGCTGTTTGATGTATTTAAATCGTTACATTTATTCTAAGTCAGACTATTTTGGTTATTTTTCATTTTATTCAAATGTAGTCATTATTTAAATCAAGGTTTATGCATTTATTTATGTCATTATTTAGATAAATTATTTACTGTAAACAAATGTCGTTTTTTAATCTTATTTGTATTTATTTATTATTTATTTTTAGTGTTTTTTTCCAAGTTTGAAAACTCCTGATATAATTAATATGTTTGTCAGAAAATGTGCTTGTGTGTTTCACAATTGAAGATAAAGCGACTGTTCACCCAGAACTGAAGAGTATCCCATGATCTCCTCTCCTTCAGCTCATCCTCAGTGTGTGTGACATCCATCCTTCAGCCGGACACACTCAGAGTTATAGTGGATAATATCTGCTCTTCCCAGCTTTATAATGGCAGTGAATGGGATGGGAATGGTTTCCGGTAGCGGGTCAGAGGTCGCTCTTCCACCGGAACTCGACTCGCGTACGGCCGTTAGGTCTAGGTCTATAGGCCGACAATAGCCTATCAGTAACGTTACCACATAATTATGACAATCATCAAAGCGTGATATGTATAGCAGGCGGAGGAAATAAAAAATTCCGTTGTATTGAAATTGTATTTCATTGTTTATTTAATTATTTTTTTAATTAATTCCTAACACTTTGTTAAAATGTTCAAAGCCTTGTTTCCTGTGATTTTAATACCTGTGTAAATGCATATATTATGTTGTCCTTTACATGATATGTATGAATGTATATGGTGTATGATAAAAAGGTGACCTTGAAATTGTGGCGTTAAAGGGGACGAGTGCCAGGGAAAAATTTGGGTGCACCTAAATAAAAAAGTTAGTCTGGAGCCCTGCAGATGGACTTTTATGATGGACAGATGCACTTTTATGATGGACAGATGGACTTTTATGATTATAGATGCACTTATATGATGGACAGATGCACTTATATGATGGACAGATGCACTTTTATGATGGATAGATGCGCTTTTATGATGGACAGATGCACTTTTATGATGGATAGATGCACTTTTATGATGGACAGATGCACTTTTATGATGGATAGATGCACTTTTATGATGGACAGATGCACTTTTATGATGGATAGATGCGCTTTTATGAAGGATAGATGCACTTTTATGATGATAGATGCATTTTTATGATGGATAGATGCACTTATATGATGGACAGATGCACTTTTATGATGGACAGATGGACTTTTATGATGGACAGATGCACTTTTATGATGATAGATGCACTTTTATGATGGATAGATGCACTTTTATGATGGATAGATGCACTTATATGATGGATAGATGCACTTATATGATGGACAGATGCGCTTTTATGATGGACAGATGCACTTTTATGATGGACAGATGCACTTTTATGATGGACAGATGGACTTTTATGATTATAGATGCACTTATATGATGGACAGATGCGCTTTTATGATGGACAGATGCACTTTTATGATGGACAGATGCACTTTTATGATGGACAGATGGACTTTTATGATGGACAGATGCACTTTTATGATGATAGATGCACTTTTATGATGGATAGATGCACTTATATGATGGATAGATGCACTTATATGATGGACAGATGCGCTTTTATGATGGACAGATGCACTTTTATGATGGACAGATGCACTTTTATGATGGACAGATGGACTTTTATGATTATAGATGCACTTATATGATGGACAGATGCGCTTTTATGATGGACAGATGCACTTTTATGATGGACAGATGCACTTTTATGATGGACAGATGGACTTTTATGATGGACAGATGCACTTTTATGATGATAGATGCACTTTTATGATGGATAGATGCACTTATATGATGGATAGATGCACTTATATGATGGACAGATGCGCTTTTATGATGGACAGATGCGCTTTTATGATGGACAGATGCACTTTTATGATGGACAGATGCACTTTTATGATGGACAGATGCACTTTTATGATGGACAGATGGACTTTTATGATGGATAGATGCACTTTTATGATGATAGATGCACTTATATGATGGACAGATGCGCTTTTATGATGGACAGATGCACTTTTATGATGGACAGATGCACTTTTATGATGGACAGATGGACTTTTATGATGGACAGATGCACTTTTATGATGATAGATGCACTTTTATGATGGATAGATGCACTTATATGATGGATAGATGCACTTATATGATGGACAGATGCACTTTTATGATGGACAGATGCACTTTTATGATGATAGATGCACTTTTATGATGATAGATGCACTTTTATGATGGATAGATGCACTTTTATGATGATAGATGCACTTTTATGATGATAGATGCACTTTTATGATGGATAGATGCACTTATATGATGGACAGATGCGCTTTTATGATGGACAGATGCACTTTTATGATGATAGATGCACTTTTATGATGATAGATGCACTTTTATGATGGATAGATGCACTTATATGATGGACAGATGCGCTTTTATGATGGACAGATGCACTTTTATGATGGACAGATGCACTTTTATGATGGACAGATGGACTTTTATGATTATAGATGCACTTATATGATGGATAGATGCACTTATATGATGATAGATGCACTTTTATGATGGATAGATGCACTTTTATGATGGATAGATGCACTTTTATGATGGATAGATGCACTTATATGATGATAGATGCACTTTTATGATGGATAGATGCACTTATATGATGGATAGATGCACTTTTATGATGGATAGATGCACTTATATGATGGACAGATGCGCTTTTATGATGGACAGATGCACTTTTATGATGGACAGATGCACTTTTATGATGGACAGATGGACTTTTATGATTATAGATGCACTTATATGATGGACAGATGCGCTTTTATGATGGACAGATGCACTTTTATGATGGACAGATGCACTTTTATGATGGACAGATGCACTTTTATGATGGACAGATGCACTTTTATGATGGACAGATGGACTTTTATGATGGACAGATGCACTTTTATGATGATAGATGCACTTTTATGATGGATAGATGCACTTATATGATGGATAGATGCACTTATATGATGATAGATGCACTTTTATGATGGACAGATGCACTTTTATGATGGACAGATGCACTTATATGATGGATAGATGCACTTTTATGATGGACAGATGGACTTTTATGATTATAGATGCACTTATATGATGGATAGATGCACTTTTATGATGGATAGATGCACTTTTATGATGGACAGATGGACTTTTATGATGATAGATGCACTTATATGATGGATAGATGCACTTTTATGATGGATAGATGCACTTTTATGATGGATAGATGCACTTTTATGATGGACAGATGGACTTTTATGATTATAGATGCACTTATATGATGGATAGATGCACTTTTATGATGGATAGATGCACTTTTATGATGGACAGATGGACTTTTATGATTATAGATGCACTTATATGATGGATAGATGCACTTTTATGATGGATAGATGCACTTTTATGATGGACAGATGCACTTTTATGATGGACAGATGCACTTTTATGATGGACAGATGCACTTATATGATGGATAGATGCACTTATATGATGGACAGATGCGCTTTTATGATGGACAGATGCACTTTTATGATGGACAGATGCACTTTTATGATGGACAGATGGACTTTTATGATTATAGATGCACTTATATGATGGACAGATGCGCTTTTATGATGGACAGATGCACTTTTATGATGGACAGATGCACTTTTATGATGGACAGATGGACTTTTATGATGGACAGATGCACTTTTATGATGATAGATGCACTTTTATGATGGATAGATGCACTTATATGATGGATAGATGCACTTATATGATGATAGATGCACTTTTATGATGGACAGATGCACTTTTATGATGATAGATGCACTTATATGATGGATAGATGCACTTTTATGATGGATAGATGCACTTTTATGATGGATAGATGCACTTATATGATGGATAGATGCACTTTTATGATGAATAGATGCACTTTTCAAAATCTCGTCCCTCATTCACTGCCGTTATAAAGCTGGGAAGAGCAGATATTATCTGATATAACTCTGAGTGTGTCCGGCTCACAGATGAATGTCATGCACACTGAGGATGAGCTGAGGGAGAGGACATCATGGGATAATTTCCATTTTTGCAGAACTATCTTTTTAATACCGCATTACACACACACACACACACACACACACACACACACACACACACACACACACAGAACTGAGTGTATGTATGAGTAATTTGACCTTGAGGCCTGTGTCACCCCTTCATCATAAGCAGATTGTGAGGGTTTTTGATGAATCTTTCATCTTCTTTCTCTTTCTTGCAGGTATTTATTTTGGATCTTGGACATGGATTTCCCGTAATGCTGAAGTGAAATCACTAATCCTCACTCCGGATCGCAGCGCATCGTTCACGTGCCCCCGCTGACCCCGTCCGCCGCTGGACGCTCTGGATCTGACCCTTCGTGTTGATGTGGAGATGTCCAGAGGTCCAGACGTCGGATAATAAAGGAAGCCGTAAAGCACTCGTCCCTCAGAGGTGGTTTAGCGTTTAGAGACCCGGCCGTTGAGCGATGCTGCGGTTTAACAGGCTTTTATCGCTTGTGATGTTATTCTACTGACCGGTCTTCCCCAATCAGAACTGCTCCTCCGATACAAACGTTCCCGCCGAGCGATTGGGAAAGGGAGCGCGAGGCCGGAGAAGATGAGCGTGGGCGGTGAACTCCAGCATCTGGAGTACCTGACGGAGAACGAGCTCATGGGGATGGACACCTTCATCCACCGCATCGACTCCACCGAGGTCATCTACCAGCCCCGACGCAAGCGCGCCAAGCTGATCGGGAAGTACCTGATGGGCGATCTGCTCGGGGAGGGCTCGTACGGGAAGGTGAAGGAGATGCTGGACTCGGAGACTCTGTGTCGCAGAGCCGTTAAGATCCTGAAGAAGAAGAAACTCAGGAGAATTCCCAACGGAGAGGCCAATGTGAAGAAGTAAGAGCTGCTTCCTTTCTTCATCTTTGGTTTGTATTGTCACCATGAGCATGGGCGTTCAGTTCTGACCCAGATTCAGTTCCTTATTGACGACATTTCCAGAATCAGGGGCGCAAACTTGTCACCTTTGGGTCAAAAATAATTGGGTCGTCATTGTGAGTCGTTTAAGTGAAGGTGCTGCGTGGTCACGAATACTTGCATGCGTTTGTAAGCATTGTGGTGTAAAAACAAGAACTCTTTTCTCATTAGCGTGAGACCGTTTCTGACTGCAGTCGGAGACGCTACACATCTGCTGATACATTAGTTATATTTGGCACTTTATTGGACTATATATACACACACTTGTGTCAAAATGCCCATCTTTGCAAGTATCCTCGTAAACAGTCATTTATGTCTTAAGTGAACGTAAACTGATAAAGAAAACACAAGTGTTCCAGTATAACGTCTTGTGTTTTTGTCATCTTTTTCACTCCTGATGAGTTTGCATCAGGAAAGTTTCCAAAAATGTCCAACATTCCCAGAAAGTTTCCAAAAATGTCCAACATTCCCAGGAAGTTTCCAAAAATGGCCAACATTCCCAGGAAGTTTCCAAAAATGGCCAACATTCCCAGGAAGTTTCCAAAAATGGCCAACATTCCCAGAAAGTTTCCAAAAATGTCCAACATTCCCAGGAAGTTTCCAAAAATGTCCAACATTCCCAGGAAGTTGCCAAAAATGTCCAACATTCCCAGGAAGTTGCCAAAAGTTTCCAGAAAGTTTCCAAAAATGTCCAACATTCCCAGGAAGTTTCCAAAAATGTCCAACATTCCCAGGAAGTTTCCAAAAATGTCCAACATTCCCAGGAAGTTTCCAAAAATGTCCAACATTCCCAGGAAGTTGCCAAAAATTCCCAGAAAGTTTCCAAAAATGTCCAACATTCCCAGGAAGTTGCCAAAAGTTTCCAGAAAGTTTCCAAAAATGTCCAACATTCCCAGGAAGTTGCCAAAAGTTTCCAGAAAGTTTCCAAAAATGTCCAACATTCCCAGGAAGTTGCCAAAAGTTTCCAGAAAGTTTCCAAAAATGTCCAACATTCCCAGGAAGTTGCCAAAAGTTTCCAGAAAGTTTCCAAAAATGTCCAACATTCCCAGGAAGTTTCCAAAAATGTCCAACATTCCCAGGAAGTTGCCAAAAATTCCCAGAAAGTTGCCAAAAATGTCCAACATTCCCAGGAAGTTTCCAAAATGTTTCTAGAAAGTTTTCAAAAATGCCCCAAATTTCCAGAAAGTGTGCAAAAATGTCCAAAACTCTCCTAGAAAGTTTCCAAAAATGTCCCAAATTGGATAAAAAAAATCAAGATTTCCAGAAAGTAAAAAAAAATCTAAAATTTCTAGAAAGTTTTCAGAAATGTCCAAAATTTACAAAAATATCCAAAATGTCCAGAAAGTAAAAAACAATATCTAAAATTTCTAGAAAGTTTCCAAAAATGTCCAAAATTCTTCTAGAAAGTTTCCAGAAATGTTAAAAAATGTCCAAAATTTCCACAACGTTTGCGAAAATTTTAAAAACTTTCCAAACATATGCAGTTTTCAAAAATGCCGAAACATTTCCACAAATGTCCAACATTCCCAGGAAGTTTCCAAAAATGTCCAAAAATGTCCAAAATTCTTCTAGAAAGTTTGCAAAATTTTCAAACTTTCCAAAAATGTCCAAAATTTTCAGAAACTTTCCAGAAATTCAGTAAAGTTTCCGGACCCTTTGCAACCCTAATATTGATTCCATTAGCTGTGATGAGTTTCAGCGTGCTCATCATTCCTCCTGATGTTTATTTGCTGCTGTAACTGGTAGTGAAGAGGAAGAGATGATCGTTCACGAGCCGCTAAACGTTTACTCCGTGAACTCCCCATAATGACTAAACGTTTGCTATGAAGTATTTCCTACTAAAGCAAGGCGACTCTAGTGGGAGTGGCCTCCGATGGCAACATGCCCAGTGCATTATGGGTGTTGAAGTTTTCCTATCTCTTTAGTTTTCTCCAGTCAGATTAGTCAACCAATAGTCAGACAGCTTTGAGCTTTGTAATGCAGCCGCTCTGGTTCAGTCATTTAAAGCTGGGTCCCTTATTGAGCGTTCCTATTGCGTCACATGACAGAAGTGAAGTGGCTTGTGTATGACTTTAGAAACGCTGCTCGTCTTGATGTGGTTTCTGACACTCGTCGTGTTCCTCCCGTGCTCTGAAATATCATCATCTTGCTGTTTAATCACACAGAGCAGTTCAATTAATTAAAATAATGTGCAGTGAAGCCTCGGGCTCGTCTTTAAATAGACGAGAGCTTTTGGACCGGCTTCAAAACCCTTGCATGCCAGGACACGTGTGTTTGGGCTTTTGGTCGTCTTGGTTGGAGCTTGAAAGTACGTCTGTGAGACGATTAGTCCATGTGTGCTGGCTGTGAGAGAGCAGCTCTGAGCATCTGAATAACACCTCATTAATGATTGATTCAAACACTGAAACCCTTCAGAATATAGATCGTAATAAATCTAAAGTGGAGCTTTCTGACTCCAACTCATCGAGAAAGATCCCGATCTCGATTCAAACACCCACACGATCTTATTCCTAAAGGACAGCGGACATTTGGATCTGTGTTCTGATCCAGAAAGAGCCAGTCCTGCTTCAACCACACAGGATCATTACTTCTGTCTTACACTCATTCAGATTATCACACTGGATTTAAGTTATAGTTCAGATATAAACACTGATGTGTTTGGTAGTGATCAGAATAGAGCAAATCAGCTTTAGAAAGTGACTTGATGCTTCAAATTATGATTGTATTAATTATATTGTTACACCAGTAGGTGGAGACATGAGCGAGTCATTTAATGATTCGTTCAAAAACACTGATTCATCCAGTAATGAAACATTTATGAGTGAGTCATCGAATCATTCATTCAAGAGATTTGTTCAGAAACGCTGATTCATCCAGTAATTAAACATTTATGAGTCAGTCATCGAATCATTCATTCAAGAGATTTGTTCAAAAACGCTGATTCATCCAGTAATGAAACATTTATGAGTCAGTCATCGAATCATTCATTCAAGAGATTTGTTCAGAAACGCTGATTCATCCAGTAATTAAACATTTATGAGTGAGTCATTGAATCATTCATTCAAGAGATTTGTTCAAAAACGCTGATTCATCCAGTAATTAAACATTTATGAGTCAGTCATTGAATCATTCATTCAAGAGATTTGTTCAGAAACGCTGATTCATCCAGTAATGAAACATTTATGAGAGTCATTGAATCATTCATTCAAGAGATTTGTTCAGAAACGCTGATTCATCCAGTAATGAAACATTTATGAGTCAGTCATCGAATCATTCATTCAAGAGATTTGTTCAAAAACGCTGATTCGTCCAGTAATGAAACATTTATGAGTCAGTCATCGAATCATTCATTCAAGAGATTTGTTCAGAAACGCTGATTCATCCAGTAATGAAACATTTATGAGTGAGTCATTGAATCATTCATTCAAGAGATTTGTTCAAAAACGCTGATTCATCCAGTAATTAAACATTTATGAGTGAGTCATTGAATCATTCATTCAAGAGATTTGTTCAGAAACGCTGATTCATCCAGTAATTAAACATTTATGAGTGAGTCATTGAATCATTCATTCAAGAGATTTGTTCAAAAACGCTGATTCATCCAGTAATTAAACATTTATGAGTCAGTCATCGAATCATTCATTCAAGAGATTTGTTCAAAAACGCTGATTCATCCAGTAATGAAACATTTATGAGTGAGTCATTGAATCATTCATTCAAGAGATTTGTTCAAAAACGCTGATTCATCCAGTAATGAAACATTTATGAGTCAGTCATCGAATCATTCATTCAAGAGATTTGTTCAAAAACGCTGATTCATCCAGTAATGAAACATTTATGAGTCAGTCATCGAATCATTCATTCAAGAGATTTGTTCAGAAACGCTGATTCATCCAGTAATGAAACATTTATGAGTGAGTCATTGAATCATTCATTCAAGAGATTTGTTCAAAAACGCTGATTCATCCAGTAATGAAACATTTATGAGTGAGTCATTGAATCATTCATTCAAGAGATTTGTTCAAAAACGCTGATTCATCCAGTAATGAAACATTTATGAGAGTCATTGAATCATTCATTCAAGAGATTTGTTCAAAAACGCTGATTCATCCAGTAATGAAACCTTTATGAGTGAGTCATTGAATCATTCATTCAAGCGATTTGTTCAAAAACGCTGATTCATCCAGTAATTAAACATTTATGAGAGTCATTGAATCATTCATTCAAGAGATTTGTTCAAAAACGCTGATTCATCCAGTAATTAAACATTTATGAGAGTCATTGAATCATTCATTCAAGAGATTTGTTCAAAAACGCTGATTCATCCAGTAATGAAACCTTTATGAGTGAGTCATTGAATCATTCATTCAAGAGATTTGTTCACAAACACTGATTCATCCAGTAATGAAACCTTTATGAGTGAGTCATTGAATCATTCATTCAAGCGATTTGATCAAAAACGCTGATTCATCCAGTAATTAAACATTTATGAGTGAGTCATCGAATCATTCATTCAAGAGATTTGTTCAAAAACGCTGATTCATCCAGTAATGAAACCTTTGAGTGAGTCATTGAATCATTCATTCAAGAGATTTGTTCAAAAACGCTGATTCATCCAGTAATGAAACCTTTATGAGTGAGTCATTGAATCATTCATTCAAGAGATTTGTTCAAAAACGCTGATTCATCCAGTAATTAAACATTTATGAGTGAGTCATCGAATCATTCATTCAAGAGATTTGTTCAAAAACGCTGATTCATCCAGTAATGAAACCTTTATGAGTGAGTCATTGAATCATTCATTCAAGAGATTTGTTCAAAAACGCTGATTCATCCAGTAATTAAACATTTATGAGTCAGTCATTGAATCATTCATTCAAGAGATTTGTTCAAAAACGCTGATTCATCCAGTAATGAAACATTTATGAGTGAGTCATCGAATCATTCATTCAAGAGATTTGTTCAAAAACGCTGATTCATCCAGTAATGAAACCTTTATGAGTGAGTCATTGAATCATTCATTCAAGAGATTTGTTCAAAAACGCTGATTCATCCAGTAATGAAACCTTTATGAGTGAGTCATTGAATCATTCATTCAAGCGATTTGATCAAAAACGCTGATTCATCCAGTATTTAAACATTTATGAGTGAGTCATTGAATCATTCATTCAAGAGATTTGTTCAAAAACGCTGATTCATCCAGTAATGAAACCTTTATGAGTGAGTCATTGAATCATTCATTCAAGCGATTTGATCAAAAACGCTGATTCATCCAGTAATTAAACATTTATGAGAGTCATTGAATCATTCATTCAAGAGATTTGTTCAAAAACGCTGATTCATCCAGTAATGAAACCTTTATGAGTGAGTCATTGAATCATTCATTCAAGCGATTTGTTCAAAAACGCTGATTCATCCAGTAATGAAACCTTTATGAGTGAGTCATTGAATCATTCATTCAAGCGATTTGTTCAAAAACACTGATTCATCCAGTAATGAAACCTTTATGAGTGAGTCATTGAATCATTCATTCAAGAGATTTGTTCAAAAACGCTGATTCATCCAGTAATGAAACCTTTATGAGTGAGTCATTGAATCATTCATTCAAGAGATTTGTTCAAAAACGCTGATTCATCCAGTAATTAAACATTTATGAGAGTCATTGAATCATTCATTCAAGAGATTTGTTCAAAAACGCTGATTCATCCAGTAATTAAACATTTATGAGAGTCATTGAATCATTCATTCAAGAGATTTGTTCAAAAACGCTGATTCATCCAGTAATTAAACATTTATGAGAGTCATTGAATCATTCATTCAAGAGATTTGTTCAAAAACGCTGATTCATCCAGTAATGAAACCTTTATGAGAGTCATTGAATCATTCATTCAAGAGATTTGTTCAAAAACGCTGATTCATCCAGTAATGAAACCTTCATGAGTGAGTCATTGAATCATTCATTCAAGAGATTTGTTCAAAAACGCTGATTCATCCAGTAATTAAACATTTATGAGTCAGTCATTGAATCATTCATTCAAGAGATTTGTTCAAAAACGCTGATTCATCCAGTAATTAAACATTTATGAGAGTCATTGAATCATTCATTCAAGAGATTTGTTCAAAAACGCTGATTCATCCAGTAATTAAACATTTATGAGAGTCATTGAATCATTCATTCAAGAGATTTGTTCAAAAACGCTGATTCATCCAGTAATTAAACATTTATGAGAGTCATTGAATCATTCATTCAAGAGATTTGTTCAAAAACGCTGATTCATCCAGTAATGAAACCTTTATGAGTGAGTCATTGAATCATTCATTCAAGAGATTTGTTCAAAAACGCTGATTCATCCAGTAATTAAACATTTATGAGTGAGTCATTGAATCATTCATTCAAGAGATTTGTTCAAAAACGCTGATTCATCCAGTAATGAAACCTTTATGAGTGAGTCATTGAATCATTCATTCAAGAGATTTGTTCAAAAACGCTGATTCATCCAGTAATGAAACCTTTATGAGTGAGTCATTGAATCATTCATTCAAGAGATTTGTTCAAAAACGCTGATTCATCCAGTAATTAAACATTTATGAGTGAGTCATTGAATCATTCATTCAAGAGATTTGTTCAAAAACGCTGATTCATCCAGTAATGAAACCTTTATGAGTGAGTCATTGAATCATTCATTCAAGAGATTTGTTCAAAAACGCTGATTCATCCAGTAATGAAACCTTTATGAGTGAGTCATTGAATCATTCATTCAAGAGATTTGTTCAAAAACGCTGATTCATCCAGTAATTAAACATTTATGAGTGAGTCATTGAATCATTCATTCAAGAGATTTGTTCAAAAACGCTGATTCATCCAGTAATGAAACCTTTATGAGTGAGTCATTGAATCATTCATTCAAGAGATTTGTTCAAAAACGCTGATTCATCCAGTAATGAAACCTTTATGAGTGAGTCATCGAATCATTCATTCAAGAGATTTGTTCAAAAACGCTGATTCATCCAGTAATGAAACCTTTATGAGAGTCATTGAATCATTCATTCAAGAGATTTGTTCAAAAACGCTGATTCATCCAGTAATGAAACCTTTATGAGTGAGTCATTGAATCATTCATTCAAGAGATTTGTTCAAAAACGCTGATTCATCCAGTAATGAAACCTTTATGAGTGAGTCATTGAATCATTCATTCAAGAGATTTGTTCAAAAACGCTGATTCATCCAGTAATGAAACATTTATGAGTGAGTCATTGAATCATTCATTCAAGAGATTTGTTCAAAAACGCTGATTCATCCAGTAATGAAACATTTATGAGTGAGTCATTGAATCATTCATTCAAGCGATTTGATCAAAAACGCTGATTCATCCAGTAATTAAACATTTATGAGAGTCATTGAATCATTCATTCAAGAGATTTGTTCAAAAACGCTGATTCATCCAGTAATGAAACCTTTATGAGTGAGTCATTGAATCATTCATTCAAGCGATTTGTTCAAAAACGCTGATTCATCCAGTAATGAAACCTTTATGAGTGAGTCATTGAATCATTCATTCAAGCGATTTGATCAAAAACGCTGATTCATCCAGTAATTAAACATTTATGAGAGTCATTGAATCATTCATTCAAGAGATTTGTTCAAAAACGCTGATTCATCCAGTAATGAAACCTTTATGAGTGAGTCATTGAATCATTCATTCAAGCGATTTGATCAAAAACGCTGATTCATCCAGTATTTAAACATTTATGAGTGAGTCATTGAATCATTCATTCAAGAGATTTGTTCAAAAACGCTGATTCATCCAGTAATGAAACCTTTATGAGTGAGTCATTGAATCATTCATTCAAGCGATTTGATCAAAAACGCTGATTCATCCAGTAATTAAACATTTATGAGAGTCATTGAATCATTCATTCAAGAGATTTGTTCAAAAACGCTGATTCATCCAGTAATGAAACCTTTATGAGTGAGTCATTGAATCATTCATTCAAGCGATTTGTTCAAAAACGCTGATTCATCCAGTAATGAAACCTTTATGAGTGAGTCATTGAATCATTCATTCAAGCGATTTGATCAAAAACGCTGATTCATCCAGTAATTAAACATTTATGAGAGTCATTGAATCATTCATTCAAGAGATTTGTTCAAAAACGCTGATTCATCCAGTAATGAAACCTTTATGAGTGAGTCATTGAATCATTCATTCAAGCGATTTGATCAAAAACGCTGATTCATCCAGTATTTAAACATTTATGAGTGAGTCATTGAATCATTCATTCAAGAGATTTGTTCAAAAACGCTGATTCATCCAGTAATGAAACCTTTATGAGTGAGTCATTGAATCATTCATTCAAGCGATTTGATCAAAAACGCTGATTCATCCAGTATTTAAACATTTATGAGTGAGTCATTGAATCATTCATTCAAGAGATTTGTTCAAAAACGCTGATTCATCCAGTAATGAAACCTTTATGAGTGAGTCATTGAATCATTCATTCAAGCGATTTGTTCAAAAACGCTGATTCATCCAGTAATGAAACCTTTATGAGTGAGTCATTGAATCATTCATTCAAGCGATTTGTTCAAAAACACTGATTCATCCAGTAATGAAACCTTTATGAGTGAGTCATTGAATCATTCATTCAAGAGATTTGTTCAAAAACGCTGATTCATCCAGTAATGAAACCTTTATGAGTGAGTCATTGAATCATTCATTCAAGAGATTTGTTCAAAAACGCTGATTCATCCAGTAATTAAACATTTATGAGAGTCATTGAATCATTCATTCAAGAGATTTGTTCAAAAACGCTGATTCATCCAGTAATTAAACATTTATGAGAGTCATTGAATCATTCATTCAAGAGATTTGTTCAAAAACGCTGATTCATCCAGTAATTAAACATTTATGAGAGTCATTGAATCATTCATTCAAGAGATTTGTTCAAAAACGCTGATTCATCCAGTAATGAAACCTTTATGAGAGTCATTGAATCATTCATTCAAGAGATTTGTTCAAAAACGCTGATTCATCCAGTAATGAAACCTTCATGAGTGAGTCATTGAATCATTCATTCAAGAGATTTGTTCAAAAACGCTGATTCATCCAGTAATTAAACATTTATGAGTCAGTCATTGAATCATTCATTCAAGAGATTTGTTCAAAAACGCTGATTCATCCAGTAATTAAACATTTATGAGTGAGTCATTGAATCATTCATTCAAGAGATTTGTTCAAAAACGCTGATTCATCCAGTAATTAAACATTTATGAGTCAGTCATTGAATCATTCATTCAAGAGATTTGTTCAAAAACGCTGATTCATCCAGTAATTAAACATTTATGAGAGTCATTGAATCATTCATTCAAGAGATTTGTTCAAAAACGCTGATTCATCCAGTAATTAAACATTTATGAGAGTCATTGAATCATTCATTCAAGAGATTTGTTCAAAAACGCTGATTCATCCAGTAATTAAACATTTATGAGAGTCATTGAATCATTCATTCAAGAGATTTGTTCAAAAACGCTGATTCATCCAGTAATGAAACCTTTATGAGTGAGTCATTGAATCATTCATTCAAGAGATTTGTTCAAAAACGCTGATTCATCCAGTAATTAAACATTTATGAGTGAGTCATTGAATCATTCATTCAAGAGATTTGTTCAAAAACGCTGATTCATCCAGTAATGAAACCTTTATGAGTGAGTCATTGAATCATTCATTCAAGAGATTTGTTCAAAAACGCTGATTCATCCAGTAATGAAACCTTTATGAGTGAGTCATTGAATCATTCATTCAAGAGATTTGTTCAAAAACGCTGATTCATCCAGTAATTAAACATTTATGAGTGAGTCATCGAATCATTCATTCAAGAGATTTGTTCAAAAACGCTGATTCATCCAGTAATGAAACCTTTATGAGAGTCATTGAATCATTCATTCAAGAGATTTGTTCAAAAACGCTGATTCATCCAGTAATGAAACCTTTATGAGTGAGTCATTGAATCATTCATTCAAGAGATTTGTTCAAAAACGCTGATTCATCCAGTAATGAAACCTTTATGAGTGAGTCATTGAATCATTCATTCAAGAGATTTGTTCAAAAACGCTGATTCATCCAGTAATGAAACCTTTATGAGTGAGTCATTGAATCATTCATTCATTTTATCTGCATATCAACTCAAGCTCAGAGCTTCACTGCTAAATTATGATAAGCAAACATGTAATATTATTAGTAACTGCACTTATTAACAAAACAATAGTAATTTAATGATTAAATGAACGCCACTGCTCTCAAATGTTAGTCTGGAGTCCCGTAAACGCAACTTCAGTATTAAAGAGAAAAATAGTGCAGACACGAATACTATGGGCTTGTTTTAGATGAGTTCTAATGTGTGCAGTTTCATGCTGCCGGCAGAACCTCTGTGTGTGTGTGTGTGTGTGTGTGTGTGTGTGTGTGTGTGTGTGTGTGTGTGTGTGTGTGTGTGTGTGTGTGTGTGTGTGTGTGTGTGTGTGTGTGTGTCCTTATAAGGCTGCAGTGCTCTGTGTTCATTGACAGCAGTGATTATCCAGCAGGCTCGACTGGCAGCCGCACACGAAACATGACCAGCATTGCATAACGTGCTGCCGTTCCCATGGTCACGCCGGAGGAATGCGGCAGAGCCTCCGGCCTTGACCAGGGAACGAGGTCGGTGGAATACGGGAGAGCGGGACGCAGCCAGAGCAAACGGGAAGTGCATCGACGTGACTTCACTGAAGGGAACACGGGTGACATTGAGCATCGAAGAATCAGGCTCTACATGTGCTCACTCTGAGATTAGACACCGCGCTGATTCTACAGTGTGTGTGTGTGTGTGTGTGTGTGTGTGTGTGTGTGTGTGTGTGTGTGTGTGTGAATCAAACGAGTTTTGAGTCTGGCTTTATCCAATGTTCAAATGTTCTGGAAATGTATGCAAATTAACACATATTTAATTAGATAATGCTTTGTTTATATATTCAACCATAACCTTTTAGCAATCTTGTTATACAGAAATAGTTTGAGTTTCATAATGTAATCAATCCACTGGATAACTGGTCATAGCTGTTAATGTCTTTACCCTATTCACCCGCGGGCCTTCTCTCTTTCTGAGGTGGGAAGCCGTTCCGCATGTTTTCTCCTGCGCTGTGGTTGGTTGCTGTCCAAGTGGGTCAGATGGCTGATAAACACATGCACATGCACTAGAGTGTGTTTGCATCAGCCCAAGGCTATTTTAGTCGTGTGGAAACACGGTCCGTCTCTCTCTCTTTCCTCATGCCGGTCTCATCTCAAACTTTCAGTAAGGTCAGAAGTCACGGTTTGTCTGAATGTTCACTCACACGCCGGATAGTTAAAGGTGCAGTAAGCGATTTCTGAGAAACGCTGCTGATATTTGAAATCACCAAAACAAACACGCCCCTACCCAATTGAACCACACCCCTTTATTGATAGCTCCGCCCAAAATAGGAGGGGGGGCAAACTACTTGATTAGCCGACAAAAATAATCAACCAGGGACATGATTAATCAGCAAATGGGCAACTAGTCACTCGATTAAATGATAAATAATCGGCATGCAAAACGGAGGTGACAAACTGCTCGATTAAACGGCAAAAATAATCGACTGGCGACATGGTTAATAGTCAATAGTCAAACGGACAACCAAGCACTTGATTAACCGCATAAATAATCGACTCACAAAACAGAGGTGACAAACTGCCCGATCAAATGATAAAAATAATCGACCAGTGACACGATTAATCGGCAAACGGACAACCAAGCACTCGATTAACCGCTTTAAATAATTGGCTCGCAAAACAGAGGCAACTAAACACCTTGATTGGCGACAAAAATAATTGACAGATGACATGATTAATTGGCAAATGGACAACCAAGCACTCGATTAACCGCATAAATAATCGGCTCGCAAAACAGAGGTGACAAACTACTCGATTAAACAGCAAAAAGAATTGACTGGCAACACAACAAATAGACATATGGACAACCAAGCACTCGATCAACCGCATAAATAATCGGTTCGCAAAACAGAGGTGACAAACCACTTGATCAAATAGCAAAAATGATCGATCTGTGACACGATTAATCGACAAACGGACTACCAAGCACTCGATTAGCCACACAAATAATCGACTGGCGACATGGTTAATCGGCAAATGGACAACAAATGACCTGATTAACCGCATAAATAATCGGCTCGCAAAACAGAGGTGACAACAGCCCGTTCAAGTGGCAAAAATAATCGGCTAGCAACACGGTTAATCGGCAAATGGACAACCAATCACTCGATTAACCGCATAAATAATCGGCTCACAAAACGGAGGTGACAAACCACCGATAAAAAAAGTGGCAAAAATAATCGACTGCCAACACGGTTAATCGTCAAATGGGCAACCAATCACTCGATTAACCGCATAAATAATCGGCTCGCAAAGTGGAGGCGAAAAACAACTCGATCAAAAGGCAAACGGTGACACGATTAATCAGCAAATTGGTCAACCAATAGCTTGGATTTAATGTACAAAGAATCGCCCAATCACTCGATTAATCGTCAAAAATAGTCTGATTATTCTATTTAAAGGGGTCTTTATATGGGGTTTGCATATAAATGTGTCTGCTGTGTGTGGACACAACCACCCTACAATGATACAAATCCATTCACTCCTTTTTTTTATCCTCTAAAAGCCAAAAACTCTCAATAATCAAGCCATTTTCTGAGCAATATGTCATATTGCTCATGCTCCACCCATGACCGTTGACGTACTATCCCATATTAGCATATTTCCGCCCTCAGCCAGTTGGCAGCACTTCGCGCCCCACGGAAGAGAGGGGTGGGGTAAGCAGTAGCTCATTAGCATTTAAAGAGACATGCACCGAAAGGGTCGCTGTTTTTGAGGAGGTAAAATGGGTGTTTTACACAAACACTGAGGAATTTCAACCAAAGTATGTTATTAGACTTTACATGAAGCCCATAAACTATCATACCAATGGGCATCCGATGTTTTAATAGTCAAAATAATCGACCGGTTACCAAATCGTTAGTCACAGCCCGAGATTAGTTCAAACATTTTAAAACGCACCCACGTTGTTTTGCATTTTAGGACGAATAAAAGACAATTTTTCCATTCTCATTGAAGATTTCTTTAGTGTTAAAGTGTCTCGTCTCATGGTCTGTGTATCGTTTGTTTAGTCACGTTTTAGTCGACTGAAACTATAGGAAAACGCCCAGACATTTAATCAATAAGAACCTGTCATGCTGCATTATGGGTAAATGATCTTGCCTAATTCGTAAACTTGACATCTGGCAACCGCAAACATGAAAGCTTGTAGAGGCTTGTTAAAAACGCTCTGTAATAATTTGTCTGCTTTTTTTCAACAAAAACAAAGAGAGATTTAGAGTTTATTCTCGTCTTCTAGTCACAGATATCGTTTAATGACATCGGTATCGTCATGGAAATAGCATAATCTGATTGATCTGTGATGTTGAGTGTGTTGCTGATGTGTGTGTTTTGTGTTCTCCTGCAGGGAGATTCAGCTGCTACGACGACTACAACACAAGAACATCATCCAGCTGGTGGACGTGCTGTACAACGAAGAGAAGCAGAAGATATATCCTTTACACGAGTGTGTGATCATGCGGATGTGCTGCGTCAGTCTCAGTTCGCTGAGCGCTCTGTGTGTGTGCCATGTGCGCAGGACTGAGATGCTCTTCCCCACAATGCAGTGTGTTTATGCACTGCGCACACCATTTACTGACCACTAGTGCTCGGCTGTTATATCACCAAAACATAAGCAGGACTTTTATTTTGAAAGGACTTTCATTGTGTATTCAAATGTAGTTCTGTTCAGTTTAGTGTTATTATTATACACTCACCTAAAGGATTATTAGGAACACCTGTTCAATTTCTCATTAATGCAATTATCTAATCAACCAATCACATGGCAGTTGCTTCAATGCATTTAGGGGTGTGGTCCTGGTCAAGACAATCTCCTGAACTCCACACTGAATGTCGGAATGGGAAAGAAAGGGGATTTAAGCAATTTTGAGCGTGGCATGGTTGTTGGTGCCAGACGGGCCGGTCTGAGTATTTCACAATCTGCTCAGTTACTGGGATTTTCACGCACAACCATTTCTAGGGTTTACAAAGAATGGTGTGAAAAGGGAAACACATCCAGTATGGGGCCGTCCTGTGGGCCAAAATGCCTTGTTGATGCTAGAGGTCAGAGGAGAATGGGCAGACTGATTCAAGCTGATAGAAGAGCAACTTTGACTGAAATAACCACTCGTTACAACCGAGGTATGCAGCAAAGCATTTGTGAAGCCACAACACGCACAACCTTGAGGCGGATGGGCTACAACAGCAGAAGACCCCACCGGGTACCACTCATCTCCACTACAAATAGGAAAAAGAGGCTACAATTTGCACCAGCTCACCAAAATTGGACAGTTGAAGACTGGAAAAATGTTGCCTGGTCTGATGAGTCTGGATTTCTGTTGAGGCGTTCAGATGGTAGAGTCAGAATTTGGCGTAAACAGAATGAGAACATGGATCCATCATGCCTTGTTACCACTGTGCAGGCTGGTGGTGGTGGTGTAATGGTGTGGGGGATGTTTTCTTGGCACACTTTAGGCCCCGTAGTGCCAATTGGGCATGGTTTAAATGCCACGGCCTACCTGAGCATTGTTTCTGACCATGTCCATCCCTTTATGACCAGCATGTGCCCATCCTCTGATGGCTACTTCCAGCAGGATAATGCCCCATGGCACAAAGCTCCAATCATTTCAAATTGGTTTCTTGAACATGACAATGAGTTCACTGGACTAAAATGGCCGTCCCACAGTCCCCAGATCTCAACCCAATAGAGCATCTTTGGGATGTGGTGGAACGGGAGCTTCGTGCCCTGGATGTGCATCCCACAAATCTCCATCAACTGCAAGATGCTATCCTATCAATATGGGCCAACATTTCTAAAGAATGCTTTCAGCTCCTTGTTGAATCAATGCCACGTAGAATTAAGGCAGTTCTGAAGGCCAAAGAGGGTCAAACACAGTATTAGTGCTGTTCCTAATAATCCTTCAGGTGAGTGTATAATATTATAGGTTTTGACTTAGCATTTCTTAGTTTTATGTTTTTATTCCCAGTTAAAGGCACAATATGTAAGATTTAAGGATTAAAATATCCTCTTGATCAGTGTTAATATATATATTAGTGCATTATCCCAAATGTGTCCAAGAATGTTTAAATCAGTGATTTTTCCCAGGACACGGCCTGTGTGTGTGCTCCGCCCATCAGTGACATCATCCCCGCGTCCGGTGTTATTGTGCGGTAACCATGGCAACACTAGCGGTGCTTTAATATCTGGTGTGTGTTATTAGCCACTGTTTGGATCATTGATGGACAGAAACTCCTCATTGTTCTCCAGCTCAACACAGTTAGTCTGATTGTGTAAATCTGCTGTTGTTGGTTTAGCGCACAGTGCCATGTTTTCCCGCCTCATATGATCTCGCTCACTGCAGAGTGAACAAGTGTCTCATAGTAGCGCCCAGCCGACATCACAACATCACTTTAACACACTCACATGTGTGTGAGAGGATCAAACACACACACGCATGAGCGGAAGAAGCGGAAGCGCTCGCGGCAGAATAAAAGCTCCGCCCACTCACGAGTCCAGACACGCCTCTGAGTCGAGTAATTACACACTGCGCCTTTAATCATTTTAGTGCTTCAATTAATAATAACCTTGGTGTTGTTGCATGACTGTAATGCTAGCAGAGTCTGATTTGTGTGTGTGTATTGTGAAAAGCGATTCCATGCAATTCAATGTGACTTGATTTTGATTGGTTGTTCCTTGACCCCTGACTCACGTATATGGTGATGGAGTATTGTGTCTGTGGAATGCAGGAAATGTTGGACAGCGTTCCAGAGAAAAGATTTCCAGTGTTTCAAGCTCACGGGTGAGACGCCAGCACATCAGATACAACACACACTCCTCTGAAAACACTCTGATCATCATCGTCTGACTTTCGATGGTCTATTTTTATTAGCTTTTTGATATTTGTTTCCCACAGACTTGTGAATATAGATCGTCTTTATATAGACATGGTCGTCATTTTGAATCGCTGAAAATGTTAGCTCATATTCAAAGACTGTTTTAACTGAGGTTAAATAACTAAAGTGATTGTTAAGCCTGTATCATATGTCGGGCTATAACACACACCTGATGTTGACTAAAACCACTGACAGGCTTAACTCTGAGGAAAGTCTCTTCTACTCTCCAAGGCTGATCAAAAACACAGTAAAAATTGTGAAATATTATTACTATTTAAAATAGTTGTTTTTATGAGAATATATAGTAAAGTGTAATTTATTCCTGTGATCAAAGATGCATTTATTTGATCAAAAATACAGTAAAAATTGTGAAATATTATTACTATTTAAAATAGCTGCTTTTATGAGAATATATAATAAAGTGTAATTTATTCCTGTGATCAAAGATGCATTTATTTGATCAAAAATACAGTAAAAATTGTGAAATATTATTACTATTTAAAATAGCTGCTTTTATGAGAATATATAATAAAGTGTAATTTATTCCTGTGATCCAAGATGCATTTATTATGATTTTTTTACTGTATTTTCTTGGTTTGGGTGTTCAGAAGAGACTTCCATCAGAGAAATCTTCATTACTCCAATCGTTTGGCCTGTGTGAAGCTGTGACATTAAAGCGCATGAATAAACGTGTTCTTCCCGTGTCTCTTTCAGGTACTTTTGCCAGCTTCTGGATGGTCTTGAATACTTGCACAGCCAGGGAATTGTACACAAAGATATTAAACCAGGGAATTTGCTGCTCACTACAGACGGGGCGTTGAAGATCTCTGACTTGGGCGTAGCAGAGGTGAGGCGTCCGGCTGTGCTTCTCTTAAAGTCACATGGAACGGAAGTTGCGCTGGTCTTTTCTTCTCTATTGTGCCGTATATCCCAGTGAAACGCTTCTCAAACAAGAATATTTATCTCTGACCTTTGACCTCCAGGCACTCCACCCCTTTGCGGAGGACGACACGTGTCGGACGAGCCAGGGGTCGCCAGCGTTTCAGCCGCCAGAGATCGCCAACGGCCTGGACACGTTTTCAGGGTTTAAGGTGGACATCTGGTCTGCTGGGGTCACACTGTGAGTTGACCTCT
>CM042244.1:59561735-59574235 GCA_023566225.1 Romanogobio albipinnatus
CATTTTTGTTTAATTTCGGGGCATTTTTGTTCATTTCGGGGCATTTTTGTTTAATTTGGGGCATTTTTGTTCATTTCGGGGCATTTTGGTTTAATTTCGGGGCATTTTTGTTTAATTTCGGGGCATTTTTGTTTAATTTCGGGGCATTTTTGTTTAATTTCGGGCATTTTTGTTTAATTTCGGGGCATTTTTGTTCATTTCGGGGCATTTTTGTTTAATTTGGGGCATTTTTGTTCATTTCGGGGCATTTTGGTTTAATTTGGGGCATTTTGGTTTAATTTGGGGCATTTTTGTTTAATTTCGGGGCATTTTTGTTTAATTTGGGGCATTTTTGTTTAATTTGGGGCATTTGTTTAATTTGGGGCATTTTTGTTTAATTTCGGGGCATTTTTGTTTAATTTGGGGCATTTTTGTTTAATTTCGGGGCCTTTTTGTTTAATTTCGGGGCATTTTTGTTCATTTCGGGGCATTTTTGTTCATTTCGGGGCATTTTTGTTCATTTCGGGGCATTTTTGTCTCTTCTGCTCACCAAGGCTACACTGATTAAAAATACAAAAACAGTAATATTGCAGATATCATTCTAATATGATGATTTGCTGCTCAGACGTTTCTGATTATTATCAGTGTTGTCAACAATTCATATTTCTGTGGAAACTGATACATTTTATTCCTCAGGATTCTGGGATGAATAGAAAGTTCAAAATAACAGCATTTATTAGAAATATAATCTTTTGTAACTTAATACACTAGCGTTCAAACGTTTGGGGGCAGTATTTATTATTTTTAAGAAATTCAGCAAGGATGCATTAAATTGATCATAAGTGACAGTAAAGACTTTTATAATGTTACAAAACTTATTTAAAATAAATGCTTATTCAATCTATTCATCAGAAAATCCTGAAAAATACGACTCGATTGTGTCATTTGTGGTACTAAAAGAGTGGGCGGAGCTATTTGCTCGCTGCAACTCTCTGATTGGTGGAATGTGCTGTATGGCATTATGGGTAATGTAGTTTTTCCACCACAAATTCAGTTAAATATGATTGTTTTAAATAATAAGTTGCAGTAATGTGACTGGATGATTTCTGCAAAAGCACATGCCACCGTTTAACAACCTCACTCCTCACAGTAGGGCTGTCTTTTAAAGGTTTATCAGTTATCGGTACAAATCAGTTTTCATGTGGAGAAAATGAGTTTTTCCTTCCGTTGTGTGACTGAAAACTCTTTTCTCTAATGCGTTTGAATGTGTTCTGATGAAACCTTTCTCCGTCCCGCTCACAGATACAACATAACGACGAGCCTGTACCCGTTTGAAGGGGACAACATCTATAAGCTATTTGAGAACATTGGGAAGGGAGACTACACTATCCCGGAGGAGTGCGGCCCACTGCTCTCAGACCTGTTGAGAGGTGAGCGCTGGCGTTTAAAGGGAAATTCTCCCAAACGTGAAACTGCTGTTGATAAACTTACCCTCAGGGCATCCAAGATGTGTGTGTGTGTGTGTGTGTGTGTGAGAGTGTGTGTGAGAGTGTGTGTGAGAGTGTGTGTGAGAGTGTGTGTGTGAGAGTGTGTGTGAGAGTGTGTGTGTGAGAGTGTGTGTGAGAGTGTGTGTGAGAGTGTGTGTGAGAGTGTGTGTGAGAGTGTGTGTGAGAGTGTGTGTGAGAGTGTGTGTGAGAGTGTGTGTGAGAGTGTGTGTGAGAGTGTGTGTGTGAGTGTGTGTGTGTGAGTGTGTGTGTGAGTGTGTGTGTGAGAGTGTGTGTGAGAGTGTGTGTGAGAGTGTGTGTGAGAGTGTGTGTGAGAGTGTGTGTGAGAGTGTGTGTGAGAGTGTGTGTGAGAGTGTGTGTGAGAGTGTGTGTGAGAGTGTGTGTGAGAGTGTGTGTGAGAGTGTGTGTGAGAGTGTGTGTGAGAGTGTGTGTGAGAGTGTGTGTGAGAGTGTGTGTGAGAGTGTGTGTGAGAGTGTGTGTGAGAGTGTGTGTGAGAGTGTGTGTGAGAGTGTGTGTGAGTGTGTGTGTGTGAGTGTGTGTGAGTGTGAGAGTGTGTGTGATTTGTTCTCTTCAGCACAGTAAAGAGGATCATGCGGTCGTGGTTGATGATTATTCAAATAATGCAAGAAATGTGTACCATAAATATATCTCAACCATACATCATTGAGGTCTTTTGATTTTTGTTCTTTTCGGGGCATTTTTGTTCATTTCGGGGCATTTTTGTTCATTTTATTTTCTTTTCGAGGCATTTTTGTTCATTTTGGGGGCATTTTTGTTTGTTTCGGGGCATTTTTGTTCTTTTCGGGGCATTTTTGTTCATTTTGGGCATTTGGGGGCATTTTTGTTCATTTTATTTTCTTTTCGAGGCATTTTTGTTCATTTTGGGGGCATTTTTGTTTGTTTCGGGGCATTTTTGTTTCTTTTCGGGGCATTTTTGTTCATTTTCGGGGCATTTTTGTTCATTTCGGGGCATTTTTGTTCTATTCGGGGCATTTTTGTTTCTTTTCGGGGCGTTTTTGTTCATTTTGGGGGCATTTTTGTTCATTTCAGGGCATTTTTGTTCATTTTATTTTCTTTTCGAGGCATTTTTGTTCATTTTGGGGGCATTTTTGTTTGTTTCGGGGCATTTTTGTTTCTTTTCGGGGCATTTTTGTTCATTTTCGGGGCATTTTTGTTCATTTCGGGGCATTTTTGTTCATTTTGGGCATTTGGGGGCATTTTTGTTCATTTCAGGGCATTTTTGTTCATTTTATTTTCTTTTCGAGGCATTTTTGTTCATTTTGGGGGCATTTTTGTTTGTTTCGGGGCATTTTTGTTTCTTTTCGGGGCATTTTTGTTCATTTTGGGGGCATTTTTGTTCATTTCGGGGCATTTTTGTTTCTTTTCGGGGCGTTTTTGTTCATTTTGGGGGCATTTTTGTTTCTTTTCGGGGCGTTTTTGTTCATTTTGGAGACATTTTTGTTCGTTTCAGGGCATTTTTGTTCATTTTTGTTTCTTTTCGGGGCATTTTTGTTCATTTTGGGGGCATTTTTGTTCGTTTCAGGGCATTTTTGTTCATTTTTGTTTCTTTTCGGGGCATTTTTGTTCATTTTGGGGGCATTTTTGTTCATTTCGGGGCATTTTTGTTCGTTTCGAGGCATTTGTCTCTTCTGCTCACCAAGGCTATATTGATTAAAAATACCAAAAACAGTAATATTGCAAAATATATCTCGTAATATATATTGTAAATATATCTCAACCATACATCATTGAGGTCTTGATTGAGAACATGATTTAAAACATGATTACCTGTAATTCATAGGTTTGACCTTTAGAAGGCGACATTGTGACACTAATGTTCAGCACTGACAGTGTGTTTGAGCAAACACTGATGAAACACCACACACACACACACACACACACACACACACACACACACACACACACACACACACACACACACACACACACACACACACACACAGTATGAAGCTCTGTTCCTTCCTCTGACGTGTTTGTATCTGCAGGGATGCTGGAATATGATCCTGTGAAGAGGTTTTCAATACAGCGCATCAGACAACACAAGTGAGTCCATCAGTCCTCACACTGACATACTGAAAATATGCCGTTTTGACCCTTCCTTTCTTAAAGCAGACCTATTACACCAGTCTTGATGTGTTTCTGGCTCTACTAGAGCAGGTTTTCCTGCTTGAGTGTTGATTATTCCTCATATCCTCCATTGTTGCGGCTCCTCTCTTCCCAGTCTGTCAGTAATGCTCTGTTTACTTCCTGTGTCTATGAAGCCCCTCCTCCTGAAAAACACACTGTGCTCTGATTATTAGCGCACTGGAGTCGTTTAGTGTAAACAATCAGTGAAGTCCATTTGATTCCCGTCCCTGTGAACGGAGGCGATGATTGATTTTTAAATGAAGTCAACACCGAGTGGGAGGAAGAGGAAGTGGAGAAGAGGGAGAGATGAGCTAGAAATAAACATGACCTGAATTTCAGGAGCTCTTCAATGAGGTAACTGATGCGGTTTCCATGGATACGGAAGAGCTCATGAGGATGTGCAGTAATGATGTTTGAGGAACTCCAGTGTTGATCATGTGACACTGAAGACTGGAGTAATGATGATTTGATCACAGGAATAAATACACTTTACTATATATTCAGATATATATATATACACTCCCCTAAAGGATTATTAGGAACACACACTAATACTGTGTTTGACCCCTTTGGCCTTCAGAACTGCCTTAATTCTACGTGGCATTGATTCAACAAGGAGCTGAAAGCATTCTTTAGAAATGTTGGCCCATATTGATAGGAGAGCATCTTGCAGTTGATGGAGATTTGTGGGATGCACATCCAGGGCACGAAGCTCCCGTTCCACCACATCCCAAAGATGCTCTATTGGGTTGAGATCTGGGGACTGTGGGACGGCCATTTTAGTCCAGTGAACTCATTGTCATGTTCAAGAAACCAGTTTGAAATGATTGGAGCTTTGTGCCATGGGGCATTATCCTGCTGGAAGTAGCCATCAGAGGATGGGCACATGCTGGTCATAAAGGGATGGACATGGTCAGAAACAATGCTCAGGTAGGCCGTGGCATTTAAACCATGCCCAATTGGCACTAAGGGGCCTAAAGTGTGCCAAGAAAACATCCCCCACACCATTACACCACCACCACCAGCCTGCACAGTGGTAACAAGGCATGATGGATCCATGTTCTCATTCTGTTTACGCCAAATTCTGACTCTACCATCTGAATGTCTCAACAGAAATCCAGACTCATCAGACCAGGCAACATTTTTCCAGTCTTCAACTGTCCAATTTTGGGTCAACGCCTCAAACTCGTTCTTGTGCTCCTCAAAGCATTCCTGAAGCATTTGTGCTTCATCAGAGCAGGCCACCTTCTTCCATTGCTCCATGGTCCAGTTCTGATGCTCGGGCCACTGTTGGTGCTTTGGGCGGTGGACAGGGGTCAGCATGGGCACCCTGACTGGTCAGCGGCTGTGCCGCCCCATACTCCTCAAACTGAGATGCTCTGTGTGTTCTGAGCCCTTTCTATCAGAACCAGCATTAACTTCTGGAGCAGTTTGAGCTCCAGTAGCTCGTCTGTTTGATCGGACCACACGGGCCAGCCTTCGCTCCCCACGGGCATCAATGAGCCTCGGCCGCCCATGACCCTGTGGCCGGTTCTCCACTGGTCCTTCACTTTTGATAGAGACTGACCACTGCAGACCGGGAACACCCCACAAGAGCTGCAGTTCTGGAGATGCTCTGACCCAGTCGTCTAGCCGTCACAATCTGGCCCTTGTCAAACTCACTCAAATCCTGACGCTTGCCCATTTCTCCTGCTTCTGACACATCAACTCTGAGGATGAAATGTTCACTTGCTGCCTAATATATCCCACCCACTAACAGAGATCATCTGTGTTACTCACTTCACCTGATCGGTGGTCATAATGTTATGCCTGATGTGTGTGTGTGTGTGTGTGTGTGTGTGTGTGTGTGTGTGTGTGTGATGATATCCAGCACGATTGGTCCCTACTGATATTTCCTCTTCCTGTCTAGCTGGGTCCGTAAGAAACACCCGCCCTCGGAGCCGCCCGTCCCCATCCCGCCCAGCGCAGAAATACGGGACCCCTGGCGCAGCATGACGGTGGTGCCATACCTGGAGGATCTCCATGGTTACGCTGAGGAAGAGGACGATGACGAGCTGTTCGATGGGGAGGATGACATCATATACACTCAGGACTTCACGGTACCAGGTAAGCGGACCGCGGGGGGCGGAGTCTAAGTGAACACATTTACACTTCAGTATCTGGTTAGTATTGAACTACTCGACCTGCTCTGATTTGTGTGTGTGTGTGTGTGTGTGTCTATGTCTGTTTGTGTATATACCTACTTAAAGTGTACATTTATTTGTGTGTGTGTGTGTGTGTGTGTGTGTGTGTGTGTGTGTGTACAGGGAGTGCAGAATTATTAGGCAAGTTGTATTTTTGAGGATTAATTTTACAACATTAATAATTAAACAACAACCATGTTGTCAATGAACACAAAAAACTCATTAATATCAAAGCTGAATATTTTTGGAAGTGGTTTTTAGTTTGAGCTATTTTAGGGGGATATCTGTGTGTGCAGGTGACTATTACTGTGCATAATTATTAGGCAACTTAACAAAAAACAAATTTATACCCATTTCAATTATTTATTTTTACCAGTGAAACCAATATAACATCTCAACATTCACAAATATACATTTCTGACATTCAAAAACCAAACAAAAACAAATCAGTGACCAATATAGCCACCTTTCTTTGCAAGGACACTCAAAAGCCTGCCATCCATGGATTCTGTCAGTGTTTTGATCTGTTCACCATCAACATTGCGTGCAGCAGCAACCACAGCCTCCCAGACACTGTTCAGAGAGGTGTACTGTTTTCCCTCCTTGTAAATCGCACATTTGATGATGGACCACAGGTTCTCAATGGGGTTCAGATCAGGTGAACAAGGAGGCCATATCATTAGATTTTCTTCTTTTATACCCTTTCTTGCCAGCCACGCTGTGGAGTACTTGGACGCGTGTGATGGAGCATTGTCCTGCATGAAAATCATGTTTTTCTTGAAGGATGCAGACTTCTTCCTGTACCACTGCTTGAAGAAGGTGTCTTCCAGAAACTGGCAGTAGGACTGGGAGTTGAGCTTGACTCCATCCTCAACCCGAAAAGGCCCCACAAGCTCATCTTTGATGATACCAGCCCAAACCAGTACTCCACCTCCACCTTGCTGGCGTCTGAGTCGGACTGGAGCTCTCTGCCCTTTACCAATCCAGCCACGGGCCCATCCATCTGGCCCATCAAGACTCGCTCTCATTTCATCAGTCCATAAAACCTTAGAAAAATCAGTCTTGAGATATTTCTTGGCCCAGTCTTGACGTTTCAGCTTGTGTGTCTTGTTCAGTGGTGGTGGACTTTCTGCCTTTCTTACCTTGGCCATGTCTCTGAGTATTGCACACCTTGTGCTTTTGGGCACTCCAGTGATGTTGCAGCTCTGAAATATGGCCAAACTGGTGGCAAGTGGCATCTTGGCAGCTGCACGCTTGACTTTTCTCAGTTCACGGGCAGTTATTTTGCGCCTTGGTTTTTCCACACGCTTCTTGCGACCCTGTTGACTATTTTGAATGAAACGCTTGATTGTTCGATGATCGCGCTTTAGAAGCTTGGCTATTTTAAGACTGCTGCATCCCTCTGCAATATATCTCACTATTTTTGACTTTTCTGAGCCTGTCAAGTCCTTCTTTTGACCCATTTTGCCAAAGGAAAGGAAGTTGCCTAATAATTATGCACACGTGATATAGGGTGTTGATGTCATTAGACCACACCCCTTCTCATTACAGAGATGCACATCACCTAATATGCTTAATTGGTAGTAGGCTTTCCAGCCTATACAGCTTGGAGTAAGACAACATGCATAACGAGGATGATGTGGTCAAAATACTCATTTGCCTAATAATTCTGCACTCCCTGTATATACCTACTTGGTGTGTGTGTGTGTGTGTGTGTGTGTGTGTGTGTGCGTGTGTGTGTGTGTGTGTGTGTGTATACCTACTTAAAGTGTACGTTTGTGTGTGTATACCTACTTAAAGTGTGTGTGTGTGTGTGTATATATATACCTACTTAGTGTGTGTGTTTCTGTGTGTGTATACCTACTTAAAGTGTGTGTGTGTATATATATATATATACCTACTTAGTGTGTGTGTGTGTGTGTGTGTGTATACCTACTTAAAGTGTGTGTATATATATATATACACCTACTGTGTGTGTGTTTGTTTCTGTGTGTGTGTATACCTACCTAAAGTGTGAGTGTGAGAGAGAGAACAGGATGTGTATTTTTCATTAATATCTGTTTTGGGCAATTTTTCACATTTTTATTGGGTGGCTTTTTATCAAGTATATGACGTTATAAGTTTATGAATTCCTCTTTGTTGGTCAGAATGTTAGTTTGATATCTGTATGTTAGTTTGATATCTGTATGTTAGTTTGCTGGCAGTTGATCTGCTTCCACACACACTCCGTTCCGCTGCTGTATTGGTCAGTGTGTTCGCCACTAAACCTCCAGACGTGTTGTTTTGAACAGGGCAGGTTCCGGAGGATGAGGAGGATGAGGAGGAGGAGCGCGCTCCGGAGCGCACCTGTGCTGTGGCCAAACCGTTGTGTGTGAACGGGACGGAGTCGGCGGCACTGAAACCCAAATCCGAGCGGCGCTCCAGCTCTTCCTCCAATCCATCCAGGAAGGGCATTTCTGCCGCCAGCAAGATCCGCAAACTTTCCACCTGCAAGCAGCAATGACCCGCTCCGGCTGTGGTGCTGCTCACCTGCGCCTCCTCTGTACAGGTGAGAGAACACGGCTGACACACGAGAGGTCACCGATAGTGGGTTTTACCGATAACTAGGTTGGACCGCACTTGCCGATAACCGATTAATCGACCGATAGTTTTTAAAATGGAGACTGGATTAAAAGAACATAAGTATAACAAGAAATAAAAAACAGTACCGATCCATGAAAATGTGCTAAATTAAAAACTTGAGAAGTTCTGACAGAAAACAAATTCTTCAGGAAAATGTTTTAACATTAAAATATTACAGGTCAAATCTGTTTCTTTATCTATAACCTAGAAACATGCACGTACATTTCATAGGAAACGCAATGCAAGTCCCTGGATGTATTAGCTCTCATGAACTATAAGCATACAGTTTTACAGCAGGTATTAATATGAGCAATACAATTGTACCTTGATCATTCATGTTAGTTCACAGTGCATTAACCAAGGCTAACAGATAAACATTCAAACTCAATTTAATGTTGAAATGAACAATACTTGCACAGCATTTATTAACCGTAGTTAATGTTACGTTCAGTGTTGGGGGAACGCATTACAGGTAACTTGAGTTACATAATAATATGACTTTTTCCAAGTAACGCATTACTTTTCAAATTTACAACAAAATATCTGAGTTACTTTTGCACATTACTTTGACTGACAGCTCTCCTGCCCTCATGTTGAGAGCTGGTGCAGAGGCGTGTGTGTGAACATGAGGGTTATTGTAGTTCTATTGTAGATCTCACTCGCACAGTAAAGATTCTGTGCTCCTCGAAATCAATAAAATCAGTCAAATGCAAAATCAGAGTACTATCAGTGTTCATTTTGACAGCAAATTTTGATTTAGTTTTAGTCCTAGTCTTTTGACTAAATTAGTTTTAGTCATATTTTAGTCGCCTGAATTGTTTTTAGTTTTAGTCTCCTAAAATCTAATGAGTTTAGTTCAATTTTAATACATTAAGCATTTGAGCTCCATTTAATTTTGACGACATTTTGTATTTGACATTAAAAATACACGAAAGAGCTCAATTCACTTTTGTGTTTGTTTTTAAAAACATCTATATAGTTTTTATAACTTTGTATTTCTGTTTTAGTCAGTAGACCATATCAGGTTAAGCTAAAGCTTCAAATAAGTTTATTTATTTATTTTTATTTCAGTTAACATTTATATTTTTAATGGTTTTAGTGAACTATTATAACCCTGATACTTTATTGAATATGTGTCAAATACTGCTCTTTCCTCCTGACTGTGAATTAAATGGGAATGAAATTAAATACAGTTTATTGTGTGAGCAAAAACTAATATATAAAGCGTGACTTTTAAATTATAAACAAGCTGGAAATACACCAGGACTCTTATTTTGAAATGTCTGCGCCTCTATTGCAGTTGCAGGAGCTCATTCAAGTTCAGATGAGGAGATAAATATGCATTGTTCCAACCGTCTAAAACATATTACTATATAAACATGATAGAGTAAACATTGTGATTATTCATCAGCATTAGTTCATAAACACTTGTCTGGCATAAGTGTGTGTTATTGATTGATTGAGCCGCTCTGGAGCTGGATTGGGGAAGCGTGAGCCGGTTAGATCAGATCAGATGTGCTCATCTGTGACACAGGACATCAGTTCTGACCCCATCTCTTCCCTAATCCACCCTCACTAACATTTCCGTCTCGTTTTTATTTGTTGACGAAAATGACAGTAAGTTGTTGTCATCCAACACTAGTTTTTATTTAGTTATCGTCTCATTTTCGTCAGTGAAAAAATGTTGTTGACGAAAATTATGACAAATTATTCGTCAACGAAATTAACACTGAGTACTATGCAAACCTCCAATAATTAAATGTTAAATAAAACAACTATTTTTATGCATAATCCACCTTTATATTTAATTTACCAATGTCTCGCTGCTGACCTTTGATGATGAAAATTACTAGATTTTTTGTTTTTATTGGTAACTTTTTCTCCTGCGTCCTGTTCTCCCATTATCCAGAGCTGCGCCCTCTACTGTTCATGCGGGAATCTGCATTTTAGGGCTGTCAAAATGTCAAAATTATTTCATAAATATTAGCAAAATTAGAATTCTAAAGGCAATATTTAAATGTTAGATGGAAAATGTACTGTATTGTCTCCTATGGCCGCAAGCGAGCGCAACAAGCAAATGTAAACCAAATCAAGCATCGCATATTTTATTGAAATGAAATGACATTCACTTTTTACAGTGCATTAACTTTTTTTTAAACAATTGTTATTAAATAAAATATAATTTCATTAATGAGCATGTACGGAAAATTAGGTAACAAAAGTGCATAAAACTGCAAGTGCATCAGTGACCTGAGAAGAGCTTCAACAGGAAATGTAATGTGGACACAAAAGAGCAAACGGACATTCAGAAACAATCCATTTCCACTCACTAAACATCTGCATACTGTTGGTGAAAAACACCAAACCTTGACCTGCAGCGAGTGCGGAGCGTTCTTTGGTGAGGTATGATCAAGTATGTCTTTGCCAGCTGCGCAATATGTGGATACATATATACCGCATGATTTCTGCCACCAACTGAGAGGATTTTCGTCAGCAGGAAGCGCATCTATCTTCTTTCATTTATATCCATCTCATGCTCCTAATGGTGCGTTCACACCGGACGCGATTCGCACGAGTGATTTACATGTTAAGTCAATGCAGAGACGCAAAATGGCATCTGCGGCGCGATTGAGGCGGCATGAATGACGTGAATTGAGCGTTTTGAACGCGTGAATCGCTCAAGTTGAAAAATCTGAACTCTGGCGGATATTTCGCGCCGCGTTAACCAATCACGAGCTTGCTCTAGTAGTGACGCATTTACAAGCGGAGGCAGAAATCCCAACAACAATGGAGGACAAGATAATCGTGGCCGTATGTGGAGACCCGGAGCTGTATGATACATCATCCTATCACTACAGGAACAGGAATTAAAGGAATAAAGGAATAAAAAGGATCTTGCTTGGAAGAAAGTGAGTTATTGTGAGCCATTGTGAGCCAAGTGAGCCATTTCACAACGAGACTGGAGCAGAAAAAAGAGCCAGAGCAGCGGCAAATGTGAGAAGGACTAGCCGAGGAAAGGCGGGTCTCGCCGGGTAAACGAGCGCGGAATGCCACTGATCGCCTGGATCTCACAACTCCGAAAACACCAGATAAAATGCTCAAATAGGCTCTTTTTATAAATTAACCACAGATTTGAGCTTTAAACAACTATATTATCGCCTGAAAAAGTCTTTAAACTACGTTTTGTCACACATTAATAGTAGTATTTTTTACAAAAAAGACGTCAAGTGACCGAGACGAGCTGGCTCATATAGGCTCATATAGAAGCCCCTCCCATGACGCGAATTCGCGTCTGTTGTGTAGTTGTCACACGCGAATTTCACGCGCGAATGAAGCGAGTAAACTCAATGTTCAAGCGTCCACCTTCGCGCGATTAGCGCAAATTATTCGCGCGAATCACGTCCGGTGTGAACGCCACATAAGCCCTGATTGCCTTCTTCTGCTCTGTGTCTGACTGAATATGCCGTTGAACAGGTTGCCCATTTTTTTTACGCCTTTTTTACAGCCGCACCGCTGTACTGGATACACAAACCGACTCAAAATGCGTCCGTTACATCATCATGTCTCGCGTGCCTCTACCAAAAATTCGAATTCACAGTTTTTGCATTCAAATGTGGGTTTTTTTGTAAATATTCGACAGCCCTACTGCATTTTCCCCTCAGCCTGGGGCTTATTATTTCAATTTAGGTATGAAGAGGTCTTTACCGTTGCACAAAAATATAACTTTTTTTGTTATAAACAAAAACAAGCCCAGCCCAGGGGTCTGTTCTTCGTACCTCGCTCAACACATCTGAGATGATTCGACAGATCCCAGATCTGTTAATCATGATAACTGATGTCTGGCTAATTTGGTTCTTCAAACGAATTTGTGGATTGGATTTAAATATCTGGATTAAATGATCTAAGATCACTGCGCGTTCTTGTGTTCCCTGAAGAGGGCAGATGCATCGATACTCGAAACCATGATCAGCAGCGCAGCGATTGGCTGGCGTCAAGACAGCAACGTAATGACATCATATAATTAAAAAAGCCACCTGGTAAAAAAACCCACGAATATCTGGAG
>CM042244.1:59579235-59619235 GCA_023566225.1 Romanogobio albipinnatus
CGAGAGTGTTTCGCCACTTTGGCAGGTGTCAACATTTACTCGCCATCATATTTCGGAAGCGTGTGACGTTCTGAACACAAGCATTTTCTGCTGCAAGTTTAATTTCCATAGCGCTTTATACAATACACATCGCTAAACGGCGAACGATGTGACATGCAAGCATGGCTGGGAGCTTCAGAGAAACTGCAATAAGTAATTAAAGATGTTTTATTTTAATCAAAATGGTTTGTCAAAGTTTGGTGTTAATACGCCGAAGCTTTGCAGAGATTAGGGCTGGGCGATACGGCTGAAAACTGTATCACGATATAAGCGTTTCATATCGGTCGATATCGATAATTATTGATTTAAAATAAGGACCAGGAGAAAAATATCTTACATTTAAACATTTTTATTTTAAACGTAACTTTCCTCTGATTATAATCCCCTCAGTAGAAATGTCGACGCAACCATGGAAACACTCAAATAATTAAAATATAAAGCCTAAAATCACAACGAACACTTCACAGTGATCTCTTCACATTAGGGTGCAGCGCCTCCGTTATTTCTGTAGCGTTTAGATCAGGGGTGTCCAAACCTTTTTAAAAGGGGGTCAGATTCGATGTTGTGGACACACCCGGGGGCCGGTTCTTTATCTAATATATATAAACATGTTTTGTTTCTTGGAAACATGACAGATTTGACAAAAGCTTTAGCTGACAGTAGAGTAGCTTGAGATAGGACCCAGATGTAAATGTATGAAATTTAAATATTATTAGTGAGTTAGTTATTCTATTCAGGGCCGGCCCTGACCAATTTGCTGCCCTAGGCCAGATTTGACTTGCTGCCCTTGTATGAAGGTTTCCGAAGTTGCGGAAACACTGCTACTGTTTTATTTTTTTAATGCATTGATGTTTTTTAATTTGTATTGTTTTATATGATGTCCAGTCCATTCTACCCCGTCATTATGTTCATGGTATTATATTTATTTAATTGTTTTAAAAGGCTGATGATAGTTAAACTATACAAAAATAGCCCCTCCGCCACATTACAGCCTAAACACAAATAACAAGAGTGCATCTGCATTCATGCACAAACTATTGAGAACTAGCAAAAGTGTTTGTTTTCCAGTAGATGCAGCAAACTTCCACTAATATGCACATTCATGTTTTCACACTGAGAAATTTAGATATTTAATGTGAAATGTACGTAAAATGTTGCTATTTTAAATAAACCTGTATATAAATATCATTACTAATTTGGGCAAATACATTTTAAAATGTCCATATGTCCCCTTAAAACTGCACAGCTGTAGAGTAAAAACATTAGGCTATTAAAAAAGTGATATTACATGCGTTTAAAAAAACAGATATGATTCTTTTTGACAAAATCCACTGGAGAACCCAGAACAGCTGCTGGCATATCGTTTAAGGTCAAACTGGAATTAATTAGCGGACATTAGTATTTTACTACTATGCAAATAAATCAACTGTTCATTCATTACAGCACTTTCCCTCTGTCTTTACACTGCAATGCTCTTCTTATTAAGTCATTTATTCTTGTGTCCAGTCCAAACATCCAAAAATTCTTAAATCAAGATGTACTTACTAGTAAAATGACATTAGATCATTTTTTCCTTGTTTTCTGGGGGAAAAAATCAAAATGAAGTGAGTTTTAGCTTAAAAATAGCACAATTATCTGCCAATGGGGTGAGAAAAATTAACTTATTTCTGTCTGGGACAGAAACAAGAGACAAGATTTCAATCAGAAACAAGATTATTTGTCTCACCCCATTGGCAGATCATTGAGCTTGTTTTAAGCATAAAGTCACTTAAGAAAAAATATAATTTTACTGATCTAGTAAATGCATCTTGGTTTAAGAATGTTTAGATATTTAGACTAGAAACAAGACAGAAACACTAAATAAGAAGAGCATTTGTGCAGTGTATCCCTTCTCTTGCCTGCATCAGATGCTTCTGTTTTTTATGACACTACAATCCGGCCATCCGTCATAAATGATCAGGCACTTTCCCCGTGTCTACACCTGGAGCGAGCGGCCAAGCACCCTAAACAATGAAAGCAATCCTGTCTATATCAGATGCGTATTAGAGAGGCGGCGCGACACAACAAATCCCCAACGCTAAACTGATCACGTGTTATATTTCTGACGCACTTCAAGCTCGGCGGGGAGATTGATGAGGCGGACCGGGAAGATGCAGGGACTTAGTTAAGTTTTTTTTGCACTTTATTTGGTAATATTTCAAATTAATATGAATAAAATAGTATCAGTAATACATTTTGGTGCCCCTATGGATGAGTGGCGCCCCTAGCATTTGCCTATTCCGCCTATGCCACGTGCCGGCCCTGATTCTATTCTTATTTAAATTAACGAGTACTCTATTTAGATCACCACAGGTAAAATCACACTGCCAAAAACCAAAACCACAGATATTTTCCAGTCCAAATATCTAATCTTATCAAATATATTCTTAAATCAAGATGCTTTTACTAAGGAAAATCACTTTTTTTCTTGATTTCTGGGTAAAAAATTCTAAATGAATAGAGTTTTTGCCTAAAATAAGCTAATGTTCTGCCAATGGGGTAAGAAAAATAATCTTGTTTCTGTTTGCGACAGAAAGAAGAAACAAGATTGCAAAAAGAAACAATATTATTTGTATAATTACCCCATTGGCAGATATATTTGCTTGTTTTAAGCAAAAACTCACTTTTATTTTATTTTATTTTCCAGAAACAAGAAAAAATATCTTGTCATTTAACAGTAAATGCATCTTTATTTAATATTTGTTTGGTTATATTTAGACTAGAAACAAGACAAAAATACTAAATAAGAGATGTTTTTGCAGTGCACACATGGCACCTCACTGCATGGTAAAAAGTAAAAAAATTATATTTCTATATCTATTATAGGTTTATGGTCTATAAACATATAAATACAAATGCACAACTGCAAGTTTATGACAAAAATAGTCTGTAATTTTGCCTTTATTACTCATTTAATACATGTCTACATTACAAATGAAATAAAATGAGTTATTAACCTACATTTCTGATAAGTTACCACGGTTCCAGTTAGTGTTACCACAGTAAATCCATGATAAATGTTGGTGAATTGTTGTTTAGTGGTCGCGTGATCGAGACACTCAGCACCTGTAAACACATTTGTTCAGATTCAGAGCTCGAGGGTTGCACTGCTCACCATAGACCGCACAAGCAGCTGTTTCGTTCTGCTTTTGGCGCTGTTTCCCTGGCCTAAAATCTAGAACTGCCATCTTGTGTTAACATTGGCCGTTTGAAATTCATCCCCGGGCCGCACTTTGGACGCCCCTGGTTTAGATGCTTTGTCATAAGGCACTGATGCAGAGTAACATCACCTCCGTGTAGTTTCTGAACCCGACATCGCCCCCTATACCCTACATAGGGCACTATCTGAGGGGGCAGCCGTCTGTAGTGGTGTCCGAAACCATAGTGGACGTTATTGAGTGCACTCATTCTATCCCACAATGCACCGCAATAACGAGTCCGAATTCGCTCACTCGTTTTCGTTCACTCAAGTTCAAGTGAACTGCATTAGTGGACTACAGTAGGGAACAGTGATTGAGGGTTTAGGGGGCGATTTCGGATTCAGCCAAAGTCAAGAATAGCACAACAGCGAGCGCGTCGAGTATAAACACACCCCCAAACGACCGAGGCGCTGTCATTGGAGGAGCCAAACGAGAGTATAAACAAGGCTTAAGGTGGAGAAGCAAGTGTGTTGGTCAGGACGACGGTCTTGCATCATTTGCAGACGACATTGGTCAGACTACGGTCAGACTTACACAATCCTAAAAACTGGTGAGCCGACTCGTTTTCCTGATTTATCAACATTTCCTCTCTCGCTGCGGCTCATTCTCCACTCATCCCTCCACGCCGGTTCTGTTCCTGAAGAATCCACACCAGACACGATATGGCCAACCAGACTGATACAGTTACCTGATTGGCTGTTAGCCTGTCACTCCCTACGTTGCTTGGTTACCAGAGAGCGAGTGCCTTTGTTCATGCCATGGGCGTCGGAACCATTGTATGTGGGCGGGACAAGACCCACCCACTTTTTACGATCAATGATATTGGACCCACTCACTTTTATCGTCTCTAACATTCAGCACGTGTCTGTTTACCTACCCCTAATCGATAAACACTTATTATTAAACACATGTTGGACGCTTTATTTCCACTTTTCTAATATTTTCGTCATTTTTATTGAAAATAAATGCCTTTCCGATCTGATATGTGATGGGAAAAGGAAGAAGATTGAGTTCGGCGAAAGTCGGATTCGAACCGCGGGTCGACTTGTGTCAAAACTAGATGCCGTGCATCTTACCCCTACACTACTGCCACTCTCAATGATATGGCGATTCCCGTAACTTTGTCTTTCCGAACTATTCGCTTAGCAAGCAAAGCGGTATATTTGTACTTAATGTAATTGGCATCTACTCCAGTAAAGAAAATTCTGAGGACCCACCCACATTTTTTTTGCTTCCGACGCCCATGGTTCATGCAACCAAACTTGCTTCGCGACCTCTGATTTCTTCAAACAAAGAACGCATTTTTTATTGATATCGATTACGTGTCTATCGCGATACATATCGTTTTATCGCCCAGCCCTAGCAGAGATTACAGCCTCAGAATCAGCTTCACTGATGCGTTACACCAGAACGGTTTGGTCTATCGAAAAGCTTTTCATACATGTTTGCCGGCATGGTCTGAGGATGATCTGAGCCAATTTTGGTGGAAATTAGACCAATGGTCTAGGAGGAGTTCGAAAAAAAGGTTTTCGGAGAAATTCCAAATGGCGGACTGAAAGTTTGAGAAAATATGGCATAATTGGTATTAAATCATTGTTCTTGGCATGACCCAAGGAGTCTATCAAGTCCAAGTTTTATTAAAATAGGCAAAATTAATGAAAAGTGATTAGCATTTTTGGACATTTCATTATAATCAAAGCTTTTTGCGTACCTTCAGGGCATAGTTTCATAACAATATGCAAATACATTCGTTAAATACAGCTTTTTAGGACAAAATTCAAAATGGCTGACACCCAAAATAGCCAATATGAAAACTATGCAGTTTTCGTATTGGCTATTTTAAGCGTCAGCCATTTTGAATTTGTCCTAAAATGCTGTATTTTACGAATGCACTAAATCTGAAGAGGCCAGAGAGCAGGTTATGTGACATACCCGGGTATGTTTATGGCTAAGTAAGCGGATAACCTCAACTTTCGGTTCCAAAAACAGAGGTAACTCTCAGGGTAAGTAATTAGCCATAGCTACTCTCTCTGAACATCACCTGCTCCGGAGAGGCTCATTCTCACGGTTATTACAGAATTAATATAACCAAATTAATATAACCAAATTTGTTATATAGTTACAGTTATATAATATACAATATTATATATTAATTCTAAAGCACTGTTATAACACGAGTAATGTTTAAATGGTAATGCAATTCAAATTTATTTAGTATTTTGTCATCCCACACAAGGATCTGCATTCAACTTTAGCATCAAACACAATATAATCCTTATTCTCTGTGAATAAAGATGACTTATTTAATGAAGAGATTGAAAAAACGATTCCACAACCAGAAAATAGGGGGCAATGTGCACTAAGAAGTATGTAAATCAGCATTAAACAAAAGAAGAAGAGGAAGTCTGTTTCCATGGCGAGTCATTGATTGGTCGCTCTGTTGAGAATGTCTGGTGTGTTAACCGGGAACATGCTCTGAGTTGGCTGAACTTACTCATGGACGCGTTTATTGATCCAGCATACCTCGAGAAAGCAAGGTTTGGGGTAAGGTATGTCCTGGTGTGATTTCTTTGTTAAATGTGAAGATGACTACCACCTAGAGAGAATACACTTTGATGTTGCAAAGGAACAAATAAAGTGCAAGCTTGATGCATTCTTCTTTAACTACTATACACTCCCCTAAAGGATTATTAGGAACACTAATACTGTGTTTGACCCCCTTTGGCCTTCAGAACTGCCTTAATTCTACGTGGCATTGATTCAACAAGGAGCTGAAAGCATTCTTTAGAAATGTTGGCCCATATTGATAGGATAGCATCTTGCAGTTGATGGAGATTTGTGGGATGCACATCCAGGGCACGAAGCTCCCGTTCCACCACATCCCAAAGATGCTCTATTGGGTTGAGATCTGGGGACTGTGGGGGCCATTTTAGTCCAGTGAACTCATTGTCATGTTCAAGAAACCAATTTGAAATGATTGGAGCTTTGTGCCATGGGGCATTATCCTGCTGGAAGTAGCCATCAGAGGATGGGCACATGCTGGTCATAAAGGGATGGACATGGTCAGAAACAATGCTCAGGTAGGCCGTGGCATTTAAACCATGCCCAATTGGCACTAAGGGGCCTAAAGTGTGCCAAGAAAACATCCCCCACACCATTACACCACCACCACCAGCCTGCACAGTGGTAACAAGGCATGATGGATCCATGTTCTCATTCTGTTTACACCAAATTCTGACTCTACCATCTGAATGTCTCAACAGAAATCCAGACTCATCAGACCAGGCAACATTTTTCCAGTCTTCAACTGTCCAATTTTGGTGAGCTGGTGCAAATTGTAGCCTCTTTTTCCTATTTGTAGTGGAGATGAGTGGTACCCGGTGGGGTCTTCTGCTGTTGTAGCCCATCCGCCTCAAGGTTGTGCGTGTTGTGGCTTCACAAATGCTTTGCTGCATACCTCGGTTGTAACGAGTGCTTATTTCAGTCAAAGTTGCTCTTCTATCAGCTTGAATCAGTCGGCCCATTCTCCTCTGACCTCTAGCATCAACAAGGCATTTTGGCCCACAGGACGGCCCCATACTGGATGTGTTTCCCTTTTCACACCATTCTTTGTAAACCCTAGAAATGGTTGTGCGTGAAAATCCCAGTAACTGAGCAGATTGTGAAATACTCAGAGCGGCCCGTCTGGCACCAACAACCATGCCACGCTCAAAATTGCTTAAATCCCCTTTCTTTCCCATTCCGACATTCAGTTTGGAATTCAGGAGATTGTCTTGACCAGGACCACACCCCTAAATGCATTGAAGCAACTGCCATGTGATTGGTTGATTAGATCATTGCATTAATGAGAAATTGAACAGGTGTTCCTAATAATCCTTTAGGTGAGTGTATGAAAGAGAACTTACCCGGCAGTGCAAGAGCATGACTGGTCCACAAGGCTGTGCTGGTTGCATTTGAGGTACAGGTCATGGGGTTTCTCAGATTTCGCTTGAGACCGGTAAGCATTAGCCTCGATAGTAGTCGTGTCTCCTTCATTAAGTATTTTTATATTCTGAATATATCCCTCCACTGCATACTCTAACCCCTTTTGCCTCGATCTGGAGGATATCGAGGAGGTATTGCTCCAAAAAAGGTCACTGACACACACGGGTATACGTCTTCCCGTCAATCTGTCGCGCTGGTCGTGTTTGACCATTTGTTTGTCGGACGTAGCAACAGTAACTAAGGGGAACTAACTGGGTTGTTTTAACCCAGCGGTTGGGTTAAATGTTTGCTTACAACAACCCAATTGCTGGGTTAGTCCATTTTCAACCCAACTTGGGTTATTTTTAACCCAGCATTTTTTTAGAGTGTAAGATAATAAACACATAACGGTCTTTATACACCACTGAAAACATAGTTATGTATATTATATTGCATTTCTGTCACTAGATCCTCATAAATACTACACACTGCACCTTTAAGAATGCACTGGCTGTAAATATATTATTCCGCCCATGAAATATAGATTAATCCTTATTAAAGTTATGAATTATTCAGTCTAGAGCTGTGAGTGATATTATCTTGTGTTTTGTTGTTTGATCGACATTAAAAACACAGCAGGTTTATTAGGCTACTGTCACTTTAAGAGCAAACGCACGGATCTAATACACTGACACACACGCGTTTTCTTTCTCAAATGTTTACTCTTAAGGCTTGAATATGTATACGAGGATACTTGCCGGGCGTTTTGACATAGTTTTGTGTGTATTTGTCTGTTCAAGCGCAAGAAATCGTGAAAACTCAATGCGTTACTCTGCGCTGTCTGAGATGCGGCTTTCTGCGCGAGTAATTGAACTAAATTTCGCGTCATCTTGCGCTTGAATGTTTAAATTGGCACTGTTCGTGGCCCGTCAACTGTCCAGAGTGTCGTTCATGTATCATTAGAATTCATAAAAATGTACCCGCCAACGCTGATTTTTACTCTCATTTGGTGCTTTCCAATGTTAGTGAACTATTATTGCTTTCGTGTCATAATTACAAGATGACAACACGTGACGTCCTTGGTCACATGGTACAAGTAGGAGCTCTTAGAAAATTCCCAGCTTACAAGTTGTAATGACGAGTTCTATGAGGATGTGAATGCTTTTCACAAGCTAATTATGAAATGGTGTGAGACAATCCGAAAAACGAATGATTCTAAAATATAACACCGTCGTGACTCTGGATTCTGATTGGATGGGCAGTGTTTGAAAACTCACATCTGTTACAATTCAGATGCTATTATTAACATTTCTAACAGTTTTTAATTAGGGCTCAAGCTCCTATTGTAATCGTTGGTGTTCCTATTGTTGTTCTTCCGCTCTTGAGTCTATGGCAGCCCATAGAACCACAAGTTGTGATATTTGGCACACAGATAGAGGACAGTCTGAACTGACACCACAGCAAATTTGGAGTCTCTAACTCAATCGCTCTAGCGCCACCTGCTGTCCAGAGTTGCTCTTACATTTGTGCTAATAACCTTTGAACTGTAAGGGCTAGAAACTTCGGGAAAAAAAACTATTTTCCTTTGATTCCGTGACTCAAGACGATTTGATTGAACCCTATGACGTCAATTTTACCACCAAACTTCTCGAAATCCTCCTAGACGGTTTATCTGATAATTGAACCAGATCATCTTCAGAGAATGCCCACAGAAAGTTATGGAATTCAGTCGATTCATCAGTGTTTTTGAATATCGCGCAAACAAATTTTACGTAGCGCTTGTGAAAATGAATCCCTGCAATGCTTTATCGTATTCTGACCAAACTTACGAAAGATAGAATTTGCCAGAGATACAAAAAAATGGCTATTTTTGCTTATAACTTCTGAACTGTTTGCCCAAAGTTCATAGTTACTGGTCTCGTTAGATAATATCCAAATTTTCCATATCAGCCATTTTGAATTTTGTAGTAAAATACTGTATTTTATGAACACGTTAGCGTATTGTTATGAAACTCTGTACGAGTCATCGGCGTGATGCCCTGAAGGAGCCTGTGAAGTTTCGAGCCAGCTAGTGGTAAAATCAAATATTCACATGCTTATAACTTTGGATGTGGTTGACTTATTTTCAAGGGAGTCCCTGAATCCTTGCCGAGTCCAACGATACCAAAAATGCTAGGTTTCGCCTTTGGTTTGTTCAACGTTGTGATTTAGCGTTTAAACAACTTTTGAGAGTATCTTCGAAACGGTTAGTCTGATCGAGACAAAACCACCATAGGAAAAGCAGAATCATAGCAGATTGACTAAATTTTTGTACATTTTTATAGTAACTGGCATCAAAGTCAGGTGTGGGTTATTTTTAATATGCTCATAAATTCAAATGTATATAACTCCTAAACAAAATGAGTTATTTTCACCAAATGTATGGGGGTTTTTCCCCCCAAAGGGGTCATAACATGACATCTTTTGATATATAAGATGTCTTTGAACCATTAAAACATCCTGCAAGCTTCATAGCTGAAACATCCTCATTATAAACAAAGCATTTATTTAATCAAGCTCAAAAACGGTGTGTGGCGTCACACGGACAAATATATTTGCATATGCCCACCTCCAGAGCAAGACATCGACCAATAGTTATGCATCATCGCACTATAGGCCCCGCCCACTGGTGTTTAGTCTCTTAACGGCGGACATTAAAGAATAGAGCTTGTTTTGATAATGCCAATATTTGACATGTGCGTCAGCAATGCTTCTACCGCTTGTTTCTGCTTCTTCTTCAACCTGTTTTGAGATTCTGTACTCTTTCAGAAGATGTGTAACAGCACGTAATACAGGGAAAACATGGATACACTGATTCTGTCGATGCAGGGAAAGAGATAGTCATAAGAATCATCAGTGAGAATAGTCAGCTTTACTAGTTTCTTGACAACATCACTGTGGTGTATAAATGCTTTATTCATGTTTTCTTTTTTGGCATTGTTCCAGTGTTTTATTATAGTTTTATTAATGTATTTATTTCCAGTTAATAATTGTAGTGCTTCAGTTTGTTGCTAAGGCAACATTTCTAATTTTATCTATCTATATTTTATTTTATTGTAGCTTTATTTCAATTGACAGAAATGTTTTAGGTAATGATAATAACCTTGCACTGCGTTAATGACATTTAATGAGCTAAATATCAATTAAACAAAAATTGGCTTTTATTTTGTGAAATCAGTCTTTTTGCGAGATTCCCTCAACAGGAAGTGATGTCATGCGTTTGTTGCTGGACAAGGCTGGTGGAAACCTCTGTTATTTTTATAGCTGCAGGAAACTCTTCCTTCACTCGATTAATTCAAAGAATCTGCTATAATAATTATTATTGCGAGAGGAAAAGGCAAGATGTGGCTCATCTCTAGCGTGTGACCTCTGGCCACCGCTGTTTCCATGGCAACGACCCCTTTATACCGCCAATACCAAGAGTTCAGTTTCACAGGCAATCAGTTATAGCTCATATCGCTTTATATAATGAACAGATTACTAGGCCAATATTTGGAGTTTAAAGGAATGGTTTACCAATGTTTCCAAGCAATTCCAGTCATTATTTAGTAAAAAATTATCATTTAATTCAACAAACATGTGTACGTCTCATTTGCTTTGTGATTTAAATCAGTCAACCTGATTCATTTTTTTCATGTTTTTCCCCAATAAACATGATTTTTTTCATAAAACCAACAAAATTACCTTTATTGCAAAGGAATATAAATCAAAAATGACAATTCGGAGAGATGTAGATGTACATTTATATACAGTTTCCTACAACCTACCCTGCGGTCTCCAATGCTAAACACAACCGTAATGTCATAGTACATCTACGCTCATAAATGTGTCATGATATGAAAACTGAGGCAGATATTATTAGCATTAATGTTGCGAGGACTTGTGATGTTCTGGATGGTGTGTTGTGGGATATATAAGCATTGGTGGTGATGGGAGTCTTTATCTGTCCACAGGACCAGAGCTCAACCTTCATGTTTCGAAGCACATCTCACAAAGTTTAATTAGAAATGATCAGTGCTGATTTCTGAAATGACCACCGCTTGTTTCACAGTGAAAGATCCTTTGACCGGAGATCCGTGTGTGTGTGTGTGTGTGTGTGTGTGTGTGTGTGTGTATCTATAGTCCCGTAGAAGATGAGATGCTGCTAAATGAGGTTTTCTAGCACTGACCTAGGGTCAGTATGGATGCATCTGAACTCTTCAAACTTCTTTAAAGTTGAAGTGTGTCATTTCTTTCACCTAAACAGACTCTAACTGGGTTACAAGAAGGTATTTTAACATCCAAACATTACACGCCTCACCTATTTATTGCTACTGATCCCAGCATACGTCACACTTATTCATCTGTTCTACTGATGTACAGTTATTGTCATTTCTGTAAATGTGATGTTTGCTCTTATCCTTCCGTTGGACCAGCGTTACTACACAACCTGTCCACAACTATCACAGCATCTGGAGCCATTTTGTTTTGCATCAGTGTTGCTGGTTTTACTTTAGTAGCACAGCACCAGCACCCTCTCGGTGGAAAAGAAGTTTGTGTCGCTCAAAAAACAGATGACCCAAACTATTCTATACAAGAACGATAACTATAACAATATCTATATTGGCGTCCACAGTATCATTCTGTTTAATATAAGTGCATGCTTCCGTTTAATCGTCTTTAAATGCTCAAATGGATTCTGATTGGCTGTCAATGTTTTTATCGTTCAAAGAGATCCCAACAATATGTGTGTGTGACTTAGCTATTCTCTTGGGTATGGTTATCATTCTTAGTTTATTCTTCTAGGTTTTGTGAGGTGCGGCTTACGGTCACGACACACTCTTGACTTCCTCTTTGAGTCCTCAAGTTAGAGTAGATCCGATCGTCCAGCGTGGATGTCAGTTTCTCGGTGTGATGCATGTAGCCTGAATCCTGATCCAGGTCAGCAGGGTTTGGCATGGGAGTGTCTGTATGTGAATGCAAATGAGAAGTAAATGTGTTTTTCTGTCCATGTTTATGTGAATCTGTTGTCCCAAAGTTCTCCAGTCTCCCACAATCTCTGGCACTGTTGTCCTGCGATTGCGATGAAAAGAAATGCCGGCTTGTGTTGTTGCTGCTGTTGTTTGCGTTTTCCTCCAGGTCTGGACCAGAACTTCCAGCAGCCGAGGGTGGACCAGCACCCTCCAGCTCCGGACCGGATGTTTCCGGCTCGGGCGATTCTGTACCTGCCTCGCTTCCCTCCTCATCTGCGGCGCTAGCGATGCGAGGCAAGGTGCTATGGTAGCGTGTGTCCAAGGGGTAGTTGGCGCTGTCGCCTCGGCGTAGCGGGTAGCAGCGCTGTCGCTCCAGGGATGGCGAGTATCGGGCGGCTCCGGGGTCGCTGTATTGTTTGCTGCGCTGCCACTGCTTCCGGAGATGGATACGGGAACGGTGGCGGTGACGTAATGAGGGTGAACCCTGCTGGTCGAACTGGGGATCGTGGCGTAGGAATTCGTTAAACAGCGCCTCCGTCTTCTCATCGATGCTGTAGTCTCGGCGGCGGAAGCGTGGCTTGGGTTTGGTCGCGGGTTGCGGTTCTTGGGAAGCCTCTGCTTCCAAACTCACACTGCTCTCCGATGCCTCGTCTTCCAGCTCCTCTTTAAACAGCCGTGCCTCGAAACTCTCACAAACCGTGCCTTTACGGCCAGAATTGGTGAAAAAGCGCCGGCGTTCTGATGCGGTCTTTGCCGAGCTACTTCCGAACAGCCTGAATTCCTCTGGAGCCTTGCACGGAGCATCGATAGAGGCGTAGCCGCTGTCCATTTGCAGAAGCTTCCGGTTGTTTGTCTCTCCATCGCTGCCTCTCTCAGAGTCTACACTGTCCCGTCCGTTTCTCCTCTGCCCGGCGTCCCTGACCACGTCGTCATATGGCAGCTCACCGTCCCCGTCCATATCGTCATCGATGTCTTGCGACTGGTAGTTGGGGACGCCTGCTCTTGAACAAACGCTGTCTGCATCGCTGCGAGTGGAGTCTCTGTCGTTGCTGCTCAGGTCGGAGGAGGCGTACTGCTCCAGCGACGCTCTCAGGCTCCAGATGTCGCGGTACAGGCTGGGCTGCTCTAGACTCTCCTGGCGACTCGCCAGACCAAACTCTAGACCGCCGCCTCCGGATGCTCCTGCCATCATCTCCTGCCCGTCCTCTTCACCATCACCCATCTCCAGAGGTCCCTGGGATGAGGGGAATGCTGGGTTCGTGTCTTTTGTCACTGTGTTGTATTTGAGCTCCATTACAGCCTCTACCTCTATCCTGCAGGGGTGCACAGACAGGAAACGCATGATGTCAGTCGCCAGCACACTCTCCAGACAGAAAGGTCAACATTGTTATTTTAAGGTAAATTAAAATTTCTAGATTCTGCGTTCTAGATTGTTCCAGATGAATTAATTACAGAATCTTTCAAAGAATTTAGCTACAAGTCATTTCAATTGGCCAAAGATATGCTTCCATATGCAGATGTTGAAAATTTGACAAGCATCGAGGATTGTTTTGGAATTGGACTGTGACTCCTGAAATTGAATGGTAAGGTGCCTAATGCTGCGTTAGGGTTAGGGTCACACCAAATGCGAATAGAGCGTCAGGAGCGAGTGATTTCAATGTTAAGTCAATGGAAAGGCGCGTTGACGCGTCTCTGGAGGTCCTGCGGCGCGATGGATGCGATTCCGCCTTGTTCGTGCGTCCAGTTCGCGAATTGAGCGTCTTGCACGATGCGCGAGTTACACGCGAGTGGTGCTTTTGTGCATTCATGCGTTTGAAGCGAATTCACGTCTGATGCCGGAGTTGAACATTTTGAATTTTGCCATCAATTCACGCTGCGTTAACCAATCAGGAGCCTGCTCGCTGCTGTCAGCCCACTGTCCTGCAGACTTTGGCTCAAATCCCAATTGAACACACATGAAACAGCTAATAAAGGTCTTTAGGATTACTAGAAACTTTCAGGCAAATTTGTTTGGGCATGTTGGAGCTAAACTCTATAGGACATTAGTCTTCCAAGAGCAGGATGGGACATCCCTGCCTTAATTCAGGGGTGTCCAAATCTGTTCCTGGAGGTCCACTGTCCTACAGATTTTGGCTCAAATCCCAATTAAACATGCCTGAACCATCTAATCAATGTTTTTGGGATTACTAGAAATGTTCAGGCAAGTGTGTTTTGGCGGTTGGATCTAAACTCTATAGGACACTGGCTCTCCAGGAGCAGGATTTGACATCCTTGGCCTAATTTAGGAGAGTCCAGTCATGTTCCTAGAGGTCCACTGTCCTGCAGACTTAGGCTCAAATCCCAATTGAACACACATAAAACAGCTAATAAAGAGACCTCCAGGAACAGGTTTGGACTCTCCTAAATTAGGCCAAGGATGTCAAATCCTGCTCCTGGAGGGCCAGTGTCCTATAGAGTTTAGATCCAACCGCCAAAACACACTTGCCTGAACATTTCTAGTAATCCCAAAAACATTGATTAGATGGTTCAGGCATGTTTAATTGGGATTTGAGCCAAAATCTGTAGGACAGTGGACCTCCAGGAACAGGTTTGGACACTGGCTCTCCAGGAGCAGGATTGTACAACCCTGCCCAAATTTAGGGGAGTCCAAACCTATTCCTGGAGGTCCACTGTCCTGCAGATTTTGATTCCAACCCTAATTAAACACACCTGAACCATCTAATCAACATTTTCGGGATTACCAGAAATGTTCAGGCAAGTGTGTTTTGGCGTTTGGATCTAAACTCTATAGGACACTGGCCCTCCAGGAGCAGGATTTGACATCCTTGGCCTAATTTAGGAGAGTCCAAACCTGTTCCTGGAGGTCCACTGTCCTGCAGACTTTGGCTCAAATCCCAATTGAACACACATGAAACAGCTAATAAAGGTCTTTAGGATTACTAGAAACTTTCAGGCAAGTGTGTTTGGGCATGTTGGAGCTGAACTCTATAGGACATTAGTCTTCCAAGAACAGGATGGGACATCCCTGCCTTAATTCAGGGGTGTCCAATCCTGATCCTAGAGCTTTTCTCCAACCTGCAGGATTGGATCCCCTGCCCAAACCTGCCCTAAGCTCCTGAGGTGCTGTGGCTGTACCTCCTGAGAGCAGGAGGAGCTCCTGAAGTGGCATCCAAAGAACCAGCCGAGAGGCGTCTAGGCGGTTCCATTTGTGGCTGAGGGCAAGGTTTTTGCAACAGGAAGTCATTGACTCCACCCTGTAACTTTTCTTCTCCCTGATCCAGAGTCTCACTGGCCGCACGCTGCCTCTGAAATGCACGTCTCCGAGGAGAACCTAAGAATACAAGAAAGACACAGGAATAGCCATGCACAGATTAGTACTTATTTATTTCACTTAGTGCAACATTTCAAATTTACATTTTTTTCAGCTTCACTTCAGTTAACAGAAATGTTACATTTTTAGGTATAATGCTGAACTGTGATACGCCAATAAACATTAAAAATATACAGAGCAGTACAATAGTCCCTGTAAATTAGAACTATATTCATCAATGCATTTTCAAATACGATGATGGTTTTCACAGATCTCGTTCTTCAGGAACAGCCTTCACGTTAACAGATTTTGAAACGCAGAAGCTCCTCAGCCTCACTAATGACCGCATGTAATGTGATCAATTGCTCATTAAGCAGGAAATGAGCAGCCATGCTGACAGACCTTTCACATCAGGTGAAGAATAATACGATTATTTTATACTTAATTTATCAGGAAGCAGATTTTGTCCTGCACTCTTGGTGGATGTCTGTGAGCCAATCAGATTTCACAACAGTCACGTGACTTTAACTACACTGAGCTACTCTAACCGTATTGATCCGGTATTGATTCCTCTTCTCCAGGCTCTTTCAGAGCATCTTTTGATTGTGTGATTTCTGAACAATATTGCAGCTTATATCACTTTGAAAACATCTTTCAGAAAACAGAAACGTCCAACAAGAGGGTTTAATGAAACTAAACATATGGACGGTTCATTCAAGTTCATTTATTTGTTTATTAATTATTATATACTTATTAGGAATTGATTATTTAATTATTTATACCTCTCATATCAAGACTCGCTGCTCTCTGGATGGTGTCGCGTCTCCATTTCTTGACACTGAAGAACGGGCCCGCTCCCTCCAGGCTGGCGTGGCGTCTGAGCTTAGACAGGAAGTGGAGCATGGTGCCCTGAGCCGGACAGGAAGTGGAATCTCTGTCCATCAGCAGGCTTCTGCTCATCACCTCAATCTGGAGAGGAAAACCAGGAGTGAAGACGGATGCAGGTAACATGGCTGAATCTCAGGGAAACATCCGGCTCATATTACAATCCTTAATCAAACATATTTAAAGCCTTTTGACGTATTCACTTTGCAGCAGAAGACATTTCTGAAAAGAAAACCTTTTTGTTGAGGAAACAACATCCTTATGTCGTCTTCTTGTAGACCTATATATTACTTTATGTTCTTACATTCGAAAGCTATCTGGCAACATTGCGCACAATATAAGCCACTCCCCAAACTCTCAGCCTGCTACAGTAGCCACTCCCCAAACGCTCAGCCTGCTACAGTAGCCACTCCCCAAACGCTCAGCCTGCTACAGTAGCCACTCCCCAAACTCTCAGCCTGCTACAGTAGCCACTCCCCAAACTCTCAGCCTGCTACAGTAGCCACTCCCCAAACTCTCAGCCTGCTACAGTAGCCACTCCCCAAACTCTCAGCCTGCTACAGTAGCCACTCCCCAAACTCTCAGCCTGCTACAGTAGCCACTCCCCAAACGCTCAGCCTGCTACAGTAGCCACTCCCCAAACGCTCAGCCTGCTACAGTAGCCACTCCCCAAACGCTCAGCCTGCTACAGTAGCCACTCCCCAAACTCTCAGCCTGCTACAGTAGCCACTCCCCAAACTCTCAGCCTGCTACAGTAGCCACTCCCCAAACTCTCATCCTGCTACAGTAGCCACACCCCAAACTCTCAGCCTGCTACAGTAGCCACTCCCCAAACTCTCAGCCTGCTACAGTAGCCACTCCCCAAACTCGCAGCCTGCTACAGTAGCCACTCCCCAAACTCTCATCCTGCTACAGTAGCCACTCCCCAAACTCTCAGCCTGCTACAGTAGCCACTCCCCAAACTCTCAGCCTGCTACAGTAGCCACTCCCCAAACTCTCATCCTGCTACAGTAGCCACTCCCCAAACGCTCAGCCTGCTACAGTAGCCACTCCCCAAACGCTCAGCCTGCTACAGTAGCCACTCCCCAAACTCTCAGCCTGCTACAGTAGCCACTCCCCAAACGCTCAGCCTGCTACAGTAGCCACTCCCCAAACTCTCAGCCTGCTACAGTAGCCACTCCCCAAAAATTGTGTTTCCAAATTAAACCGTATTGCAAAGTGTTCCCAGGTTTCTTAGCAGTGACTCACGGTTTGTGATCGGGCAGGTTTGCCGGTGTGTTCGGTGCTGGTGTTCAGGGTGGAGTTGAGTGTGTCTCCGGGCAGGGCACAGCTGGGGCTCTGACTGCTCCACAGTCCTGGAGCCTCTGGCACGGGGCCCTCAGCGGGCTACACACACACACACACACACACACACACATTTATTTGCTCTGCCCCTCAACCTAGTGCACTGACTACATAGGCTTCTTAAAGCATCATGTGCATCAGACTCCAGAATATAGCGAACAGAGACTTCTGTTATTATTATGCATTTGCTGTATCATTGTGTTACACGTTATTTTTAATACTTCAGATTCATGACGCGTGTCACCTGGAATATGGAGAGGGATGGGTGTTGTGAGGGCTGTTCAGTGACCGTGACGCTGTTCTCTGGCGAATCACACTCCATGATGGTGAGGATCTTCAGCGCTGGCGGTGGGATGTGCAGGTGTGTCAGACGAGCTTTCTTCAGGTGATGGAAGTCTCCTTCTGTGAGAGTGTACCTGAGAGAGAGAGAGTTGAAAGGCCGTTCACACCAAGAATGATAGCTATATTAGCACACACACGGCAGACGCTCAGAAGCTGACCCTTGACCTTCATAACAGTGTGTCTGACCTTCGACCTTTCTCCTGGTCTTTGGCGCTCTGCTCATAGATGGCGGCCTCGTTGAAAGAGACCCGTCGTCCGGTGCAGGACGCAGACAGGAAATGCTCTGCATCCGTATCGCCATGACAACTGGAAGCGGACAGCGACTCGCCGCTCTCGAGTCTGATGGTGATGTCTGAAGATGAAAATACACAATAATGCACTTTTGTTCCCCTTTTCAGGAGGGAATCCTATAGTTATCAACACTGTCGCTTAAATGACTGCTAATTAAATTTGGGAAAATTTTAACCCACTTCAGACTCTTTGAAAACCACTATCACCTGCGACAACTGATCATATTTTCATTAATACTTTTTTAATATTTAAATATCTTCATAGAACATAACCAATTCATATTTTAATCTCTTAATAGAACATAACCACTTCATACTATATTAACTGACTGTGAGTCTCTCTGGTGGTAAAGCGTGTTCACCTTGTGTCGGCTGACTCTCCTCTACGTATGTAGTGTTGGTTTTTTCCAGGTCATCACTGGCTCTGAACATCAAACAAACACAAACAACATCAGAATATGAGAATATCAACGTAATTCATCTGTTGGACTCAAGCATCTGAGATGTATTGATTTGTTTAGAGTTTGTAGACACACACACTATACACCAATCAGGCATAACATTACGAGCACTGACAGGTGAAGTGAATAACACTGACGATCTCTGTTAGTGGGTGGGATATATTAGGCAGCAAGTGAACATTTTGTCCTCAGAGTTGATGTATAGAAGCAGGAGAAATGAGCAAGCATAAGGATTTGAGCGATTTTGACAAGGGCCAAATTGTGATAGACGTAGCTAGACAACTGGGTCAGAGCATCTCCAAAACTGTGTGGGCTGGACTGTGTGGACTGGACTGTGTGGGCTTGACTGTGTTGGCTTGACTGTGTGGACTGGACTGTGTGGGCTTGACTGTGTTGGCTTGACTGTGTTGGCTTGACTGTGTGGGCTTGACTGTGTGGGTTTGACTGTGTGGACTGGACTGTGTTGGCTTGACTGTGTGGGTTTGACTGTGTGGGCTTGACTGTGTGGGTTTGACTGTGTGGGTTTGACTGTGTGGGCTTGACTGTGTGGGCTTGACTGTGTGGGCTTGACTGTGTGGACTGGACTGTGTGGGCTTGACTGTGTGGGCTTGACTGTGTGGGCTTGACTGTGTGGACTGGACTGTGTGGGCTTGACTGTGTGGGTTTGACTGTGTGGGCTTGACTGTGTGGGTTTGACTGTGTGGGTTTGACTGTGTGGGCTTGACTGTGTGGGCTGGACTGTGTGGACTGGACTGTGTGGGCTGGACTGTGTGGGCTTGACTGTGTGGGCTGGACTGTGTGGACTGGACTGTGTGGGCTTGACTGTGTTGGCTTGACTGTGTGGGCTTGACTGTGTGGGTTTGACTGTGTGGACTGGACTGTGTTGGCTTGACTGTGTTGGCTTGACTGTGTGGGTTTGACTGTGTGGGCTTTACTGTGTGGGTTTGACTGTGTGGGTTTGACTGTGTGGGTTTGACTGTGTGGGCTTGACTGTGTGGGCTTGACTGTGTGGGCTGGACTGTGTGGGCTTGACTGTGTTGGCTTGACTGTGTTGGCTTGACTGTGTGGGTTTGACTGTGTGGGTTTGACTGTGTGGGTTTGACTGTGTGGGTTTGACTGTGTGGGTTTGACTGTGTGGGTTTGACTGTGTGGGTTTGACTGTGTGGGTTTGACTGTGTGGGCTTGACTGTGTGGACTGGACTGTGTGGGCTTGACTGTGTTGGCTTGACTGTGTGGGCTTGACTGTGTGGGCTTGACTGTGTGGGCCGGACTGTGTGGGCTTGACTGTGTTGGCTTGACTGTGTGGGCTTGACTGTGTGGGCTTGACTGTGTGGACTGGACTGTGTGGGCTTGACTGTGTTGGCTTGACTGTGTTGGCTTGACTGTGTGGGCTTGACTGTGTGGGTTTGACTGTGTGGGTTTGACTGTGTGGGTTTGACTGTGTGGACTGGACTATGTGGACTGGACTGTGTGGGTTTGACTGTGTGGGCTTGACTGTGTGGGCTTGACTGTGTGGGCTTGACTGTGTGGGCTTGACTGTGTGGGTTTGACTGTGTGGGCTTGACTGTGTGGGTTTGACTGTGTGGGCTTGACTGTGTGGGCTTGACTGTGTGGGCTTGACTGTGTGGACTGGACTGTGTGGGCTTGACTGTGTTGGCTTGACTGTGTGGGCTTGACTGTGTTGGCTTGACTGTGTGGGTTTGACTGTGTGGGTTTGACTGTGTGGGTTTGACTGTGTGGACTGGACTATGTGGGCTTGACTGTGTGTGCTTGACTGTGTGGGTTTGACTGTGTGGGTTTGACTGTGTGGGTTTGACTGTGTGGACTGGACTATGTGGACTGGACTGTGTGGGCTTGACTGTGTTGGCTTGACTGTGTTGGCTTGACTGTGTGGGCTTGACTGTGTGGACTGGACTGTGTTGGCTTGACTGTGTTGGCTTGACTGTGTGCACTGGATTGTGTGGGCTTGACTGTGTGGGCTTGACTGTGTTGGCTTGACTGTGTTGGCTTGACTGTGTGCACTGGATTGTGTGGGTTTGACTGTGTGGGTTTGACTGTGTGGGCTTGACTGTGTTGGCTTGACTGTGTGCACTGGATTGTGTGGGTTTGACTGTGTGGACTGGACTGTGTTGGCTTGACTGTGTTGGCTTGACTGTGTGGGCTTGACTGTGTGGACTGGACTGTGTGGACTGGACTGTGTGGACTGGACTGTGTGGGCTTGACTGTGTTGGCTTGACTGTGTGGGCTTGACTGTGTGGGCTTGACTGTGTGGGCCGGACTGTGTGGGCTTGACTGTGTGGGCTTGACTGTGTGGACTGGACTGTGTGGACTGGACTGTGTGGACTGGACTGTGTGGACTGGACTGTGTGGGCTTGACTGTGTTGGCTTGACTGTGTTGGCTTGACTGTGTGGGCTTGACTGTGTGGGTTTGACTGTGTGGGTTTGACTGTGTGGACTGGACTATGTGGACTGGACTGTGTGGGTTTGACTGTGTGGGCTTGACTGTGTGGGCTTGACTGTGTGGGTTTGACTGTGTGGGCTTGACTGTGTGGGTTTGACTGTGTGGGCTTGACTGTGTGGGTTTGACTGTGTGGGCTTGACTGTGTGGGTTTGACTGTGTGGGCTTGACTGTGTGGGTTTGACTGTGTGGGCTTGACTGTGTGGGCTTGACTGTGTGGGTTTGACTGTGTGGGCTTGACTGTGTGGGTTTGACTGTGTGGGCTTGACTGTGTGGGTTTGACTGTGTGGGCTTGACTGTGTGGGCTTGACTGTGTGGACTGGACTGTGTGGGCTTGACTGTGTTGGCTTGACTGTGTGGGCTTGACTGTGTTGGCTTGACTGTGTGGGTTTGACTGTGTGGGTTTGACTGTGTGGACTGGACTATGTGGGCTTGACTGTGTGGGTTTGACTGTGTGGGTTTGACTGTGTGGACTGGACTATGTGGGCTTGACTGTGTGGGCTTGACTGTGTGGGTTTGACTGTGTGGACTGGACTATGTGGACTGGACTGTGTGGGCTTGACTGTGTTAGCTTGACTGTGTGGGCTTGACTGTGTGGACTGGACTGTGTTGGCTTGACTGTGTTGGCTTGACTGTGTGCACTGGATTGTGTGGGCTTGACTGTGTGGGCTTGACTGTGTGGGCTTGACTGTGTTGGCTTGACTGTGTTGGCTTGACTGTGTGCACTGGATTGTGTGGGTTTGACTGTGTGGGTTTGACTGTGTGGGCTTGACTGTGTTGGCTTGACTGTGTGCACTGGATTGTGTGGGTTTGACTGTGTGGACTGGACTGTGTTGGCTTGACTGTGTTGGCTTGACTGTGTGGGTTTGACTGTGTGGGGTTGACCGTGTGGACTGGACTGTGTTGGCTTGACTGTGTTGGCTTGACTGTGTGCACTGGATTGTGTGGGTTTGACTGTGTGGGCTTGACTGTGTGCACTGGATTGTGTGGGTTTGACTGTGTGGACTGGACTGTGTTGGCTTGACTGTGTTGGCTTGACTGTGTGGGTTTGACTGTGTGGGTTTGACTGTGTGGACTGGACTGTGTTGGCTTGACTGTGTTGGCTTGACTGTGTGCACTGGATTGTGTGGGTTTGACTGTGTGGACTGGACTGTGTGGGCTTGACTGTGTGGGCTTGACTGTGTGCACTGGATTGTGTGGGCTTGACTGTGTGGGTTTGACTGTGTTGGCTTGACTGTGTTGGCTTGACTGTGTGCACTGGATTGTGTGGGCTTGACTGTGTGGGTTTGACTGTGTGGGCTTGACTGTGTTGGCTTGACTGTGTGCACTGGATTGTGTGGGCTTGACTGTGTGGACTGGACTGTGTTGGCTTGACTGTGTTAGCTTGACTGTGTGCACTGGATTGTGTGGGTTTGACTGTGTGGACTGGACTGTGTGGGCTTGACTGTGTGGGCTTGACTGTGTGCACTGGATTGTGTGGGTTTGACTGTGTGGGTTTGACTGTGTGGACTGGACTGTGTTGGCTTGACTGTGTTGGCTTGACTGTGTTGGCTTGACTGTGTGGGCTTGACTGTGTGCACTGGATTGTGTGGGCTGGACTATGTGGACTGGACTATGTGGACTGGACTGTGGGCTTGACTGTGAGGGCTTGACTGTGTGGACTTGACTGTGTGGGACTGGACTGTGTGGGCTGGACTGTGTGGGCTGGACTGTGTGGGCTGGACTGTGTGGGCTGGACTGTGTGGGCTGGACTGTGTGGGCTGGACTGTGTGGGCTGGACTGTGTGGGCTGGACTGTGTGGGCTGGACTGTGTGGGCTGGACTGTGTGGACTGGACTGTGTGGACTATAGCATGTTTGCGTGTGTGAATGTTCACCTGGAGTAGCGGCGTTCTCCTCGACAGCAGCGGTGACAGAAGACCAGCAGGGCGGACAGGACCATCAGCGTCCCGCCGGCGAACACGCACAGCATCACCAGCAGCAGGACGTAGTTCTCCTGTGAGCCCGACACCAGAGGCACGTCCTGTTACATGCACACGCGTGTCAGTCTGAGATCAGTGTCATGCTCTACACATCAGTTTCTCCAGAAGACCAGAGACGTGAGGCTGGACCAACCAGAACGCCCAAGAGACGAGCCAGCAGGATTCATGTCTCGCTTTTTATTGAGTCAAATCTCTTAATAGAACAAAACCGATTCATATTTAAATATGAAATATAATGAAAGTCCTACAGGTTTGACATGAGGACGAGTAGACGATCATGTCATGGGTAGCGTGTGTGTCCTGAGCACTGAGATACTGTAATACACTGTAACTTCATTAAATATGCATTATTCATCTGCAGAATGTACAGTACTGCAGCATCTGAGCTCTCCAGTGTCTCAGATCACAGTTCCCTCTGAGGGAGAGGACTGATTCATAAGAGCTGACTGTTCATAATCAAAATCTGATGAAAGATCTTCAGTTCCATCTCTGCGTCTCTCAGAATGCGAAACGAGGACAGTGTGCTAAAATTAGACACAGAATAAAGCCTTGTGTGTGTGTGTGTGTGTGTGTGTGTGTGTGTGTGTGTGTGTGTGTGTGTGTGTGTGAAATCAACCTGAATGTGAAGCGTTATCAGCGATCTGTCTCTTTAATGTGTGACAAAAACAAGCTCCTCCCAGGGGTTTCCCTCATGTGAGGTCAATCTGTCCGTCCAGTGGGAGCGACACGGATCAGCGTCTCCATGGCAACAGCCTCCCTGCGGCCCCGCCCTCACCTGAGGAGCTTCCTCATTAAAGCGCAGGTGATGTACATCAGCCTCAGATCAATCCATATACATTATGTAGAATGTATAACATACTTTTTTTTTAAATCATGGTCATATTTCGAGTGAAATATCTAAACTAAATGAACAATAATAGCCACTTTAAAAGTATATAAATAAACTCAAGCAAGCAGGACACACACTGAGTTCCTCGTGTATGTGCCACGGGTGACGTGATGTTACACACACACACTAACTCGAGCTGTTCCTGTTTTTCTCGTCCGCAGCGAGCGCTCTTGGAAGGAAGCAGATTCTCTCTCTCAGAGATGCCAAACGAGAGAGGAAAGCTCTTAGTCTGCAGGTTCCAGCGGCAGTGAAGCCGTTTCTCTCGCTGATGTTCTGCAGGTCTGTGTGTTCTTACCCAATACTGATAACCTGTGTGTGTGTGTGTGTGTGTGTGTGTGTGTGTGTGTGTGCAGTGTTAGTGTTGTGACTGCTGTACTCACAGTGGTGAGGCGGGTCTGTAATGGAGATTCATCACTCATTGTCCAAAAGCGTGTGTGAGACGCCTGCAAGAACAGAGAAAACAATGAGTGAGAGAGTGAGTGTGTGTGTGTGTGTGTGTGTGAGTGAGAGCTGTGTGTGAGTATGTGTGAGAGAGAGTGTGTGTGTGTGTGTGTGAGTGTGTGAGTGTGTGAGTGTGTGAGTGTGTGTGAGTGTGTGTGTGTGTGTGTGTGTGTGCGTGTGTGTGCGTGTGTGTTCGGTGAGTGTGTGTGTGTGTGTGTGAGTGTGTGTGTGTGAGTGTGTGTTTTCTGTGTGTTCGGTGAGTGTGTGTGTGTTTTCTGTGTGTTCGGTGAGTGTGTGTGTTTTCTGTGTGTTCGGTGAGTGTGTGTGTGCGTGTGTTCGGTGAGTGTGTGTGTGTGTGTTCGGTGAGTGTGTGTGTGTTCGGTGAGTGTGTGTGTGTGTGTGTGTTCGGTGAGTGTGTGTGTTCGGTGAGTGTGTGTGTGTGTTCGGTGAGTGTGTGTGTTTGGTGAGTGTGTGTGTGTGTGTTCGGTGAATGTGTGTGTGTTCGGTGAGTGTGTGTGTTCGGTGTGTGTGTGTATTCGGTGAGTGTGTGTGTGTGTGTGTTCGGTGTGTGTGTGTGTGTGTGTGTTCGGTGAGTGTGTGTGTTCATGTGTGTGTTCTTTGTGTTCGGTGAGTGTGTGTGTGTGTTCTTTGTGTTCGGTGAGTGTGTGTTCGGTGAGTGTGTGTGTTCAGTGTGTTCGGTGAGTGTGTGTGTGTGTTCGCCTGAATCCCTTCATTTACACTTCAGTCTATTTGTCGTGTTAATCGTCTACAGCTCATGAATGTGATTTTGATCCCTCAGGTCATGTGACGCGTGTCCTGAAGTGAGACGGGCCGAGACGCTCTGGTAGGACTGCTGCTCACACACACACAATCACACACACACGCACTTGTCCAGTGAACTAGAAGCCATAAAAACACTCAAGCGCTTCATTCTGCATTCATTAAAGCTCTTCAACTCTGACCACACACACAATCGCAATTAAACAGCGAGTCGAGGCTTCCTGTGCGTGTGTGATGCTGGGAAACTGAGCGTCCGGCGACACATGAGTATTCATGAGGAGAACTACTGCACACACACACACACTCACACACACACACACACACACTGGAGGAGAGCAAGAGATGCTCGCTGCTGTCTTCTGGGGCATTCTGGGATGGCTGGAGGCTGCTGTGGCGGTAGAGCTGATCGCTGCAGAAAGTGGGTCGCGGAGGATCCTCAGCTCTGCAGCCGCGCGCGCGTGTGTGTGTGTGTGTGTGTGTTTATTAATGGCTGAATCTAGTGAGCAGGATGTCATGTGACCAACGCAGCGCTGCCCTATATTTGATATGCAGGGTAAAACACTTCAAACATGTTTCTGTATTAAGATATTCTGAGTAAATCCCAAGCAAAAGATCACATTTATGGATATAAATCATAAAATACATTTATTTTGCTCAGTGCTGTCAAAGCGATTAATCGCATCTGTCATAAAAGTTTGGTTATATAATAAGTATATTGTATGACCTAATATTGTGTTGGTCTTTAGCTGACCCGTCTCTGATGGACTCCTCTAGACCCCTGAAGGTGTGTGTGGTATCTGGCACCAAGATGTTAGCAGCAGATCCTTTAAGTCCTCCATGGATGGGACTTGTTTGTTCAGCTCATCCCACAGATGCTCGACTGGATTGAGATCTGGGGAATCTGGAGGCCGAGTCAACGCCTCAAACTCGTTGTTGTGCTCCTCAAAGCATTCCTGAAGCATTTGTGCTTCATCAGAGCAGGCCACCTTCTTCCATTGCTCCGTGCTCCAGTTCTGATGCTCGTGCCACTGTTGGTGCTTTGGGCGGTGGACAGGGGTCAGCATGGGCACCCTGACTGGTCAGCGGCTGTGCCGCCCCATACTCCTCAAACTGAGATGCTCTGTGTGTTCTGAGCCCTTTCTATCAGAACCAGCATTAACTTCTGGAGCAGTTTGAGCTCCAGTAGCTCGTCTGTTTGATCGGCCCACACGGGCCAGCCTTCGCTCCCCACGGGCATCAATGAGCCTCGGCCGCCCATGACCCTGTGGCCGGTTCTCCACTGGTCCTTCACTTTTGATAGAGACTGACCACTGCAGACCGGGAACACCCCACAAGAGCTGCAGTTCTGGAGATGCTCTGACCCAGTCGTCTAGCCGTCACAATCTGGCCCTTGTCAAACTCGCTCAAATCCTCACGCTTGCCCATTTCTCCTGCTTCTGACACATCAACTCTGAGGATGAAATGTTCACTTGCTGCCTAATATACCCCACCCACTAACAGGAGATGAAGAGATCATACAGCTTTTTACATTTTTAAAAACCTCAAAGTGTGCTGATATTGGCCACTAGTCATTTGTAATATTTAAATCATAACTCGTCATCATGAGCTGTAAGTGTTGTGACGTGTGTCTGAATGATGTAAGCGCGAGATCTGCACATGTGAACGCATGTAGAGCGTTACATAACGCGCGTTCCTCTGCGGTGTGGAGCGCACAACAGTCTTTTGTTGCTCAGTGTGACACGCGCGTTCTACAGTTAATCCAGCGCGCGCGAGGTTTGTTCGGCGCATACGTCACTGTTTGTGTTTTGAGATGTTGATGCATCGCGGTGAAATAACGCGACGCCGCGTTTCCATCCTCATCACGGGCACACTGTTATACGCGAACGCGCGTCTGCTGGTCCATTGAGTCGGACGCGTGCAGAACGCGCCGCATCCTCAACGCAATAAAGCATCTTCAGTAAAACGCGTTGAATGCATGAAGCACACGAGCGGCAGATGTGTCGCGTGAACGCGGAATCACTCACCTATCTGCAACGCATGCTGGTGGAAGCGCTCACCGGTGGCACGACGCTCCCGCGGGCGCGCTCCAGTCCATCCGAATGGCAGCCGGAGTTTATGAATGAAGCCCGGAGAGCAGGCCACGCCCACCGCGGTGGTGATGCGAGCGGTGGGATTCCTCCTCGATGTGCGTCAGAGAGGATGAGGAGGAGGAGGAGGAGGAGGAGGGTCACTGCAGTCATCACCTTTACTCAGGGCTGTTTTTAGGCAAACTAGGCGGTGGCCATCAGTAGCGGGCGCCACTAAGCGCATATCTGGTGTGTGTGTGTGTGTGTGTGTGTGTGTGTGTGTGTGTGTGTGTGTGTGTGTGTGTGTGTGTGTGTGTGTGTGTGTGTGTGTGTGTGTGTGTGTGTGTGTGTGTGTGTGTGTGTGTGTGTGTGTGTGTGTGTGTGTGTGTAAAGGGTGTCACGGCCACCCTAAAATGTTATTGCCGCCCCCACTAGTTCCCCCACACTATTGGATCAGAGAACTGTCAATCTGACGATTCATATTCCCAGTAAACACAGAACGTTCCCATAATGTTCCCGTTTGGTTATTTTTGTGGGGAACCAAATAAGAACGTTCTCTATTGGTTGTGTTTTTATAACCTAAAGAGAACCTTCCCAGATCGTTCCCTGCAGGTTATTTTTAGATTAAATTTTTTTATAAGGTTTATTTGTATATTTCGTCACTGCGCGCCTCTGATCTGCGCGCGCTTCTCCAGCACGCGCTTTCTTCAGTCTTCCACAGAAAGGCGCGCACTCGCGTAATTTAAAGGTCCCGTTCTTCGTGTTTTTTTGAAGCTTTGATTGTGTGTACAGTGTGCAATATAACATGTGTTCATGTTTCACGTGTAAAAAAACACAGTTTTTTTAACACAATGTACTCATCTGTACACCGCTGTTCTCACTGTCCTAAAAACGGCTGATGAGTTCCTTGTTCTATGAAGTCCCTCCTTCAGAAATACATAACGAGTTCTGATTGTGCCAGCGCTTCCTGTGTTGTGATTGGACAGCAGCTTAGCGCACGTGGAAAGGTCACGCCTCTTAACGGGAGATGTATGCGCTCAATGATCTCTACAGCGTCCCTGGGAAAGCCAAACAAAGGTGATTTGACTCCGGGATGAAAATAACAGCGTCTCGACGACATGGCGACAAACACACTCAAACGCAACACTTCCTCTTCTCCACGCGACACTTCCTCTTCTCCACGCGACACGTCCTCTTCTCCACGTGGGACAGCAACAAGACCACGCCCTCTTTTTTGGCGTATTCTTGTGGGCGGAGGTTAGTCTGTTCTACTGTTCTACTGACGTCATTTATGAAGGAAGTACCAGGATGTAGTCCAAGCCGGCCGTTCGCTGTAGGCTTTGAAAGGGAACTTCTGTTAAATAAAATATCTCGCTTGGCATTGAACTTTGAGCTTTATAATTTTACAGGTATTATTTATGCTCTAACAGCAACATTACACACTAACTAAAGTTTGAACAATGGGATCACGAAGAACGGGACCTTTAAATATTAACGGTCATTTCGTTTTTACCGACTGACTAACATTAGTTTATCGATCTTTATTGAATAATATGTTATAATTAATAAATATACCGGTGTCAATAGTGTGATTTGAGAGAGATTTGACACGTGATTGAACACATGATGTTAACCGAGGAGTTTAGGTTCCTGACCAAAAGAGAGAAGCGTTCCGTTAATTCAGTGATGAGAAAATAATGCAATGTTATCCCAGTTAAAGTCATCTTTATTCATTATTAATGTCTGTGAATAAAAGTCATATTTTAAAACCACATATTGTGTTGAACTCATTGTTATTTGGCACTTAAACGTAAAGCCTGGTTGTGGCAGTGATACAAGTTATGAAATGTACATATTAATGCATAATTCAATCTGATTTAATCCTCCATATGAAGGTTTATGTGCTTGAATTATTTCTATTGATTAAATAAGTTCAAAACAAGACATGGATTGTAGCAGCGACTGATTATTGACGTCCATTCATCCGTTTTCCCGCCGCTTATACCCTATGGGACACTTATACCCTATGGGACGCTTATACCCTATGGGACGCTTATACCCTATGGGCCGCTTATACCCTATGGGACGCTTATACCCTATGGGACGCTTATACCATATGGGACGCTTATACCCTATGGGACGCGTATACCCTATGGGACGCTTATACCCTATGGGCCGCTTATACCCTATGGGACGCTTATACCCTATGGGCCGCTTATACCCTATGGGCCGCTTATACCCTATGGGACGCTTATACCCTATGGGACGCTTATACCATATGGGACGCTTATACCCTATGGGACGCTTATACCCTATGGGCCGCTTATACCCTATGGGACGCTTATACCCTATGGGACGCTTATACCATATGGGACGCTTATACCCTATGGGACGCGTATACCCTATGGGACGCTTATACCCTATGGGCCGCTTATACCCTATGGGACGCTTATACCCTATGGGCCGCTTATACCCTATGGGCCGCTTATACCCTATGGGACGCTTATACCCTATGGGACGCTTATACCATATGGGACGCTTATACCCTATGGGCCGCTTATACCCTATGGGCCGCTTATACCCTATGGGACGCTTATACCCTATGGGACGCTTATACCCTATGGGCCGCTTATACCCTATGGGACGCTTATACCCTATGGGACGCTTATACCCTATGGGACGCTTATACCCTATGGGACGCTTATACCCTATGGGCCGCTTATACCCTATGGGCCGCTTATACCCTATGGGCCGCTTATACCCTATGGGCCGCTTATACCCTATGGGCCGCTTATACCCTATGGGACGCTTATACCCTATGGGACGCTTATACCCTATGGGACGCTTATACCCTATGGGACGCGTATACCCTATGGGACGCTTATACCCTATGGGACGCTTATACCCTATGGGACGCTTATACCCTATGGGCCGCTTATACCCTATGGGACGCTTATACCCTATGGGACGCTTATACCCTATGGGACGCTTATACCCTATGGGACGCTTATACCCTATGGGCCGCTTATACCCTATGGGACGCTTATACCCTATGGGACGCTTATACCCTATGGGACGCTTATACCCTATGGGACGCTTATACCCTGTTGGGCCGCTTATACCCTGTTGGGCCGCTTATACCCTATGGGCCGCTTATACCCTATGGGCCGCTTATACCCTATGGGACGCTTATACCCTATGGGCCGCTTATACCCTATGGGCCGCTTATACCCTGTTGGGCCGCTTATACCCTATGGGACGCTTATACCCTATGGGACGCTTATACCCTATGGGACGCTTATACCCTATGGGACGCTTATACCCTATGGGACGCTTATACCCTATGGGACGCTTATACCCTATGGGACGCTTATACCCTATGGGACGCTTATACCCTATGGGCCGCTTATACCCTATGGGACGCTTATACCCTATGGGGCGCTTATACCCTATGGGACGCTTATACCCTATGGGACGCTTATATCCTATGGGCCGCTTATACCCTATGGGACGATTACTGACGTACCGCAGGGTCAATGATATCAGAGTAAAGAGGTTAGGGGAACGTTCCGGGAAGGTTAGGGGAACGTTCTCCAAACCAATAGGGAACGTTCTATTTACGTAAAGAAAACTTTCCTTGCTAACCAAAAGAGAACGTTAGGATGCCTGTTCTGGGAACCAAACATTGTTATCTGGGTATGCCATCAGATCAGATTAGGCATGTGCCGGTATCAAATGTTCATGTTGCGGTTAATTGCTGAAGCTTTTATCACGGTATACGGTATTATCACGATATTGAAATAAGTTGCAAAAAAAGTGTTGTCATACTATAACAGGTTTAATAACTTTCTTATAACAAAAGAACCAAACATTTAAATACAATAAAGCAATACACAAACATGTATAAAGTAAACAAATATTTAAAACCGATTAAAGTGCAAAAGAATGATAAAGAGCAATAGGGAACACTTCACAATAATATCCCACCAGTTAATGCATTAACAAAGAATGAATAGCTACATTTTTACAGAAGTTATTCTTCTCTGATGATGTTAGTTTAAAAAAGCAGCTCTTAGTGTAAGCTCAGGTCTATTAAATAATACAGTTACAACTTTTGATTTTATTAATGTGTTATTAAATGCTGAAATGTACATTTAACTAAGATTAATACATGCTTTAGAAGTATTGTCAGTTTGTTAATGAATGATGTTAAATAATAGAGCCTTTATTGTAAAGTGTGTAATGTAATTTAGTCCAGATTATAATATAAAATGTTTAAGTTTAAGAAAATGAATAGCCTTAAGTCTTTTCACAATATCATTTTGTTTACGAGGGTTACCGGGGAAACGGCTGTTTCTGCTGCTCCATCAGCGCCCTCTGCTGTCAGAGAGTGATGTGCACTTCAGCGTCTCCTTCACTCCTTCACTTCACTCGGCTCATGCAGGTCTGTTTACATCAGTGCGTTCCTCTTTGACATGTTGTTCATTTTAAACGGTTGATGGGTAAAGTATTCTTAAAATGCATTCTAAAAATCGGAATAATTCGTAATAAATAATTATTCACGGTATTTTGAAGTGCCCACGATAACAATATTGTGCATGTTCATTATTGCGGTATATCGTATTACCGTTTACCGGCACATGTCTAGATCAGAGACTGTCAAAAAAAAGTTCTTGTGTGGAGCCTCAACAACAGCATTAGATCAGTGAGCTCGCTCAATGCTTTGGCAAGGTAACACTTTTTTTAACTATTAAATAAAGCTAAATTCAAACTAAAGGCCATTTATAATAACAGCTACAGGTCTGTGTTTTGTTAGGGCAGTATTTGTGGCAGTCGAGGAATCCTGCTGTGATTGGGCAGATAGCATCGCTCATGTTAAAATATAACTGCACACTTACCTCAGCATCTCATGATGATCAGTTATATTCTGCCTCTATAAAGCTTTCTTCTCTTATTGCTCCTCCAAAATGTTTTTGCGCCAATGCATTGTTAAAGAATCAGTGTGTTTTGTAATTGTCCCATATAAAACTTTAGCGGCCAATTTAAAAACGGTATAATAAAATGTGCAAATTCACAACATGAACACATCCTTTATTAAAGCTCCACTGTGTAACTTTTTTAGTTTATTCTTAGCTAAAAACACTTAGTTCTTTCACAAATATATGTGCTCATTAATGTATATTTACTTCTAAGTAAGTAAGTAAACTTTATTTATATAGCACCTATCACAGATAAAAATCACAAAGTGCTTTACAAAGAATATACAATTTAACAAATTAAAACAAACCCAAATAAAACAAAAGCCCAAAATTAACTAAAAGCTTGTCTGAATAAAAGTGTCTTCAGCTGCTTTTTAAAAGAATCAAAGATTCTGCCACACGCAACGCGGGGGGAGGGCGGTCCATAATTTAGGGGCAATTGCCTGAAAGGACCGGTCTCCCCATGTTTTAAGACGGGTTTTGGGGACACTCAGGAAATTTCGACCTGAGGAACGAAGAGTACGAGAGGAAGAGTCCGAGAGGAAGAGTCCGAGAGGAAGAGTCCGAGAGGAAGAGTCCGAGAGGAAGAGTCCGAGAGGAAGAGTCCGAGAGGAAGAGTCCGAGAGGAAGAGTCCGAGAGGAAGAGTCCGAGAGGAAGAGTCCGAGAGGAAGAGTCCGAGAGGAAGAGTCCGAGAGGAAGAGTACGAGAGGAAGAGTCCGAGAGGAAGGGTACGAGAGGAAGGGTACGAGAGGAAGGGTACGAGAGGAAGAGTCCGAGAGGAAGGGTACGAGAGGAAGGGTACGAGAGGAAGGGTACGAGAGGAAGGGTACGAGAGGAAGGGTACGAGAGGAAGGGTACGAGAGGAAGGGTACGAGAGGAAGGGTCCGAGAGGAAGGGTACGAGAGGAAGGGTACGAGAGGAAGGGTACGAGAGGAAGGGTACGAGAGGAAGGGTCCGAGAGGAAGGGTACGAGAGGAAGAGTCCGAGAGGAAGAGTCCGAGAGGAAGAGCACGAGAGGAAGAGCACGAGAGGAAGAGCACGAGAGGAAGAGCACGAGAGGAAGAGCACGAGAGGAAGAGCACGAGAGGAAGGGTACGAGAGGAAGGGTACGAGAGGAAGGGTACGAGAGGAAGGGTCCGAGAGGAAGGGTACGAGAGGAAGGGTACGAGAGGAAGGGTACGAGAGGAAGGGTACGAGAGGAAGAGTACGAGAGGAAGAGTCCGAGAGGAAGAGTACGAGAGGAAGAGTCCGAGAGGAAGAGTCCGAGAGGAAGAGTCCGAGAGGAAGAGTCCGAGAGGAAGAGTACGAGAGGAAGAGTCCGAGAGGAAGAGTACGAGAGGAAGAGTCCGAGAGGAAGAGTCCGAGAGGAAGAGTACGAGAGGAAGAGTCCGAGAGGAAGAGTCCGAGAGGAAGAGTCCGAGAGGAAGAGTCCGAGAGGAAGAGTCCGAGAGGAAGAGTACGAGAGGAAGAGTACGAGAGGAAGAGTCCGAGAGGAAGAGTCCGAGAGGAAGAGTCCGAGAGGAAGAGTCCGAGAGGAAGAGTCCGAGAGGAAGAGTACGAGAGGAAGAGTCCGAGAGGAAGAGTCCGAGAGGAAGAGTCCGAGAGGAAGAGTACGAGAGGAAGAGTCCGAGAGGAAGAGTCCGAGAGGAAGAGTCCGAGAGGAAGAGTCCGAGAGGAAGAGTCCGAGAGGAAGAGTCCGAGAGGAAGAGTACGAGAGGAAGAGTCCGAGAGGAAGAGTCCGAGAGGAAGAGTCCGAGAGGAAGAGTCCGAGAGGAAGAGTCCGAGAGGAAGGGTACGAGAGGAAGAGTACGAGAGGAAGAGTCCGAGAGGAAGAGTACGAGAGGAAGAGTCCGAGAGGAAGAGTCCGAGAGGAAGAGTCCGAGAGGAAGGGTACGAGAGGAAGAGTACGAGAGGCCATGTTGCCCCTCCATCTTGAAAGTACATTAGCCAAAGAGGGACATACCCGTAAATTCAAGCTTCGCCTTTCGTGTTTTAACACTCGATGGCCCCGTGTCGAATGTGAAGAGGGGGATTGCTGGAGACTGATATATGAAAACCTGAAAGCCTTTTTGAAAGTCTGTTGCTGATGGAGGATCACTCTTATTCTCGAGGAGATGTCACAGAGTCGCCAAGGAAGCGAAAAAGAGAATTAAGACGCAACACAACAGGCAAATCAACACTAATGGACGAGGTGGAACTGGAAGCCATGCTAATCTTGGACTAAATCGGCCACCGTAGGAGTTAAAACGAAATCGGAATTGGGAGGAACAGAAACTAATATTTCCTGGATGGTCATATACCCTTTCACGGCTAGATGGGGGAAATATCACACACTGTAGCTTTAAATCACGTTGACGAATGTAAGGCATCTTCACGGATGGTGTTGATGCTGGATCGATTCATTCAGTTCTAATAGTGTTTAACACAAGCAGTGTCACACACACAGTGGTCAAAGGTCGCGTTATTTAAAGGGGAAGTTCACGCATCAATGAGTAACAAAACCCACACTGAATCAGTATTTATTCGTATTACTTTCATGTGAAATGTACTAATAACACATAATAATGATGTAGTTATGTCTGAGAACAATGTCTTAGCAGCAGGGACTGCACAAATATAGGCTGTATATTATAGGCCTAGGGCTGTACAGCATCTGCTACTCATCTGAGTCCTTATTAAAGCAGCACTAGGAAACATTTCAACCTTCATAATATATTTCAAGACTCTTGTGATGATACATCAATCGGTTGAATGACACTTCTGCCATAGCCTGACGGGGTCTGTATCGTTTTTAATCGTACTTTTAAACTTCGGGTTTGGGGTAGTAACCCGAGGAAAAAAAGAACTACAAAATTCGACTGCTTTACGGCATATACGTCACTTCCACCATCACCCCCACTTCCTTAAAGGGGCAGTTCACCCAAAAATGAAAATTATGTCATTATGACGTCCCCTCATGTCGTTGGACACCGGTCAGACCTCCGCTCATCTTCAGACACAGATGAAGATATTTCTGTTGAAAGCTGAGAAAGGCCTGAGCAAGCCCTCCATAGGGATTCAAGACCCATGAAAGGCTCTAAACACGTCATTACACACTCCATCTCACTACAGCGCCTCTACAATCATTTTACAAAGTGACGACAATAGTTTTTGTGCGCAAAAAAAAATCGAACGAAATCATAATGTCAAATTAAAAATATAATTTAAAAAAAATTTTTTTTTAAATGAATTAAATAAACAAGGTAAAATTAAAATATCAAAATAAACAGTAATACTGTGACTAAAATGATTCTAAAATTAATGCTATCATAAAAACGTCAAATTAAAATAATAATATTCATAAAATAGAACGCTTAATAAAATTAATTGAATCTTAAATCTAAAATCAGTTTTAAATGATTTTAAAATGAATTCAGTCCAAATAAACGCTTACTAAAATGAACGAAATCATAAAAAAAACACTAAAATAAATTAAATTTAAAAAATCTAATTAAAATTTTCAAATGAATTCAAAATAAAAACACAAAAATGAATTAAATCATAAAAATTAAATGAAATGAATTAAAAAAATAATGCAAAATAAAATACTAAAATTAAATAAATCATAAACATGCTAAATTAAATCATATATAATAATAATAATTGATTGCAAAATTGAAAACGTTTTTAATGTTTATTACGTTCATGAACCTGAACAGAAGTGTTGATGATTGTCAGATGAAGATTAAAGCAGATGTTTCTGAGATGTTAGTCCTGCTTTCCCTCAGGTCCTGTGATGAGCTCGTGGAGCTGCAGTTCCTGTGACGGACACACGGTGTCGCTGTGACATCACGAGAGCGTCACGTGTTCTCAGCGAGAGCTGCTCTACTGGAGCCCAAGTCAACACTGATGTATGTATGTATGTATGTGTGTGTGTGTGTGTGTGTGTGTTCTTTACATCTGAAGCATGCGTGTGTGTACGCAAATGCTCAAAGTGTCCCACGTCAGTGTGTGTGGCTCCGGGGACTGCAGTGGCCCTCGAGTGCAGGAGCCGCTCTATCAGACGTGAGACACACACCGATAACTGGAAGTCCTCCGAACCGTGGGCTGAAGCCACTTCCTGTCGACTTCCTGCCCTAATGAACGCCTCTGACACTGCAGAAGCTCCGCTCATGATCCTCTGCTCATCTGTCAGTGAGTGTGTGTTCCTCATACGAGTGTGCAGAAGATCACATATTGAGTGTTTCTGAAATCAAGTGTGACGACTAGTGTACATGCTGGCCAATATCAGCACACTTGGAGGTTTTTAAAAATGTATTTAGCATAAACACAGATGATCTCTGTTGGTGGGTGGGATATATTAGGCAGCAAGTGAACATGTCATCCTCAGAGTTGATGTGTCAGAAGCAGGAGAAATGGGCAAGCGTGAGGATTTGAGCGAGTTTGACAAGGGCCAGATTGTGACGGCTAGACGACTGGGTCAGAGCATCTCCAGAACTGCAGCTCTTGTGGGGTGTTCCCGGTCTGCAGTGGTCAGTCTCTATCAAAAGTGAAGGACCAGTGGAGAACCGGCCACAGGGTCATGGGCGGCCGAGGCTCATTGATGCCCGTGGGGAGCGAAGGCTGGCCCGTGTGGTCCGATCAAACAGACGAGCTACTGGAGCTCAAACTGCTCCAGAAGTTAATGCTGGTTCTGATAGAAAGGGCTCAGAACACACAGAGCATCTCAGTTTGAGGAGTATGGGGCGGCACAGCCGCTGACCAGTGCCCATGCTGACCCCTGTCCACCGCCCAAAGCACCAACAGTGGCACGAGCATCAGAACTGGAGCACGGAGCAATGGAAGAAGGTGGCCTGCTCTGATGAAGCACAAATGCTTCAGGAATGCTTTGAGGAGCACAACAACGAGTTTGAGGCGTTGACTCGGCCTCCAGATTCCCCAGATCTCAATCCAGTCGAGCATCTGTGGGATGAGCTGAACAAACAAGTCCCATCCATGGAGGACTTAAAGGATCTGCTGCTAACATCTTGGTGCCAGATCCCACACACACCTTCAGGGGTCTAGAGGAGTCCATCAGAGACGGGTCAGCTAAAGACCAACACAATATTAGGTCATAATGTTATGCCTGATCGGTGTATGAGATCATCATGACACTGAGAGTTTGTTGTCAAATATCAGAGAGAAACACACGAGGGAAGCGGACAGAGCTGTGGGAGCGATGAGGAGGAGGATGTGGGAATCCAGTGATGCAGCCGAAGGGAAGAGGGAGGAGCAGCTATTTCAGTCCCGCGATGGGGAATACACACTCAACTACTGAATGATGTCACCTGGCACTCACTCACACACACTCACTCACACACACACACACACATTTTTATACACAAATTAAAGGCTGCAGGATTTTCTTTGAAAATGCTAACACAAGTTTGACTGAAATATTATTTTCTTGTGAATCATACTCCAGTAATCTCCCTCAGCATCTTCAGTCCAGCGCTGCGGCTCGTTTAGTGTGTGTGGAGCGCGACCGTGATGATGATCGGAACTGATGAGGAGTTGAATAGAGTGAAGATCTTCTCTTGTGTTCATCAGATAACAGCAACACACACACACACACACACACGCAGGTCTGAGGAGACGTGACGGACAGCAGGACTGGAGCTGTTCAACTGCTTATGAATGTTATTTCAGAATGAACAATTTGTCAAATGATTTTTAAATGTTGAACATTGTATCCTTCTTCAGATATTATGGGAACGTTACAGCAACATTTAAAAAACGTTTGACGAACACAAATGTATCAGAAATGATGTATTTGTGCAAACGTTATTAAAGACCAGAGAACCTTTAACAAACGTTACTGTTCATAACTTTGCCAGAACGTTCCCTGTAAACGTGTGACCCTTAAAGTGACAGTCTATGATCCGTATGTGTTGTGCACACGTCCTTAGTAACCCCTGAGTAACCCGTGAGTAACCTGTGAGTAACCCGTGATTAACCCGTGAGTAACCCCTGATTAACCCGTGAGTAACCCGTGAGTAACCCGTGATTAACCCGTGAGTAACCCCTGATTAACCCGTGAGTAACCCCTGAGCAACCCGTGAGCGACCCCTGAGCGACCCCTGAGCGACCCCTGAGTGACCCGTGAGTGACCCGTGAGTTACCCCTGAGTAACCCCTGAGTAACCAGTGAGTAACCAGTGAGTGACCCGTGAGTGACCCCTGAGTGACCCCTGAGTGACCCGTGAGTAACCCGTGAGTGACCCGTGAGTGACCCGTGAGTAACCCGTGAGTGACCCCTGAGTGACCCCTGAGTGACCCCTGAGTGACCCGTGAGTGACCCGTGAGTGACCCGTGAGTGACCCGTGAGTGACCCGTGAGTAACCCGTGAGTGACCCGTGAGTAACCCGTGAGTGACCCGTGAGTGACCCGTGAGTAACCCCTGAGACTTCATACACACCGGCATGGACTGTAAAACAATCATAAAGCATCACGCATCATGCCTTCGGAATGTTCTGTTTCAGGAACAGGGCTGGGAATTCCACTCGCACACATGTTCTGCATTCCTCCTGAGCCGCTTTGGCACGGAGCGCAAACTCCTCCCGTAACACTGAACACACACACACACACACACACACACACACCGCAATGTGGTGAAGAACTAAAGGAGGATGTGATCTTGAGTCACACCTGACACAGCAGACGAGAGACTCTTAATGGGCAAACAGGGCATCATGGGATGGGATGATTCATGGTGTTCTTCATATCAGATACACACAGGCTTTACTGCTGATAAGGAGTTCACACACTCATAACTCATCAGGACAGTTTGACAGATCACAGGATCTGCAGATCAGAGATGATTCATGTGTTCATACGTCACAGAACGGCTTCATACAGTTCAGATGCAAACATCAGGACTGGCCTGGACACACTTTCCCCGTTCAACAGATTTACAAGCTTAGATTCGATTCAGTTACGATATATTATTGATATCGGTTCATCAAACTGAGAATAGTTTCTGATTGAGAAATCAATATTCTCAACCGATAAAATAACAAATTATGTCGACATTAGTGGACTTGCATTGTCATAGTTTAAATCATACTTATCCGATCACAAGTTCAGTATAGAGTACCTCAAAGCTCAGTGCTAGGACCGTTGCTCTTCACCCTGTACATGCTACATTGATTATATTTGTTATTTAACAGGTAGAGAATATATATATATATAGATATATATAGATATAGAGAGAGAGAGAGAGAGAGAGATTGCTTGATCAAAATGAGAAATTAATATTCTCAACCCAACCCTAATAAACATAAATAATAATAAAGCTATCTTCATAAGCATAAAAGACACACGAAAGAAAGAAAGAAAGAAAGAAAGAAAGAAAGAAAGAAAGAAAGAAAGAAAGAAAGAAAGAAAGAAAGAAAGAAAGAAAGAAAGAAAGAAAGAAAGAAAGAAAGAAAGAAAGAAAGAAAGAAAGAAAGAAAGAAAGAAAGAAAGAAAGAAAGAAAGAAAGAAAGAAAGAAAGAAAGAAAGAAAGAAAGGCTACAATCATACA
>CM042244.1:59624235-59636735 GCA_023566225.1 Romanogobio albipinnatus
TCTATCTATCTATCTATCTATCTATCTATCTATCTATCTATCTATCTATCTATCTATCTATCTATCTATCTATCTATCTATCTATCTATCTATCTATCTATCTATCTATCTATCTATCTATCTATCTATCTATCTATCTATCTATCTATCTATCTATCTATCTATCTATCTATCTATCTATCTATCTATCTATCTATCTATCTATCTATCTATCTATCTATCTATCTATCTATCTATCTATCTATCTATCTATCTATCTATCTATCTATCTATCTATCTATCTATCTATCTATCTATCTATCTATCTATCTATCTATCTATCTATCTATCTATCTATCTATCTATCTATCTATCTATCTATCTATCTATCTATCTATCTATCTATCTATCTATCTATCTATCTATCTATCTATCTATCTATCTATCTATCTATCTATCTATCTATCTATCTATCTATCTATCTATCTATCTATCTATCTATCTATCTATCTATCTATCTATCTATCTATCTATCTATCTATCTATCTATCTATCTATCTATCTATCTATCTAATCGTGTGTGCGCGAGCATTGTGAGTGTGTGCTCCACCCCATCAGCGGGTCTGTGCGTCATTTTGGCAATGCTGAGCTGTTTGATGTCAGTTCAGCCTCCGTCTGTGTGTGTGTGTGTGTGTGAGTGTGTGTGTGGTTAGACTCTGAGAGAAACACTCAAGTATGATAAATGATTTCCTAGAACAGACTCATGTTGAGCTCTTATTATAACCTCTGCAGTCTGTCACAGTTTACCCCAGAGGAGCACGAGACGCTTCAATATAACGCATTAAAACACAGCAAACATCGAACCAGCAGATATTAATGTTTATAATGATATAATCATACAGGAGTGAAGTGTCATGATCTTCAGTCAGTTTAGATATTTGTGCTGGAAAACGAGGTGTGTGTGTGTGTGTGAGTGTGTGTGTGAGTGTGTGTGAGAGTGTGTGTGTGTGAGAGTTGTTATCTGCTGGAAGATGTGGTGAAGCTGTAGGTATTTTTAACCTGGAAATCCTCCTGTGAAGTGTGTGAGAAGAGCCCTCGACAGCTTCTGTTGTCTAGACACCGTTGTGTTGAGTGTGTGTGTGTGTGTGTGTGTGTGTGTAGGTGGTGCTTCAGAAGTTTGTGTTTGTGAGACGTGACGCCGGTTTGAGTGTGTTCTCTCTCTGATGTTTCTGAATGAAGCCGGTCTGGTGAAGTCATGTGTGTATCAGTGAGTAGTTTTCCTCCGGTCAGAGCTCGTCTGGCTCTCCTCAGGGAATCTCTGGCCTGTCCATCGGTGTCATCGGAAATCATTTGCTCTTAATAGCGCCGTGCGATCAATAGAGCCGCAGCGTTTACTTCAGCCCGAAGACGCCGCATTGATCTCAGGCGCTCGATGTTCATTAACCGTCCTCATTCACAGGGCTTTCATTGTTTGAGGGATGGACCAGAAGCCATCTTTAATCCCATAATACACACTATATCACCAGAAGTGCTGTTCCGCCTGCCTTCACACACACATGAGCTTCCCATTCCCGATCCGCAGGGTTTAATATGGAGTCGCTCTAACAGCTTCAGCTCTTCTTTCCTCAAGGGTTAGGAGTGTGTTTATGGGGATTCTTCTAGAAGCGCATCTGTGATGTTGGACGAGAAGGCCTGGCTCTCAGTCTCCGCTCTAATTCATCCCAAAGGTGTTCTATCGGGTTGAGGTCAGGACTCTGTGCAGGCCAGTCCAGTTCCTCCACACCAAACTCCTCATCCATGTCTTTATGGAGCGATGCTTTGAGCACTGGAGCGCAGGCATGCTGGGACAGGAAGGGGCCGTCCCCAAACTGGACCCACAAAGTTGGGAGCATGAAATTGTCCAAAATGTCTTGGTGACGCATTAAGAGTTCCTTTCACTGGAACTAACCGCTGAAAAACAACCCCCTCCCCCATAATCCCCCCTCCACCAAACTTTACACTTGGCAATAGGGCTATAATCTCTCGATTAGTCGATTATTAGTAAATACGTTCTGGCTCGACCAAAATCCTGTTTGGTCAAATTTTTTTGACGCGTTCATTTAGCCGCGCCGTTTTCATTTCATCAAGGTGCGGATCCACTTGCCCGTGCAACCCTTTTGTCACGCCACACTCCACTTTATTCCTGTGGGTGACGTCAAGCGACTTTAACGTGCCCGCAAAGCATTCCGGGAAGGCGGCGCGGCATTTGAACAAAGTGTAAAGTTTGGTGGAGGGGGGGATTATGGGGTGGGGTTGTTTTTCAGGGGTTAGTTCCAGTGAAAGGAACTCTTAATGCTTCACCAAGACATTTTGGACAATTTCATGCTCCCAACTTTGCGGGAACAGTTCGGGGTCAAAAAAGCTGGCTGAAGCCCATCTTTATGCACATAGAGACAGAGGGAAGAGATCATTCCAAACGCACACCCATAGCGGTAAACTCGAGGAACGCCCATCAACATACACATGAGGGGAAGCGTCACAACACCTCGCTTCAGTCGTGCCACAAAAGTGGATCTGTACTGTCGGATTTGCCGCGTTCATGTCCTCAGGTGGAGAGCACTGATTGCTAATGGGGTGTTTTCAGAGCAGCCATGTTTCACAGGTCACAGTCTGTCTTCAGAACACACCCCTTGTTTTCTCTTCTTTTGGATTAGCCCAACCCACTGGAGAAGAGAGACAGACTGAAGTCGGTTAGTTTGCTGTATTTATTTAATTGTGAGCGTTTTGTCTGCTCTTGATCTGGCTTGTTTAAAGCCATTTGACAATTTGTGTTCCAAATTTGAAGTTGATATCACAAAAATGTAAGTTCCCATGAGATGTTGTTTAGGTGCTGTACCACAAACAGCCACCGGGTGTCATTCAAATTCCATTTATAGTTTTTTGATGCATTTTCTTTACATTTCTGTCCAAATATCTCTTCCATCACAAAACAGTCACCAAATATGGACCCTTGAGACTCAGAGCTTTCCGACAATATGTGTTTTGTCAAGATTGGAAAAGATTTTGAATATAAAGTAGTTAAAATAAATGTTGTAATACGAAACATGACACCGCCCACTAGGGGAGGAGCCCGCTAGAATAATTTAGAGTAACGTTTCCATGGTAACCCAATGTCCGATTTCAAAACGGTTTTCACAGGATGAAATTTGAGTTTGTAAGCTTTCAAATGATCCCTAATTTATGATAATTACTTAAATATATGATACGGAAAAAAAAGAGCACCAGGCGTCCCACCTGTGGAACGGGGACAGTTAAGAGGTTAATAAATATTCCTTTTTTTATTAAAGTGGCCGTGCCTTTTGTGTTTAATAGTAAAAGCTTTAAGTTAATCGTCTATTCGTGTCTCAGCCGTGTTTGAGCTGCACAGAGCGGCTGATAGTGTCTGTCAGTTATTATAATACATATGACAAAAACAATTGTCTAAATTATGTTGCCTATTCCTCAAAGGTTCATGTGGTGATATCACTAGTTGACAACAGTTCTATATTTTGGGAAATCATAGGCTGATACTGCGCAGGTGCACGTGATGCAAACGCTGACTCGTCGTGTGTCAGACTCATTCAGTCCAAAATAATCTGCTCAAAACCCATGTAATATTCTGCAAATAGCCGACTAGCTTATGTTTATTTATAATTCATTTATGCAGACGACAAGGCCACTGCACACAGTGCACAGCTAATTCATTGAACGGTTTTTGTTCCTAACGTCATTTTTAGTCGAAAATTCTATAATCCAAGATGGCCACCACCGTTTGACGTCATATGCAAATTAGATGGGAAAATGTAATCCTTACATAAACTTTGGGTCATCCTTAATATTTCTCTAATTTACAGAAAGCCTCTGTCTTTTATCACTTTTAAGATATCGCCTTTTGAAATTAAGATGTCAAAATCGAACGTTTTAGGAAAAAACCTCTGACGCCTAAAGGGTTAAGAGTTCCTTTCACTGGGACTAACCCCGGAACCCCTCCCCCCATAATCCCCCCTCCACCAAACTTTACACTTGGCACAATGCAGTCAGGCGAGTCCCGTTCTCCTGGCGACCGCCAAACCCAGACTCGTCCATGGGATTGTCAGACAGAGAAGCGTGATTGGTCACTCAGAGAACACGTCTCCACTGCTCTAGAGTCCAGTGGCGGCACGCTTTACCCCACTGCATCCCACACTTTGCATTGCTCTTGGTGATGTAAGGCTTGGATGAGCTGCTCGGCCATGGAAACCCATTCCATGAAGCTCTACACACTGTTCTTGAGCTCATCTGGAGGTCTGGACTGTAATGTGTGTGTGTGTGAGTCGCTGCGTCTGCTGTCGAGAGATCGAGATGATTTAAACACAGCGGAGTCGTTCGCGTGATCGTGATCGCTTCAGCCTCTCAATCCCCGCCGTCTTTGTGACTGAAGTGGTCAGTGACTCAGAGTCGTGACTCGCTCGTTCATTCACATCACACACACACACACACACACACACACACACACACACACACACACACACACCACAGGAATCTTGGGTTTCACAGGCTCACACTGCTCTCCCTCAGTGTTTCTGTCTCCACTAGAGCAGCTTGAGTGTTGATTATTCCTCATATCCTCCAGTGTTGCGGCTCCTCTCTTCCCAGTCTGTCAGTAACGCTCTGTTTACTTCCTGTCTCTATGAAGCCCCTCCTTCTGAAAAGCACACTGTGCTCTGATTGGTCGGCTTGCCCTTTATTCTGCGTATAAATAGTTTAAATGAAGAATGATGGCGGGATGTTAGGCGCTTCAGGCTTCCCTCATCTCGCCTGAAGGCCAGGAGGAGATTATGATGAGGATGAGGATGATGATGATGAGGATGATGGTGATGATGGTGATGATGATGATGAGGATGATGGTGATGATGGTGATGATGATGATGGTGATGAAGATGATGATGATGGTGATGGTGATGATGATGATGATGATGGTGATGGTGATGATGATGATGATGATGATGGTGATGATGATGATGGTGATGATGGTGATGATGGTGATGATGGTGATGATGATGATGAGGATGATGGTGATGATGGTGATGATGATGATGGTGATGATGAGGATGATGATGATGGTGATGATGATGATGATGATGATGAGGATGATGGTGATGATGGTGATGATGATGATGGTGATGATGAGGATGATGATGATGGTGATGATGATGAAGATGATGGTGATGATGGTGATGATGAGGATGATGATGATGGTGATGATGATGATGATGATGAAGATGATGGTGATGATGATGATGAGGATGATGATGATGGTGATGATGGTGATGATGAGGATGATGATGATGATGGTGATGATGGTGATGGTGATGATGGTGATGATGATGATGGTGATGATGATGAAGATGATGGTGATGATGGTGATGATGATGATGGTGATGATGGTGATGATGATGATGGTGATGATGGTGATGATGATGATGGTGATGATGATGAAGATGATGGTGATGATGGTGATGGTGATGATGGTGATGATGATGATGGTGATGATGATGATGAGGATGGTGATGATGATGATGGTGATGATGAGGATGGTGATGATGGTGATGATGATGATGGTGATGATGGTGATGATGATGATGATGGTGATGATGGTGATGATGGTGATGATGATGATGAGGATGGTGATGATGATGATGGTGATGATGAGGATGGTGATGATGGTGATGATGATGATGGTGATGATGATGATGGTGATGATGATGATGAGGATGATGGTGATGATGATGATGATGATGATGATGATGGTGATGATGGTGATGATGGTGATGATGATGATGAGGATGGTGATGATGATGATGGTGATGATGAGGATGGTGATGATGGTGATGATGGTGATGATGATGATGATGATGATGGTGATGATGATGATGGTGATGATGATGATGATGGTGATGATGATGATGATGATGATGATGATGATGGTGATGATGGTGATGATGATGATGATGGTGATGATGATGATGATGGTGATGATGATGATGATGGTGATGATGATGATGAGGATGATGGTGATGATGGTGATGATGATGATGGTGATGATGATGGTGATGATGATGATGGTGATGATGGTGATGATGATGATGATGGTGATGATGAGGATGATGATGATGGTGATGATGATGAAGATGATGATGAGGATGAGGATGATGAAGATGATGGTGATGATGGTGATGATGGTGATGATGATGATGGTGATGATGAGGATGATGATGATGGTGATGAGGATGATGGTGATGATGATGAAGATGATGGTGATGAGGATGATGGTGATGATGAGGATGGTGATGATGAGGATGATGATGAGGATGAGGATGATGAAGATGATGGTGATGATGGTTTATCTGGTTTAGTTGCTCTACTGATGCCTCCATACACTGACACTCATTCATTTAATCATTGATTTCGTTTTTATTTATTAATTTACTTTATTATTCATTTTTAATGAATGTATTTTTTTCATTATTTTTAAATCATGTTTATTAATTTCTTAATTACATTTTTTCATTTATTTATTTAGCTTGCATGCATTTATTCGTTGTTATTTATGTTTTATTATGTATTTATTCATTTAGTTTATTTTTATTTAATTCACTTTATTAATTATTTTTTTCCCTTTATTTATTTGTTCATTCATTTTTTTATTTTTAATCATATGTATTCAGTCATAGTTGTATTATTATAATTTTTATTAGTAATTAATTAATTAATTCATATTCATTTGTCATTCATTTGAATTAATTACTTTTTTCATTTATTAATTTATAAATTTATTTAATTCACTTAATTTATTCAAATTCATTGATTTGTTTTTATTTAATTGTTCAGTTATTTACTTTTATTTTCATTTATATATTAATGTATTAATATTTTTTCCCTTAATTTATTTATTTGTTCATTGCTTTATTTATTCAGTTATTTACTTTATACATTTGTCATTTATTTATTTATTTTCATTAATTTATTTTTAATTAATTAATTTTAATATTATCGAATTATTCAGTCAATAAATGTTTTAATTTAATTCACATGATTAATTTATTCATATTTATTTGTTCATATATACGCAACTTCAGTACTGGAGAAAGGTGAACACCCACTCTAATATTGAATATGAATGTGTGTCGTTTCAGTTGTGACCTCATGATTGTGTAGTTTGTGATATTAGTGTGAGTCGGTCGTCAGAAGATGTTCAATAAATGAGCTAATAATGTTTTAATGAACTGAACATAACGTCTGTCAATCATCTGTGTCCAGGTCAGTGACTTCCTGTCGGGACGCTCCCCGCTGACCCTTGCCCTGCGTGTGGGCGATCACATGATGTTCGTGCAGCTCCAGCTGGCGGCTCAGCCGTCCGTCTCCAGGGCCCCCAACCAACCGGACGCTCAGCACTCCACAGGCCCCGCCCCTCCCTCACCAGATACTGGCCACGCCCATTCTGACCAAAGCCACGCCCCCGCCACGCCGCACTTTCAGGTAGAGCTGCTTCGGTCTTGTTGTATCAAAATTACGTTTATTCTTAAAACCAGAACAAATGTCTACCAATGGGGTCAGAAAAATAATGTTTATTTTTCTCTGTGTGTGTGTGTGTGTGTGTGTGTGTGTGTGTGTGTGTGTTAGGCTGACGGCAGCACAGACAGACAGCGATGCAAACCGGGCGCGGTCATCGAGAGCCTCGTCAATCACGCGCCTGGAGTTTTCTCAGGGACCTTCTCAGGTAACGCATCTCTCCTCGTCATCTCACTAACACACCAGTGGGCGGGGCTAAAGTCCTGATGATGAGGTGGGTGTTGACCTCATCTTGACCTCTGACTCCACAGGTACTTTACACCCAAACTGTCAGGACGGCAGCGGGCGTCCTCGCCGTGACATCACCACCATCCTCCAGATCCTCAACGACCTCTTGAGCGCCACGCGCCACTATCAGGGAGCCGCTCCACCGCTGGCGCACCTGCGCTGCCACACGCCCTGCCCTCCGGCCGCGCCCTGTTCACCTCCACCCTCACCTACCTCAGATGGGCAGCAGCACGGACGCCTGCGCAGGCCTTCCGGTGAGTGTCATCAGAGCCAGACATGATGAACGAGTGTGTGTGTGCGTGTGTGTGCGTGTGTGTGTGTGTGTGTGTGTGTGTGTGTGTGTGTGTGCGTGCGTGCGTGTGTGTGTGTGTGTGTGTGTGTTTGGTCATATGTGTCTCGTTCTGCAAATTCAGCACATCAGATCAAATTGAGTACTGAAGTCTGGTTTCTTATCCTAGAACAACTTCTTAAAATACACTGATCAGGCATAACATTATGACCGCACAGATGATCTCTGTTAGTGGGTGGGGTATATTAGGCAGCAAGTGAACATTTCATCCTCAGAGTTGATGTGTCAGAAGCAGGAGAAATGGGCAAGCGTGAGGATTTGAGCGAGTTTGACAAGGGCCAGATTGTGACGGCTAGACGACTGGGTCAGAGCATCTCCAGAACTGCAGCTCTTGTGGGGTGTTCCCGGTCTGCAGTGGTCAGTCTCTATCAAAAGTGAAGGACCAGTGGAGAACCGGCCACAGGGTCATGGGCGGCCGAGGCTCATTGATGCCCGTGGGGAGCGAAGGCTGGCCCGTGTGGTCCGATCAAACAGACGAGCTACTGGAGCTCAAACTGCTCCAGAAGTTAATGCTGGTTCTGATAGAAAGGGCTCAGAACACACAGAGCATCTCAGTTTGAGGAGTATGGGGCGGCACAGCCGCTGACCAGTCAGGGTGCCCATGCTGACCCCTGTCCACCGCCCAAAGCACCAACAGTGGCACGAGCATCAGAACTGGAGCACGGAGCAATGGAAGAAGGTGGCCTGCTCTGATGAAGCACAAATGCTTCAGGAATGCTTTGAGGAGCACAACAACGAGTTTGAGGCGTTGACTCGGCCTCCAGATTCCCCAGATCTCAATCCAGTCGAGCATCTGTGGGATGAGCTGAACAAACAAGTCCCATCCATGGAGGACTTAAAGGATCTGCTGCTAACATCTTGGTGCCAGATACCACACACACCTTCAGGGGTCTAGAGGAGTCCATCAGAGACGGGTCAGCTAAAGACCAACACAATATTAGGTCATAATGTTATGCCTGATCGGTGTATATTAATACTGTGGTTTTATCACGGTTGGCTCTGTTTTGTTTCTCCAGTCTCGTGTTCTCTGAGCTCTGAATGAGACGTGACCTGTGAGAGGTCATCCACGGGGTCATGCTGAGCTTTCAGAGGGTCATGACCCCGTTAGTTAACATTAACCAGCAACCACTCACACACACACACACACACACACACACACACACACACACACACACACACACACACACACACTCTCTTATGTCTGGACACATCTTTCCAACATACACGCTGCATGGATTATTCAAGAGCCTTGCGGTGTGTGTGTGTGTGTGTGTGTGTGTGTGTGTGTCTCTGCATAAAGTAAACTTAAAGTGACCTTATTTCCATGAGTTTAATGTCTGATGTTCTGATCCAGGGTTATCATCAATAACTAAAACCTCTTTTGCCTCACATGAGATATAATAATGCATAATCATGAATAACACAGTGTGTGTTTTATATGTAAATCACATTCAGAAACTGCGTTTGACGTAATGTCTGAAACTAGAGTTCAGTCTATTTTACTCCTGATCCCATTATACAGGTGCTGCTCATGTAATTAGAATATCATCAAAAAGTTGATTTATTTCACTGATTCCATTCAAAAAGTGAAGCTTGTATATTTTATTCATTCATTACACACAGACTGATATATTTCAAATGTTTATTTCTTTTAATTTTGATGATTATAACTGACAACTCAGGAAAATCCCAAATTCAGGATCTCAGAAAATGAGAATATTACTTAAGACCAACACAAAGAAAGGATTTTTAGAGATGTTGGCCAACTGAAGAGTGTGAGCATGTGCAGCACTCAATGCTGAGCTGGGGCTGGTTCTGCCTGAATTACTGCAGTGATGCGGCGTGGCATGAGTCCATCAGTCTGTGGCTCTGCTCAGCTGTTCTGAGAGCCCAGCTCTGATAGTGGCCTTCAGCTCTTCTGCATTGTTGGGTCTGGCAGAGATTTTCTATGGGGTTACGGTCAGGCGAGCTTGCTGGCCAATCAGGAACAGGGATCCCATGGTCCTTAAACAGGCACTGGTGGCTTTGGCTCTGTGTGCAGGTGCCCAGTCCTGTTGGAAAATGAAATCTGCATCTCCATAAAGTTGGTCAGCAGCAGGAAGCATGAAGTGCTCTAAAACTTCCTGGTATACGGCTGCGTTGACCTCTGACCTCAGAAAACACAGTGGACCAACACCAGCAGATGACATGGCACCCCAAACCATCACTGACTGTGGAAACTTTACACTGGAGCTCAAGCAGCGTGGATTGTATGCCTCTCCTCTCTTCCTCCAGACTCTGGGACCCTGAAACACTGGTTGGGTGGTTTTAGCCCAGAGGTTGGGCGGTTTTATCCCAGAGGTTGGGCGGTTTTATCCCAGAGGTTGGGCGGTTTTATCCCAGAGGTTGGGTGGTTTTATCCCAGAGGTTGGGTGGTTTTATCCCAGAGGTTGGGTGGTTTTATCCCAGAGGTTGGGTGGTTTTATCCCAGAGGTTGGGTGGTTTTATCCCAGAGGTTGGGTGGTTTTATCCCAGAGGTTGGGTGGTTTTATCCCAGAGGTTGGGTTGTTTTAGCCCAGAGGTTGGGTTGTTTTAGCCCAGAGGTTGGGCGGTTTTAGCCCAGAGGTTGGGCGGTTTTATCCCAGAGGTTGGGCGGTTTTATCCCAGAGGTTGGGCGGTTTTATCCCAGAGGTTGGGTGGTTTTATCCCAGAGGTTGGGTGGTTTTATCCCAGAGGTTGGGCGGTTTTATCCCAGAGGTTGGGTGGTTTAAGCGACAGCTGAAACCCATGTCTCGCACACGTCTGTGTGTAGTGGTTCTTGAAGCACTGACTCCAGCTCCAGTCCACTCTTTGTGAATCTCACCCACATTTTTGAATGGGTTTTGTTTCACAATCCTCTCCAGTGTGTGGTTAACCCTATTGCTTGTACACTTTTTTCTAGCACATCTTTTCCTTCCCTTCGCCTCTCTATTAATGTGCTTGGACACAGAGCTCTGGGAACAGCCAGCCTCTTTTGCAATGACCTTTTGTGTCTTGCCCTCCTTGTGCAAGGGGTCAATGGTCATCTTTTGGACAGTTGTCAGGTCAGCAGTCTTCCCCATGAGTGTGTGGCCTACAGAACTCGACTGAGAGACCATTAAAGGCCTTTGCAGGTGTTTTGAGTTCATCAGCTGATGAGAGTGTGGCACCAGGTGTCTTCAATATTCAACCTTTTCACAATATTCTAATTTTCTGAGATCCTGAATTTGGGATTTTCCTGAGTTGTCAGTTATAATCATCAAAATTAAAAGAAATAAACATTTGAAATATATCAGTCTGTGTGTAATGAATGAATATAATATACAAGCTTCACTTTTTGAATGGAATCAGTGAAATAAATCAACTTTTTGATGATATTCTAATTATATGACCAGCAGTTACAGTTTATACGGATGATTCTGTCATTGATCTCACCGTGTGTGTGTGTGTGTGTGTGTGTGTCAGGCGAGCGTCTGCGGCAGACGGAGAACAGGGCCACGCGCTGTAAAGTGGAGCAGCTGCGGCTCTTACTGCGGCAGCGGCGGCTCCGGCGGAGGGCCCGGAGGGACACACGCGGCCCCTACCACTGGCTGAGCGAACGCAAGGCCGCGCACACACACACACACACACACAGCAGCGACGCGTCCCTCGACATGGACTTTGAGGAGCCGGTCTGGAAACCCGACGTGAGCACAGAGTTTGTCGTGGCTTGAGCGGAACGGACTGAACATGGGCATCACCGTCCGACTGTGAAGAAACACTTCAGGAGACGCTCATGGGCATCACCGCCTCAGCGGCACATCCGGCTCTTCCCGCGGGATCTCTGACCTTCTCCAGCTCAAACCGGACTTACTGTCTTCAGTCAATACATGTGACTCGGTGTGTGTGTGTGTGTGTGAGTGAGTGTGTGAGTGAGTGTGTGAGTGAGTGTGTGAGTGTGAGTGTGAGTGTGAGTGTGAGTGTGAGTGTGAGTGTGAGTGTGAGTGTGAGTGTGAGTGTGAGTGTGAGTGTGAGTGTGAGTGTGAGTGTGAGTGTGAGTGTGAGTGTGAGTGTGAGTGTGAGTGTGAGTGTGAGCGAGTGAGTGTGAGCGAGTGAGTGTGCGTGTGAGTGTGAGTGTGAGTGTGAGTGTGAGTGTGAGTGTGAGTGTGAGTGTGAGTGTGAGTGTGAGTGTGAGTGTGAGTGTGAGCGTGAGCGTGAGCGTGAGCGAGTGAGTGTGTGTATGATCCTCTGCTCTCGATGGATGGCCGTATGTAGCATTCTCTCGGGTTAGATGATGTTTTGCACAGTTATTTCTCTCGTGAGCATTAAATGTGTATGG
>CM042244.1:59644235-59669235 GCA_023566225.1 Romanogobio albipinnatus
TGATCAGGGAAATATTGCATTAATTAGCTTGACGTGTGTGTGTGTGTGTGTGTGTTTAGATGTTTGAGCTGTTAAACGAGACAAAGACTAAAATTGAATGTTCAATAAAATACACCGATCAAACACACACGAGTGCTCCTCTGTTTGCTTTTCTGAGAAGGTAAACTGCGGTAAGTGATGCATTGTGGGAAAACAGGTGTGTGTCAGAACAGCTGAGACGTGATCTGACTGTAACACACACACACACACACACACACACACACATTTGTCCTTCTCGTATTGTACCACACTCATTTCACACTCGCTCATACAAATGAAGTGTGTGAAAAGACACACTTCCTCCTTCTCTGTACTGGACAATCTGCTCCCACACACACATACAAACTTTCTATCTCTCATACATACACACACACACACACACACACACACACACACACACACACTACCCCTAAACCTAACCCTTACCCACACACACTCACTCACACACACACACACACACACACACACACACACACACACACACACACACACACACACACACACACACACACACACACACACACACACACTACCCCTAAACCTAACCCTAACCCATACACACACACACACACACACACACACACACACACTACCCCTAATCCTACCCATCTCACACATTTAAGTAGCTTTAATAAACATGACTTAGAAAATAAAAACATGACTGTGTGCATCTAGAGACCAAACAATGGCAGTGGCATATTTTAAGATTTGAGTTAAAGACATGCAGTTTAGCCTAAAGCCTCGTCTGTGAAACCGGGGGTATGTGTTCTGCACTAGTCTAACTGGGACTCATCACAGCACTTGCACGTGTGTGTGTGTGTGTGTGTGTGTGTGTGTGTGTGTGTGTGTGTGTGTGTGTCTGTGTGTGTGTTGGCAAGTAACTAAGCAGCAAATACTAATTTAACTACTGACATCCGGCCATGCTTCGGTTCACCTGTTGTCGCCCACACACCCTCATTCCTGCACTGTTTATGACAGGCTCGACTGGTTCACCATCACACAGACAGACACACACACACACACACACACACACACACACACACACAGACACACCTTACGTCAGTTTCTGTGGAACTAATAGAACCAGCTGATGCTGTTCATCTTTGTACGCTGCAAATCTTTTTTAATTCTTAGTGTTTTTGTCTTGTTTTCCAGTACAAATAACAGCCACTCAGATAACGCTTAGAAACGCCCTAACAGCCACTCAGATAACGCTTAGCAACGCCCTAACAGCCACTCAGATAACGCTTAGAAACGCCCTAACAGCCACTCAGATAACGCTTAGCAACGCCCTAACAGCCACTCAGATAACGCTTAGCTACCCTAACAGCCACTCAGATAATGCTTAGCAACCCTAACAGCCACTCAGATAACGCTTAGCAACACCCTAACAGCCACTCAGATAACGCTTAGCAACGCCCTAACAGCCACTCAGATAACGCTTAGCTACCCTAACAGCCACTCAGATAACGCTTAGCAACCCTAACAGCCACTCAGATAACGCTTAGCAACACCCTAACAGCCACTCAGATAACGCTTAGCAACACCCTAACAGCCACTCAGATAACGCTTAGAAACGCCCTAACAGCCACTCAGATAACGCTTAGCAACGCCCAAACAACCACTCAGACAACGCTTAGCAACGCCCAAACAACCACTCAGACAATGCTTAGCAACGCCCAAACAACCACTCAGATAACGCTTAGCAACGCCCAAACAACCACTCGGACAACGCTTAGCAACGCCCAAACAACCACTCAGACAATGCTTAGCAACACCCTAACAGCCACTCAGATAACGCTTAGAAACGCCCTAACAACCACTCAGATAACGCTTAGCAACACCCTAACAGCCACTCAGATAACGCTTAGAAACGCCCTAACAACCACTCAGATAACGCTTAGCAACACCCTAACAGCCACTCAGATAACGCTTAGAAACGCCCTAACAACCACTCAGATAACGCTTAGCAACGCCCAAACAACCACTCAGACAACGCTTAGCAACACCCTAACAAAGACTCAGATAACGCTCAGCAACACCCTAACAGCCACTCAGATAATGCTTAGCAACGCCCTAACAGCCACTCAGATAACGCTTAGCAACGCCCTAACAGCCACTCAGATAATGCTTAGCAACGCCCTAACAGCCACTCAGATAACGCTTAGCAACACCCTAACAGCCACTCAGATAACGCTTAGAAACGCCCTAACAACCACTCAGATAACGCTTAGCAACACCCTAACAGCCACTCAGATAATGCTTAGCAACACCCTAACAGCCACTCAGATAACGCTTAGAAACGCCCTAACAGCCACTCAGATAACGCTTAGAAACGCCCTAACAGCCACTCAGATAACGCTTAGAAACGCCCTAACAGCCACTCAGATGACGCTTAGCAACACCCTAACAGCCACTCAGATAACGCTTAGCAACACCCTAACAACCACTCAGATAACGCTTAGAAACGCCCTAACAGCCACTCAGATAACGCTTAGAAACGCCCTAACAGCCACTCAGATAACGCTTAGAAACGCCCTAACAGCCACTCAGATGACGCTTAGCAACACCCTAACAGCCACTCAGATGACGCTTAGCAACAGCCTAACAGCCACTCAGATAACGCTTAGCAACAGCCTAACAGCCACTCAGATAACGCTTAGCAACAGCCTAACAGCCACTCAGATAACGCTTAGCAACAGCCTAACAGCCACTCAGATAACGCTTAGAAACACCCTAAAAGCCACTCAGATAACGCTTAGCAACAGCCTAACAGCCACTCAGATAACGCTTAGCAACAGCCTAACAGCCACTCAGACAACGCTTAGCAATGCCCAAACAACCACTCAGACAACGCTTAGCAACACCCTAACAAAGACTCAGATAACGCTTAGCAACGCCCTAACAGCCACTCAGATAATGCTTAGCAACGCCGTAACAGCCACTCAGATAACGCTTAGCAACGCCCTAACAGCCACTCAGATAATGCTTAGCAACGCCCTAACAGCCACTCAGATAACGCTTAGCAACACCCTAACAGCCACTCAGATAACGCTTAGAAACGCCCTAACAACCACTCAGATAACGCTTAGCAACACCCTAACAGCCACTCAGATAATGCTTAGCAACACCCTAACAGCCACTCAGATAACGCTTAGAAACGCCCTAACAGCCACTCAGATAACGCTTAGAAACGCCCTAACAGCCACTCAGATGACGCTTAGCAACACCCTAACAGCCACTCAGATGACGCTTAGCAACACCCTAACAACCACTCAGATAACGCTTAGAAACGCCCTAACAACCACTCAGATAACGCTTAGAAATGCCCTAACAGCCACTCAGATAACGCTTAGAAACGCCCTAACAGCCACTCAGATAACGCTTAGCAACACCCTAACAGCCACTCAGATAACGCTTAGAAACGCCCTAACAGCCACTCAGATAACGCTTAGAAACACCCTAACAGCCACTCAGATAACGCTTAGTAACACCCTAACAGCCACTCAGATAACGCTTAGCAACACCCTAACAGCCACTCAGATAACGCTTAGAAACGCCCTAACAGCCACTCAGATAACGCTTAGAAACGCCCTAACAGCCACTCAGATAACGCTTAGAAACGCCCTAACAGTCAAGTCAAGTCAAGTCAACTTTATTTATATAGCGCTTTTAACAATGTAGATTGTTTCAAAGCAGCTTTACAATGTCAAACAGCAAAATAATGCAGCCTAATTTTATTCAGCTGTATAGCCATTTGATGTCATCAGTTCATTTCAATTTCCATTCGGTGACAGTGTGGGCTTTAGATCAATAATTAGATCAGTAATTTAGTTTACATGGTTAAATTAGTTTATTAATTAGATTTGTTTCGATGTTTAGTTGAAAAATATAGTGTCCCCAACTGAGCACGCCAAGCCAGAGGCAACAGTGGCAAGGAAACCAAAACCCCATTAGGTGACCTAATGGAGAAAAATAAACCTTGGGAGAAACCAGGCTCAGTTGGGGTGCCAGTTCTCCTCTGGCCAATTTACAAACAACGTATTATTATTATTATTATTATTATTATTATTCTGGCTGCTTTACAGGTCAGAGGTCATAATAGATCGGAATATTCAAAGGACCGGAGGCAACACGCTGGAGACGGGTTTATTAAGGATGATGTTGATTAAATAATTATTAAAGTGCAATATTCGAATGATCGGAGGCAACACGCTGGAGACGGGTTTATTGCGGATGACATATCGATTTAAGTATTATTTAATGGTAATATTCGAACAATCGGAGTCATCACACTGGTGACGGGTTTATTTAGATGCCGTGTCGATGAGGCAGTTGCAGGGGGAGGATAATTGACACGGTCTCTGCAGACACTTCGGGGTCATGTGTTGGTCTTCTCTGGTCCACCATCTGATTAGGATACGGCCCAGATCTGGCTGACTGCAGTAAACCTCGGGATAAAACAGAGAGAATATCATTAGCGTAGATGCCATTCTTCTGATGATGTAACGAGTACATCAGGTGTTATGGGAAGTGTTCCCGGTTCCGGCTGACCTAGTTAATGCAGCCTAACAATCAATTAATTGATAAAGTGTTTTATGTGTATGCCACAGTAAAGAGATGTGTTTTTAGTCTAGATTTAAACTGACAGAGTGTGTCTGCTTCCCCAACAATGCTAGGAAGAGTTCCAGAGTTTAGGAGCTAAATAGGAAAAGGATCGACCGCCTGCAGTTGATTTGGATATTCTTGGTATTAACAACTGGCCAGAATTTAGAGATCGCAGTAGACGTGATGGAGTATAATGTGTTAAGAGCTCGCTCAAGTATTGGGGAGCTAAACCATTTAGTGCTTTGTAAGTAATAAGCAAGATTTTAAAATGTATGCGATGTTTAATAGGTAGCCAGTGCAATGTTGACAGAACTGGGCTAATATGGTCATACTTCCTGGTTCTAGTAAGTACTCGAGCTGCTGCGTTTTGGACCAGCTGGAGTTTATTTATTAAGCGAGCAGGGCAACCACCCAATAGAGCATTACAATAATCTAGCCTTGAGGTCATGAACGCATGAACTAACTGTTCAGCATTTTGCATTGAGAGCATGTGCCGTAATTTTGATATATTTTTAAGATGGTAGAATGCAGTTTTACAGATGCTAGAAACGTGGCTTTCAAACGAAAGATTGGTATCAAAGAGCACACCCAGGTTCCTCACTGACGACGAAGACTTGACAGAGCAGCCATCAAGTGTTAGACAGTATTCTAGGTTACTACTTGTGGAGCTTTTTTGTCCAATAATTAAAAATTCAGTTTTTTCTGAATTTAGTTGCAGGAAATTACCAGTCATCCAATGTTTTATAGCGGCTATGCATTCCGTTAATCTTGTGAATTGGTAAATTTCTTCAGGGCGTGAAGAAATATAGAGCTGAGTATCGTCAGCATAACAATGAAAACTAATGCCATGCTTCCTAATAATATCTCCCAGTGGTAGCATGTACAGGGTGAAGAGTAGCGGTCCTAGCACTGAGCCTTGTGGTACTCCATACTGAACTTGCGATCGGTGTGACATCTCTTCATTTACTGCTACAAACTGATAACGGTCGCATAGGTATGATTTAAACCATGATAAAGCAATTCCACTAATACCTACATAATTTTCGAGTCTATTCAAAAGAATGTTGTGGTCGATGGTATCAAATGCAGCGCTAAGATCGAGTAACACTAATAGAGAGATACAGCCACGATCGGATGATAAGAGTAAATCATTTGTAACTCTGATGAGAGCAGTCTCAGTACTATGATACGGTCTAAATCCTGACTGGAAATCCTCACAGATACCATTTCTTTCTAAAAAGGAACATAATTGTGAAGACACTGCCTTTTCAAGTATTTTTGACAGAAAGGGTAGATTTGAGATTGGTCTATAATTGACTAATTCTGTAGGATCAAGTTGCGGTTTTTTAATAAGTGGTTTAATAATAGCCAACTTAAAAGTTTTCGGTACATATCCTAATGACAAAGATGAATTAATGATATTAAGAAGAGGATCTATGACCTCTGGTAGCATCTCTTTTAATAGCCTAGTCGGTACAGGGTCAAGCATACATGTTGTTGATTTTGATGATTTAACGAGTTTAGCCAATTCTTCTTCTCCTATAGCAGTGAATGATTGTAATTTTTCCTCAGTGACACTACAATGCTCTGTCTGATGTGATACTGTAGTAGACGGCTGCATGGTTAAAATTTTCTTCCTAATATTATCAATCTTACATGTGAAGAAGTTCATAAAGTCATTACTGCTGTGCTGTTTACAATCATCAGAAGTTGAAGCTTTCTTTTTGGTTAATTTAGCCACTGTATCGAATAAATACCTTGGGTTGTGTTTGCTTTCTTCCAAGAGAGTCGAGAAATAAGCGGATCTAGCAGTTTTTACGGCCTTTCTTTATGCGATCATGTGCTCTTTCCACGAATTTCGAAAGACCTCTAGTTTTGTTTTCTTCCAGCTGCGCTCCATTTTTCTGGCTGCTGTTTTAAGGGCCCGGGTGTGCTCGTTGTACCACGGCGTTGGACTATTTTCTTTAATCTTCTTTAAGCGCAGAGGAGCAACTGTGTCTAAAGTACTGGAAAAGAGAGAGTCAATAGTTTCTGTTGCAACATCGAGTTCTTCTATGCTATCTGGGTTGCTGAGGAGATGATACTGATGAGGAAGAGTATTTAAAAAGCAATCTTTAGTAGCGGCAGTGATTGTCCTGCCATTTTTGAAGCGAGGGGGCGGCTTTGCAACTTTAGCTAAATTAAGTATACAAGATACTAAGTAATGATCTGAGATGTCATCGCTCTGCTGCAGAATTTCAACGATATCAACATTAATTCCATGTGACAATATTAGGTCTAAAGTATGATTATGGCGATGAGTGGGTCCTGACACGTGTTGCCTAACTCCAATAGAGTTTAGTGTATCTTTAAATGCTAATCCTAATACGTCTTTTTCGTTGTCTACATGGATATTAAAATCACCAACAATTAGTACTTTATCTACGGCCAGTACTAATTCTGATAGAAAGTCAGCAAATTCTTTGATAAAGTCTGTATTATGCCCTGGTGGCCTGTATACAGTAGCTAACACCAATGTTGAACGGGTTTTGTCATGTACACTACATAGCGTTACATAAAGCACCAAAACTTCGAAGGAATTATATTTGAAACTAGACTTCTGAGTAATACTGAAGATATTATTATAAATTACAGCAACCCCTCCCCCTTTACCTTTCAGACGCGGCTCATGTTTATAACAATAATCTTGGGGGGTGGACTCATTTAAGGTAATGTAGTCGTCAGGTTTTAGCCAGGTTTCTGTCAAACAGAGCACATTTAGATTATTATCTTTAATAATATCATTAACAATAAGCGCTTTTGGGGAAAGGGATCTAATATTCAGCAACCCAAGCTTTATCAATTGTTCATCTGTATTATTTCTTTTGTTTATTTGTTGGACATCAATTAAATTTTTACTGTTGAATGGTTTTGATGTTTTTTTGTATTTACTAATTCGGGGAACAGACACAGTCTCTATATGATAATATCTCGGTGAAAGAGTCTCTATGTGCTGGGATTTATCTGACTCCGGTGACGTGAGACAGCTAGCAGACGCTCGGTTTAGCCAGTTTGTCTGCTTCCTGACCTGGGCCCTAGTGAGTCAAGGTTTAGCTCTAAGACTATGTGCCAAATTACTAGAGAGAAGAGCGGCGCCACCCCAGGAGGGATGGATGCCATCCTTCTTCAACAGGTCAGGTCTGCCCCAAAAACTTTTCCAATTGTCTATGAACCCTATGTTATTTTGCGGACACCACTTAGACAACCAGCCATTGAGTGATGATAGCCTGCTAACTATCTCATCACTCCTTCTAACGGGGAGCGGACCAGAACAATAAACAGCCTCTGACATCGTACTAGCGAGTTCACACACCTCTTTAATGTTAATTTTGGTGATCTCCGACTGGCGAAGTCGAACATCATTAGTGCCGACGTGAATAATAATCTTAGAGAATTTACGATTAGCTTTAGCCAGCACTTTTAAATTTGCTTTGATGTCAGGCGCTCTGGCTCCCGGTAAACAAGTGACTATGGTGGCTGGTATCTTCACATTCCGTGTAATAGAATCGCCAATGACTAGGGCACTTTCAACAGGATACTCAGTGGGTGCTTCACTGAGAGGGGAGAACCTGTTTGATGTTCTAACCGGAACGGAAAAGCGGTTTTTTGGTCTGCGACTATGCTGCCTCACTGTCACCCAGTTGCCCTGCTGCGAGGGCCCTGCAGCCGGAACCGAAGAATGTACAGAGTTCACTAAGCTATTCGCATCCAAATCAGTGTCTAAAGCTGTTACATCCTCACTACTCTCAGATAAAGTATGGATGCGTGTTTCTAATTCTGAAATCTTCTCCGTCAGCCTAACTATCTCCTTACATTTATCACATGTGAAGCCCTGTTCGCCAGCGGAGAAGCCTATACTAAACATGCAGCAAGCGGTGCAAGTGATAATGACAGGAGAAGACATGACTTACCGTATTTGTTGATTAATCCAATTTACCACTTACCACAATCGTATGCTGGACACTATTTACTAATCCAACTAATGAACTCAGAGAGCAGGAGACCCGGGTGCAGAGATGACAAGCTAACAGGCTAGCGAAATGCTAACGTGTGATGGTGATTTAGATTAAAAGCTAGCGATGTCAAATTTAACGTGATAGGCAATTTTTAAACAATTTATGGTGATGAGTAAGTTATATTTAGCAGTAGAATAAAGAGGAAATATCAAGATAAAGATTCAAACGTGAGCAAGGCTGTACAGAGCTACAGACAGGCACACAGGAGGCACACAGGAGACAGGAGCAATCGATCAGGCAGGAGCCCCAGGAACAGCCACTCAGATAACGCTTAGAAACGCCCTAACAGCCACTCAGATAACGCTTAGAAACGCCCTAACAGCCACTCAGATAACGCTTAGCAACACCCTAACAACCACTCAGATAACGCTTAGCAACACCCTAACAGCCACTCAGATAACGCTTAGCAACAGCCTAACAGCCACTCAGATAACACTTAGAAACACCCTAACAGCCACTCAGATAACGCTTAGCAACAGCCTAACAGCCACTCAGATAACGCTTAGCAACACCCTAACAGCCACTCAGATAACGCTTAGCAACACCCTAACAGCAACTCAGATAACGCTTAGCAACAGCCTAACAGCCACTCAGATAACGCTTAGCAACAGCCTAACAGCCACTCAGATAACGTTTAGCAACAGCCTAACAGCCACTCAGATAACGCTTAGCAACAGCCTAACAGCCACTCAGATAACGTTTAGCAACACCCTAACAGCCACTCAGATAACGCTTAGCAACAGCCTAACAGCCACTCAGATAACGCTTAGCAACAGCCTAACAGCCACTCAGATAACGCTTAGAAACACCCTAACAGCCACTCAGAAAACGCTTAGCAACAGCCTAACAGCCACTCAGATAACGCTTAGCAACAGCCTAACAGCCACTCAGATAACGCTTAGAAACGCCCTAACAGCCACTCAGATAACGCTTAGAAACGCCCTAACAGCCACTCAGATAACGCTTAGAAACGCCCTAACAGCCACTCAGATAACGCTTAGCAACACCCTAACAACCACTCAGATAACGCTTAGCAACGCCCTAACAGCCACTCAGATAACGCTTAGCAACGCCCTAACAGCCACTCAGATAATGCTTAGCAACGCCCTAACAGCCACTCAGATAACGCTTAGCAACACCCTAACAGCCACTCAGATAACGCTTAGAAACGCCCTAACAACCACTCAGATAACGCTTAGCAACACCCTAACAGCCACTCAGATAATGCTTAGCAACACCCTAACAGCCACTCAGATAACGCTTAGAAACGCCCTAACAGCCACTCAGATAACGCTTAGAAACGCCCTAACAGCCACTCAGATGACGCTTAGCAACACCCTAACAGCCACTCAGATAACGCTTAGCAACACCCTAACAACCACTCAGATAACGCTTAGAAACGCCCTAACAACCACTCAGATAACGCTTAGAAATGCCCTAACAGCCACTCAGATAACGCTTAGAAACGCCCTAACAGCCACTCAGATAACGCTTAGCAACACCCTAACAGCCACTCAGATAACGCTTAGAAACGCCCTAACAGCCACTCAGATAACGCTTAGAAACGCCCTAACAGCCACTCAGATAACGCTTAGTAACACCCTAACAGCCACTCAGATAACGCTTAGAAACGCCCTAACAGCCACTCAGATAACGCTTAGAAACGCCCTAACAGCCACTCAGATAACGCTTAGAAACGCCCTAACAGCCACTCAGATAACGCTTAGAAACGCCCTAACAGCCACTCAGATAACGCTTAGCAACACCCTAACAACCACTCAGATAACGCTTAGCAACACCCTAACAGCCACTCAGATAACGCTTAGCAACAGCCTAACAGCCACTCAGATAACGCTTAGAAACACCCTAACAGCCACTCAGATAACGCTTAGCAACAGCCTAACAGCCACTCAGATAACGCTTAGCAACACCCTAACAGCCACTCAGATAACGCTTAGCAACACCCTAACAGCCACTCAGATAACGCTTAGCAACAGCCTAACAGCCACTCAGATAACGCTTAGCAACAGCCTAACAGCCACTCAGATAACGTTTAGCAACAGCCTAACAGCCACTCAGATAACGCTTAGAAACACCCTAACAGCCACTCAGATAACGCTTAGCAACAGCCTAACAGCCACTCAGATAACGCTTAGCAACAGCCTAACAGCCACTCAGATAACGCTTAGAAACGCCCTAACAGCCACTCAGATAACGCTTAGAAACGCCCTAACAGCCACTCAGATAACGCTTAGAAACGCCCTAACAGCCACTCAGATAACGCTTAGAAACGCCCTAACAGCCACTCAGATAACGCTTAGCAACACCCTAACAACCACTCAGATAACGCTTAGCAACACTCTAACAGCCACTCAGATAACGCTTAGCAACAGCCTAACAGCCACTCAGATAACGCTTAGAAACACCCTAACAGCCACTCAGATAACGCTTAGCAACAGCCTAACAGCCACTCAGATAACGCTTAGCAACACCCTAACAGCCACTCAGATAACGCTTAGCAACACCCTAACAGCCACTCAGATAACGCTTAGAAACGCCCTAACAGCCACTCAGATAACGCTTAGAAACGCCCTAACAGCCACTCAGATAACGCTTAGAAACGCCCTAACAGCCACTCAGATAACGCTTAGCAACACCCTAACAGCCACTCAGATAACGCTTAGCAACACCCTAACAGCCACTCAGATAACGCTTAGAAACGCCCTAACAACCACTCAGATAACGCTTAGCAACACCCTAACAGCCACTCAGATAACGCTTAGAAACGCCCTAACAACCACTCAGATAACGCTTAGCAACACGCTAACAGCCACTCAGATAACGCTTAGAAACGCCCTAACAGCCACTCAGATAACGCTTAGAAACGCCCTAACAGCCACTCAGATAACGCTTAGCAACACCCTAACAACCACTCAGATAACGCTTAGCAACACCCTAACAGCCACTCAGATAACGCTTAGCAACAGCCTAACAGCCACTCAGATAACGCTTAGAAACACCCTAACAGCCACTCAGATAACGCTTAGCAACAGCCTAACAGCCACTCAGATAACGCTTAGCAACACCCTAACAGCCACTCAGATAACGCTTAGCAACACCCTAACAGCCACTCAGATAACGCTTAGCAACAGCCTAACAGCCACTCAGATAACGCTTAGCAACAGCCTAACAGCCACTCAGATAACGTTTAGCAACAGCCTAACAGCCACTCAGATAACGCTTAGAAACACCCTAACAGCCACTCAGATAACGCTTAGCAACAGCCTAACAGCCACTCAGATAACGCTTAGCAACAGCCTAACAGCCACTCAGATAACGCTTAGAAACGCCCTAACAGCCACTCAGATAACGCTTAGAAACGCCCTAACAGCCACTCAGATAACGCTTAGAAACGCCCTAACAGCCACTCAGATAACGCTTAGCAACACCCTAACAACCACTCAGATAACGCTTAGCAACGCCCTAACAGCCACTCAGATAACGCTTAGCAACGCCCTAACAGCCACTCAGATAATGCTTAGCAACGCCCTAACAGCCACTCAGATAACGCTTAGCAACACCCTAACAGCCACTCAGATAATGCTTAGAAACGCCCTAACAACCACTCAGATAACGCTTAGCAACACCCTAACAGCCACTCAGATAATGCTTAGCAACACCCTAACAGCCACTCAGATAACGCTTAGAAACGCCCTAACAGCCACTCAGATAACGCTTAGAAACGCCCTAACAGCCACTCAGATGACGCTTAGCAACACCCTAACAGCCACTCAGATAACGCTTAGCAACACCCTAACAACCACTCAGATAACGCTTAGAAACGCCCTAACAACCACTCAGATAACGCTTAGAAATGCCCTAACAGCCACTCAGATAACGCTTAGAAACGCCCTAACAGCCAATCAGATAACGCTTAGCAACACCCTAACAGCCACTCAGATAACGCTTAAAAAACGCCCTAACAGCCACTCAGATAACGCTTAGAAACGCCCTAACAGCCACTCAGATAACGCTTAGTAACACCCTAACAGCCACTCAGATAACGCTTAGAAACGCCCTAACAGCCACTCAGATAACGCTTAGAAACGCACTAACAGCCACTCAGATAACGCTTAGAAACGCCCTAACAGCCACTCAGATAACGCTTAGAAACGCCCTAACAGCCACTCAGATAACGCTTAGCAACACCCTAACAACCACTCAGATAACGCTTAGCAACACCCTAACAGCCACTCAGATAACGCTTAGCAACAGCCTAACAGCCACTCAGATAACGCTTAGAAACACCCTAACAGCCACTCAGATAACGCTTAGCAACAGCCTAACAGCCACTCAGATAACGCTTAGCAACACCCTAACAGCCACTCAGATAACGCTTAGCAACACCCTAACAGCCACTCAGATAACGCTTAGCAACAGCCTAACAGCCACTCAGATAACGCTTAGAAACACCCTAACAGCCACTCAGATAACGCTTAGCAACAGCCTAACAGCCACTCAGATAACGCTTAGCAACACCCTAACAGCCACTCAGATAACGCTTAGCAACACCCTAACAGCCACTCAGATAACGCTTAGCAACAGCCTAACAGCCACTCAGATAACGCTTAGCAACAGCCTAACAGCCACTCAGATAACGTTTAGCAACAGCCTAACAGCCACTCAGATAACGCTTAGCAACAGCCTAACAGCCACTCAGATAACGTTTAGCAACACCCTAACAGCCACTCAGATAACGCTTAGCAACAGCCTAACAGCCACTCAGATAACGCTTAGCAACAGCCTAACAGCCACTCAGATAACGCTTAGAAACACCCTAACAGCCACTCAGATAACGCTTAGCAACAGCCTAACAGCCACTCAGATAACGCTTAGCAACAGCCTAACAGCCACTCAGATAACGCTTAGAAACGCCCTAACAGCCACTCAGATAACGCTTAGAAACGCCCTAACAGCCACTCAGATAACGCTTAGAAACGCCCTAACAGCCACTCAGATAACGCTTAGCAACACCCTAACAACCACTCAGATAACGCTTAGCAACGCCCTAACAGCCACTCAGATAACGCTTAGCAACGCCCTAACAGCCACTCAGATAATGCTTAGCAACGCCCTAACAGCCACTCAGATAACGCTTAGCAACACCCTAACAGCCACTCAGATAACGCTTAGAAACGCCCTAACAACCACTCAGATAACGCTTAGCAACACCCTAACAGCCACTCAGATAATGCTTAGCAACACCCTAACAGCCACTCAGATAACGCTTAGAAACGCCCTAACAGCCACTCAGATAACGCTTAGAAACGCCCTAACAGCCACTCAGATGACGCTTAGCAACACCCTAACAGCCACTCAGATAACGCTTAGCAACACCCTAACAACCACTCAGATAACGCTTAGAAACGCCCTAACAACCACTCAGATAACGCTTAGAAATGCCCTAACAGCCACTCAGATAACGCTTAGAAACGCCCTAACAGCCACTCAGATAACGCTTAGCAACACCCTAACAGCCACTCAGATAACGCTTAGAAACGCCCTAACAGCCACTCAGATAACGCTTAGAAACGCCCTAACAGCCACTCAGATAACGCTTAGTAACACCCTAACAGCCACTCAGATAACGCTTAGAAACGCCCTAACAGCCACTCAGATAACGCTTAGAAACGCCCTAACAGCCACTCAGATAACGCTTAGAAACGCCCTAACAGCCACTCAGATAACGCTTAGAAACGCCCTAACAGCCACTCAGATAACGCTTAGCAACACCCTAACAACCACTCAGATAACGCTTAGCAACACCCTAACAGCCACTCAGATAACGCTTAGCAACAGCCTAACAGCCACTCAGATAACGCTTAGAAACACCCTAACAGCCACTCAGATAACGCTTAGCAACAGCCTAACAGCCACTCAGATAACGCTTAGCAACACCCTAACAGCCACTCAGATAACGCTTAGCAACACCCTAACAGCCACTCAGATAACGCTTAGCAACAGCCTAACAGCCACTCAGATAACGCTTAGCAACAGCCTAACAGCCACTCAGATAACGTTTAGCAACAGCCTAACAGCCACTCAGATAACGCTTAGAAACACCCTAACAGCCACTCAGATAACGCTTAGCAACAGCCTAACAGCCACTCAGATAACGCTTAGCAACAGCCTAACAGCCACTCAGATAACGCTTAGAAACGCCCTAACAGCCACTCAGATAACGCTTAGAAACGCCCTAACAGCCACTCAGATAACGCTTAGAAACGCCCTAACAGCCACTCAGATAACGCTTAGAAACGCCCTAACAGCCACTCAGATAACGCTTAGCAACACCCTAACAACCACTCAGATAACGCTTAGCAACACCCTAACAGCCACTCAGATAACGCTTAGCAACAGCCTAACAGCCACTCAGATAACGCTTAGAAACACCCTAACAGCCACTCAGATAACGCTTAGCAACAGCCTAACAGCCACTCAGATAACGCTTAGCAACACCCTAACAGCCACTCAGATAACGCTTAGCAACACCCTAACAGCCACTCAGATAACGCTTAGAAACGCCCTAACAGCCACTCAGATAACGCTTAGAAACGCCCTAACAGCCACTCAGATAACGCTTAGAAACGCCCTAACAGCCACTCAGATAACGCTTAGCAACACCCTAACAGCCACTCAGATAACGCTTAGCAACACCCTAACAGCCACTCAGATAACGCTTAGAAACGCCCTAACAACCACTCAGATAACGCTTAGCAACACCCTAACAGCCACTCAGATAACGCTTAGAAACGCCCTAACAACCACTCAGATAACGCTTAGCAACACGCTAACAGCCACTCAGATAACGCTTAGAAACGCCCTAACAGCCACTCAGATAACGCTTAGAAACGCCCTAACAGCCACTCAGATAACGCTTAGCAACACCCTAACAACCACTCAGATAACGCTTAGCAACACCCTAACAGCCACTCAGATAACGCTTAGCAACAGCCTAACAGCCACTCAGATAACGCTTAGAAACACCCTAACAGCCACTCAGATAACGCTTAGCAACAGCCTAACAGCCACTCAGATAACGCTTAGCAACACCCTAACAGCCACTCAGATAACGCTTAGCAACACCCTAACAGCCACTCAGATAACGCTTAGCAACAGCCTAACAGCCACTCAGATAACGCTTAGCAACAGCCTAACAGCCACTCAGATAACGTTTAGCAACAGCCTAACAGCCACTCAGATAACGCTTAGAAACACCCTAACAGCCACTCAGATAACGCTTAGCAACAGCCTAACAGCCACTCAGATAACGCTTAGCAATAGCCTAACAGCCACTCAGATAACGCTTAGAAACGCCCTAACAGCCACTCAGATAACGCTTAGAAACGCCCTAACAGCCACTCAGATAACGCTTAGAAACGCCCTAACAGCCACTCAGATAACGCTTAGCAACACCCTAACAACCACTCAGATAACGCTTAGCAACGCCCTAACAGCCACTCAGATAACGCTTAGCAACGCCCTAACAGCCACTCAGATAATGCTTAGCAACGCCCTAACAGCCACTCAGATAACGCTTAGCAACACCCTAACAGCCACTCAGATAACGCTTAGAAACGCCCTAACAACCACTCAGATAACGCTTAGCAACACCCTAACAGCCACTCAGATAATGCTTAGCAACACCCTAACAGCCACTCAGATAACGCTTAGAAACGCCCTAACAGCCACTCAGATAACGCTTAGAAACGCCCTAACAGCCACTCAGATGACGCTTAGCAACACCCTAACAGCCACTCAGATAACGCTTAGCAACACCCTAACAACCACTCAGATAACGCTTAGAAACGCCCTAACAACCACTCAGATAACGCTTAGAAATGCCCTAACAGCCACTCAGATAACGCTTAGAAACGCCCTAACAGCCACTCAGATAACGCTTAGCAACACCCTAACAGCCACTCAGATAACGCTTAGAAACGCCCTAACAGCCACTCAGATAACGCTTAGAAACGCCCTAACAGCCACTCAGATAACGCTTAGTAACACCCTAACAGCCACTCAGATAACGCTTAGAAACGCCCTAACAGCCACTCAGATAACGCTTAGAAACGCCCTAACAGCCACTCAGATAACGCTTAGAAACGCCCTAACAGCCACTCAGATAACGCTTAGAAACGCCCTAACAGCCACTCAGATAACGCTTAGCAACACCCTAACAACCACTCAGATAACGCTTAGCAACACCCTAACAGCCACTCAGATAACGCTTAGCAACAGCCTAACAGCCACTCAGATAACGCTTAGAAACACCCTAACAGCCACTCAGATAACGCTTAGCAACAGCCTAACAGCCACTCAGATAACGCTTAGCAACACCCTAACAGCCACTCAGATAACGCTTAGCAACACCCTAACAGCCACTCAGATAACGCTTAGCAACAGCCTAACAGCCACTCAGATAACGCTTAGCAACAGCCTAACAGCCACTCAGATAACGTTTAGCAACAGCCTAACAGCCACTCAGATAACGCTTAGAAACACCCTAACAGCCACTCAGATAACGCTTAGCAACAGCCTAACAGCCACTCAGATAACGCTTAGCAACAGCCTAACAGCCACTCAGATAACGCTTAGAAACGCCCTAACAGCCACTCAGATAACGCTTAGAAACGCCCTAACAGCCACTCAGATAACGCTTAGAAACGCCCTAACAGCCACTCAGATAACGCTTAGAAACGCCCTAACAGCCACTCAGATAACGCTTAGCAACACCCTAACAACCACTCAGATAACGCTTAGCAACACCCTAACAGCCACTCAGATAACGCTTAGCAACAGCCTAACAGCCACTCAGATAACGCTTAGAAACACCCTAACAGCCACTCAGATAACGCTTAGCAACAGCCTAACAGCCACTCAGATAACGCTTAGCAACACCCTAACAGCCACTCAGATAACGCTTAGCAACACCCTAACAGCCACTCAGATAACGCTTAGAAACGCCCTAACAGCCACTCAGATAACGCTTAGAAACGCCCTAACAGCCACTCAGATAACGCTTAGAAACGCCCTAACAGCCACTCAGATAACGCTTAGCAACACCCTAACAGCCACTCAGATAACGCTTAGCAACACCCTAACAGCCACTCAGATAACGCTTAGAAACGCCCTAACAACCACTCAGATAACGCTTAGCAACACCCTAACAGCCACTCAGATAACGCTTAGAAACGCCCTAACAACCACTCAGATAACGCTTAGCAACACGCTAACAGCCACTCAGATAACGCTTAGAAACGCCCTAACAACCACTCAGATAACGCTTAGCAACGCCCAAACAACCACTCAGACAACGCTTAGCAACACCCTAACAAAGACTCAGATAACGCTTAGCAACACCCTAACAGCCACTCAGATAATGCTTAGCAACGCCCTAACAGCCACTCAGATAACGCTTAGAAACGCCCTAACAGCCACTCAGATAACGCTTAGCAACGCCCTAACAGCCACTCAGATAATGCTTAGCAACGCCCTAACAGCCACTCAGATAACGCTTAGCAACACCCTAACAGCCACTCAGATAACGCTTAGAAACGCCCTAACAACCACTCAGATAACGCTTAGCAACGCCCTAACAGCCACTCAGATAACGCTTAGCAACACCCTAACAGCCACTCAGATAACGCTTAGAAACGCCCTAACAACCACTCAGATAACGCTTAGCAACACCCTAACAGCCACTCAGATAATGCTTAGCAACACCCTAACAGCCACTCAGATAACGCTTAGAAACGCCCTAACAGCCACTCAGATGACGCTTAGCAACACCCTAACAGCCACTCAGATAACGCTTAGCAACACCCTAACAACCACTCAGATAACGCTTAGAAACGCCCTAACAGCCACTCAGATAACGCTTAGAAACGCCCTAACAGCCACTCAGATAACGCTTAGAAACGCCCTAACAGCCACTCAGATGACGCTTAGCAACACCCTAACAGCCACTCAGATAACGCTTAGCAACAGCCTAACAGCCACTCAGATAACGCTTAGCAACAGCCTAACAGCCACTCAGATAACGCTTAGCAACAGCCTAACAGCCACTCAGATAACGCTTAGAAACACCCTAACAGCCACTCAGATAACGCTTAGCAACAGCCTAACAGCCACTCAGATAACGCTTAGCAACAGCCTAACAGCCACTCAGATAACGCTTAGAAACGCCCTAACAGCCACTCAGATAACGCTTAGAAACGCCCTAACAGCCACTCAGATAACGCTTAGAAACGCCCTAACAGCCACTCAGATAAAGCTTAGAAACGCCCTAACAGCCACTCAGATAACGCTTAGAAACACCCTAACAGCCACTCAGATAACGCTTAGCAACAGCCTAACAGCCACTCAGATAACGCTTAGAAACGCCCTAACAGCCACTCAGATAACGCTTAGAAACACCCTAACAGCCACTCAGATAACGCTTAGCAACAGCCTAACAGCCACTCAGATAACGCTTAGTAACACCCTAACAGCCACTCAGATAACGCTTAGAAACGCCCTAACAGCCACTCAGATAACGCTTAGAAACGCCCTAACAGCCACTCAGATAACGCTTAGAAACGCCCTAACAGCCACTCAGATGACGCTTAGCAACACCCTAACAGCCACTCAGATGACGCTTAGCAACAGCCTAACAGCCACTCAGATAACGCTTAGCAACAGCCTAACAGCCACTCAGATAACGCTTAGCAACAGCCTAACAGCCACTCAGATAACGCTTAGCAACAGCCTAACAGCCACTCAGATAACGCTTAGAAACGCCCTAACAGCCACTCAGATAACGCTTAGAAACGCCCTAACAGCCACTCAGATGACGCTTAGCAACACCCTAACAGCCACTCAGATAACGCTTAGCAACAGCCTAACAGCCACTCAGATAACGCTTAGCAACAGCCTAACAGCCACTCAGATAACGCTTAGCAACAGCCTAACAGCCACTCAGATAACGCTTAGCAACAGCCTAACAGCCACTCAGATAACGCTTAGAAACACCCTAACAGCCACTCAGATAACGCTTAGCAACAGCCTAACAGCCACTCAGATAACGCTTAGCAACAGCCTAACAGCCACTCAGATAACGCTTAGAAACGCCCTAACAGCCACTCAGATAACGCTTAGAAACGCCCTAACAGCCACTCAGATAACGCTTAGAAACGCCCTAACAGCCACTCAGATAACGCTTAGCAACACCCTAACAGCCACTCAGATAACGCTTAGCAACACCCTAACAGCCACTCAGATAACGCTTAGAAACGCCCTAACAGCCACTCAGATAACGCTTAGAAACGCCCTAACAGCCACTCAGATAACGCTTAGCAACACCCTAACAGCCACTCAGATAACGCTTAGAAACGCTCTAACAGCCACTCAGATAACGCTTAGAAACGCCCTAACAGCCACTCAGATAACGCTTAGCAACACCCTAACAGCCACTCAGATAACGCTTAGCAACACCCTAACAGCCACTCAGATAACGCTTAGCAACACCCTAACAGCCACTCAGATAACGCTTAGCAACAGCCTAACAGCCACTCAGATAACGCTTAGCAACAGCCTAACAGCCACTCAGATAACGCTTAGCAACAGCCTAACAGCCACTCAGATAACGCTTAGAAACGCCCTAACAGCCACTCAGATAACGCTTAGAAACACCCTAACAGCCACTCAGATGACGCTTAGAAACGCCCTAACAGCCACTCAGATAACGCTTAGCAACGCCCTAACAGCCACTCAGATAACGCTTAGCAACGCCCTAACAGCCACTCAGATAACGCTTAGAAACGCCCTAACAGCCACTCAGATAACGCTTAGAAACGCCCTAACAGCCACTCAGATAACGCTTAGCAACAGCCTAACAGCCACTCAGATAACGCTTAGCAACAGCCTAACAGCCACTCAGATAACGCTTAGCAACAGCCTAACAGCCACTCAGATAACGCTTAGCAACAGCCTAACAGCCACTCAGATAACGCTTAGCAACAGCCTAACAGCCACTCAGATAACGCTTAGAAACACCCTAACAGCCACTCAGATAACGCTTAGCAACAGCCTAACAGCCACTCAGATAACGCTTAGCAACAGCCTAACAGCCACTCAGATAACGCTTAGAAACGCCCTAACAGCCACTCAGATAACGCTTAGAAACGCCCTAACAGCCACTCAGATAACGCTTAGAAACGCCCTAACAGCCACTCAGATAACGCTTAGCAACACCCTAACAGCCACTCAGATAACGCTTAGCAACACCCTAACAGCCACTCAGATAACGCTTAGAAACGCCCTAACAGCCACTCAGATAACGCTTAGAAACGCCCTAACAGCCACTCAGATAACGCTTAGCAACACCCTAACAGCCACTCAGATAACGCTTAGAAACGCTCTAACAGCCACTCAGATAACGCTTAGCAACACCCTAACAGCCACTCAGATAACGCTTAGAAACGCCCTAACAGCCACTCAGATAACGCTTAGAAACGCCCTAACAGCCACTCAGATAACGCTTAGAAACGCCCTAACAGCCACTCAGATGACGCTTAGCAACACCCTAACAGCCACTCAGATAACGCTTAGCAACAGCCTAACAGCCACTCAGATAACGCTTAGCAACAGCCTAACAGCCACTCAGATAACGCTTAGCAACAGCCTAACAGCCACTCAGATAACGCTTAGAAACACCCTAACAGCCACTCAGATAACGCTTAGCAACAGCCTAACAGCCACTCAGATAACGCTTAGCAACAGCCTAACAGCCACTCAGATAACGCTTAGAAACGCCCTAACAGCCACTCAGATAACGCTTAGAAACCCTAACAGCCACTCAGATAACGCTTAGAAACGCCCTAACAGCCACTCAGATAAAGCTTAGAAACGCCCTAACAGCCACTCAGATAACGCTTAGAAACACCCTAACAGCCACTCAGATAACGCTTAGCAACAGCCTAACAGCCACTCAGATAACGCTTAGAAACGCCCTAACAGCCACTCAGATAACGCTTAGAAACACCCTAACAGCCACTCAGATAACGCTTAGCAACAGCCTAACAGCCACTCAGATAACGCTTAGTAACACCCTAACAGCCACTCAGATAACGCTTAGAAACGCCCTAACAGCCACTCAGATAACGCTTAGAAACGCCCTAACAGCCACTCAGATAACGCTTAGAAACGCCCTAACAGCCACTCAGATGACGCTTAGCAACACCCTAACAGCCACTCAGATGACGCTTAGCAACAGCCTAACAGCCACTCAGATAACGCTTAGCAACAGCCTAACAGCCACTCAGATAACGCTTAGCAACAGCCTAACAGCCACTCAGATAACGCTTAGCAACAGCCTAACAGCCACTCAGATAACGCTTAGAAACGCCCTAACAGCCACTCAGATAACGCTTAGAAACGCCCTAACAGCCACTCAGATGACGCTTAGCAACACCCTAACAGCCACTCAGATAACGCTTAGCAACAGCCTAACAGCCACTCAGATAACGCTTAGCAACAGCCTAACAGCCACTCAGATAACGCTTAGCAACAGCCTAACAGCCACTCAGATAACGCTTAGCAACAGCCTAACAGCCACTCAGATAACGCTTAGAAACACCCTAACAGCCACTCAGATAACGCTTAGCAACAGCCTAACAGCCACTCAGATAACGCTTAGCAACAGCCTAACAGCCACTCAGATAACGCTTAGAAACGCCCTAACAGCCACTCAGATAACGCTTAGAAACGCCCTAACAGCCACTCAGATAACGCTTAGAAACGCCCTAACAGCCACTCAGATAACGCTTAGCAACACCCTAACAGCCACTCAGATAACGCTTAGCAACACCCTAACAGCCACTCAGATAACGCTTAGAAACGCCCTAACAGCCACTCAGATAACGCTTAGAAACGCCCTAACAGCCACTCAGATAACGCTTAGCAACACCCTAACAGCCACTCAGATAACGCTTAGAAACGCCCTAACAGCCACTCAGATAACGCTTAGAAACGCCCTAACAGCCACTCAGATAACGCTTAGAAACGCCCTAACAGCCACTCAGATAACGCTTAGCAACACCCTAACAGCCACTCAGATAACGCTTAGCAACACCCTAACAGCCACTCAGATAACGCTTAGAAACGCCCTAACAGCCACTCAGATAACGCTTAGAAACGCTCTAACAGCCACTCAGATAACGCTTAGAAACGCCCTAACAGCCACTCAGATAACGCTTAGCAACACCCTAACAGCCACTCAGATAACGCTTAGCAACACCCTAACAGCCACTCAGATAACGCTTAGCAACACCCTAACAGCCACTCAGATAACGCTTAGCAACAGCCTAACAGCCACTCAGATAACGCTTAGCAACAGCCTAACAGCCACTCAGATAACGCTTAGCAACAGCCTAACAGCCACTCAGATAACGCTTAGAAACGCCCTAACAGCCACTCAGATAACGCTTAGAAACACCCTAACAGCCACTCAGATGACGCTTAGAAACGCCCTAACAGCCACTCAGATAACGCTTAGCAACGCCCTAACAGCCACTCAGATAACGCTTAGCAACGCCCTAACAGCCACTCAGATAACGCTTAGAAACGCCCTAACAGCCACTCAGATAACGCTTAGAAACGCCCTAACAGCCACTCAGATAACGCTTAGCAACAGCCTAACAGCCACTCAGATAACGCTTAGCAACAGCCTAACAGCCACTCAGATAACGCTTAGCAACAGCCTAACAGCCACTCAGATAACGCTTAGCAACAGCCTAACAGCCACTCAGATAACGCTTAGCAACAGCCTAACAGCCACTCAGATAACGCTTAGAAACACCCTAACAGCCACTCAGATAACGCTTAGCAACAGCCTAACAGCCACTCAGATAACGCTTAGCAACAGCCTAACAGCCACTCAGATAACGCTTAGAAACGCCCTAACAGCCACTCAGATAACGCTTAGAAACGCCCTAACAGCCACTCAGATAACGCTTAGAAACGCCCTAACAGCCACTCAGATAACGCTTAGCAACACCCTAACAGCCACTCAGATAACGCTTAGCAACACCCTAACAGCCACTCAGATAACGCTTAGAAACGCCCTAACAGCCACTCAGATAACGCTTAGAAACGCCCTAACAGCCACTCAGATAACGCTTAGCAACACCCTAACAGCCACTCAGATAACGCTTAGAAACGCTCTAACAGCCACTCAGATAACGCTTAGAAACGCCCTAACAGCCACTCAGATAACGCTTAGCAACACCCTAACAGCCACTCAGATAACGCTTAGCAACACCCTAACAGCCACTCAGATAACGCTTAGCAACACCCTAACAGCCACTCAGATAACGCTTAGCAACAGCCTAACAGCCACTCAGATAACGCTTAGCAACAGCCTAACAGCCACTCAGATAACGCTTAGCAACAGCCTAACAGCCACTCAGATAACGCTTAGAAACGCCCTAACAGCCACTCAGATAACGCTTAGAAACACCCTAACAGCCACTCAGATGACGCTTAGAAACGCCCTAACAGCCACTCAGATAACGCTTAGCAACGCCCTAACAGCCACTCAGATAACGCTTAGCAACGCCCTAACAGCCACTCAGATAACGCTTAGAAACGCCCTAACAGCCACTCAGATAACGCTTAGAAACGCCCTAACAGCCACTCAGATAACGCTTAGAAACGCCCTAACAGCCACTCAGATAACGCTTAGCAACACCCTAACAGCCACTCAGATAACGCTTAGCAACACCCTAACAGCCACTCAGATAACGCTTAGAAACGCCCTAACAGCCACTCAGATAACGCTTAGAAACGCCCTAACAGCCACTCAGATAACGCTTAGCAACACCCTAACAGCCACTCAGATAACGCTTAGAAACGCTCTAACAGCCACTCAGATAACGCTTAGAAACGCCCTAACAGCCACTCAGATAACGCTTAGCAACACCCTAACAGCCACTCAGATAACGCTTAGCAACACCCTAACAGCCACTCAGATAACGCTTAGCAACACCCTAACAGCCACTCAGATAACGCTTAGCAACACCCTAACAGCCACTCAGATAACGCTTAGCAACACCCTAACAGCCACTCAGATAACGCTTAGCAACACCCTAACAGCCACTCAGATAACGCTTAGAAACGCCCTAACAACCACTCAGATAACGCTTAGCAACGCCCAAACAACCACTCAGATAACGCTTAGCAACACCCTAACAGCCACT